>JAFJYJ010000122.1:600000-1032500 GCA_019022615.1 Acacia melanoxylon
TGCCTCCGTAAAAAACTGCAAGTTTAGTCTTCGCCCAAATTGACGACAAAATCTTCATGATCACTTTGGTCTAGATCTTCTTTTGAAGAGCTGGCCTGGTTTGTTGCCTCAGTCTCATCTTGCTGGAGTTGTTTAAGCATGATGCGAGTTGCTTGATATATTCTGTTTATCCGGGGCGCAGCAAGGGTACATTGAGCATGGCTCTTCTAGTTCAAGAACCTGCTTTGCTCTGATACAAAAAGAAAATCTGGATTTTGTTTGAACCATTGTTCTACTGCTTTAGAATCTACTTTGGACTGGTTGAATTTTGCCCACCAACGTACATAAGGTAATCTTTGTAGGATCGGCAAAATTGGAGAGTTTATGTTATTATCTGAAAATCTGTATTGTTAGGAGAATATCCAAGATACAAATAGTTTTGAAAAATAGTGAAGATCAATTGGAAGAGGATCACCACTAAGGTTGAATTGGAAAAGGCTTAATGCCGTTTGAACATTGGGTGGAAGAATTTCAGGAATAAGTCCAAAGAAGGCCCACCAATGTTGAAACCACTAAGGAAAAGTGTACTTGGTTTTTTTTTTAAAATAAATAAACCAAGTATGTTTAAAAATTCTATTTTGATCCCAAAAGACATTATACCATGTATTGTTATAATCCCAGTAAGTATATCCTTTAGGCTTAAATTCAATATCAAAAAGTTTGGGTTTAGTCAACTCTTGTCCCCATTTTGAGAAGTTGTGTCAAAATCTGAAGAGTAGAATGGGTTGTTAAAGTTTCATCCTCTTTTGATGTATATCGAGTTAACTCGATTGATTGAGAATGAACCAATATCAACTCATAATATTCTCTTGTTTTTTGTAAATTGGTAGTAAGGAAATGAAATCCTAAAGGGAAAACTTTCAATGCTACCTGGTTAGGTGTTTCAAAGAAAAACTCAAGTTCAATTTGTAGGAGATTTTTTACTGTGCGGGTTTTGCAATGTAAGGAGTCTCCATTGGGTTAATAGCTGGAGTAGCTAATAATGGTTTTGTAGCATGAGGGGGTTTTTTTCTGGGCTAATTGGAGAGTAAATTCAGCATTAGCTGAATCATACCCTTGTTTACTAATTGCCTACGACGAAGAGGCAATTAATGACAAAGCAAGTGCTCTATCATATTCGAGAGCATGGGTTTTATTATCCTTTTTGGCTAATACTTCCTCCCAAGTTTGGGTTGGAGGTTTCTTGGCATAGGATTCAATAGTCTTTTTTCTAGGTTTGGTGGAAATGAGCCTTTGGGTTTGAGACTCAATTTTTGGAGTGGATGACTCGGTTTGGGGCTAGAAGACCCGATATTGTTTGAGATCTTATTTGTAGTCCGGGTCCCTATGTTTGAGGAATTGTCGATCGGGTTGATCCCTTTGGTGATAGGGTTTTCTTTGAAGCAATTGTTTAAGAATCTCCTTCAAGTCTTCTTCGGAGATTGGACTTTGAGCATCCTGGAAGATGCTTTGATTATCATCCTCTTGGAGAGGTTATTTATCTTAACTAGAAAGGAGTTAAGATTAGACCTCGATAAGCAAAGTGTTTGCTAGTAGGGTTTGTGCATAACTCTATCTAAATTATAATCTACGGGAATGGGTTTATCTCACATAGCCAATTACACCTAGATTAACTTGATGTTCTAAGCTTGACAATCTGCATATGAATATGGGAGAAATAGGTTTAAGGATATAATTACAAGATCACAGAAGCTTCTGTATAAATTAGTAGTGGGCTAACTGAAGAGCTTCGTAGTAGGCATTGCTATAGCATTGCAAAAGTTATTGCAGCAATGCTATAGCATTGGGGGTAAAACAATTTGTGGACAAAGTGCAAATTAGGGAGAAGTCTGAGCTCTTCCTGTTTTAAATATGATATATCTCATCTGTACTCACATTCACTTAAGCTTATTAAGTTTGTTAGAATTAGTAGTCAAACCAAACATTCATATTTTACCATCACGCAACGTTTACTTATTCTGGCAGCATAAACTGATATTTCAGTCTCTATGGGATGATACTATACTTTTCACTTTATTATTTGTTCGGCTGGTTCACTTGCCATAAGAGAGTTTTGACCAACTAGTTTTGGCACCGTTGTCAGGGATTGAAAATACTGTTTATGCTATTATGTTTGTATTTTGAAAAGTTGCGTTTGATTCACTTTTCTCACTCTTTGTTTTTGATTTTCAGGTACTTTTTTCTATGTATGAATAGCTCTCGCTCTACTGATCTTGATCCCTTTGATTTTGAGATTGAAAAAATGTAAAAGGAAAGGTGCAGAAGGCAGAGAAGAAGAGATCGCACTACAACCTCCGCAAAACATGGCAGAAGATCAAGGAAATCCTAATAGAGATTGAGTTGAACAACCCTTGTTGGTTGTCAAAATACCCTTATGGCAAGTGAACTAGTTGAATAAGTAATAAAGTAGTGAGTAGAGTATCATCCCACAGAGATTGATATACTGATTATGCAGCCAGTAATCGATTGAAAGTTGTGCGATGGTAATAATTGGATGATTGGTTTGACTATTACTACTAATAAAAAAAATAAAGTAAGTGATCGAAAATACAGTAGAGAAAATCAAATTTAAAACAGCAGATCTTAGACTTCATCTTAAATCGCATTAACCCTCCAGATTGTATCATCGCATTGCTACAACAATCTACTGCACAACTTCCGCAAGAAAGGAGGAATCACCGTGATAGCAAATGACAAGAATGAACTAATTCCCACACGCACGGTCACCGGATGGCGAATATGCATGGACTACCGAAACTTAATAAATCCACACTAAAAGACGACTTTCCATTGCCTTTCATTGATCAAACGATGGATAGGCTGGCTGGCAAGGAATACTACTGTTTCTTGGACGGATACTCCGGATATAATCAGATTGCTGTAGCACCACAAGATCAGCATAAGACCACATTCACTTGTCCATATGGCACCTTTGCATTTAGGCGAATTCCTTTTGGACTATGCAATGCCCCAACAACATTTCAACGATGCATGATGGAAATATTCTCAGACATGGTGGAAAAGTCCATAGAAATTTTTATGGACGATTTTTCAGTTTTAGGTCAATCATATGACGACTGCTTGCAGAATCTTGAAAAGGTCCTGCAACGCTGTGAGTAAACCAATCTAGCGCTAAATTGGGAGAAATGTCACTTCATGGCAACAGAAGGAATAGTGTTGGGGCACAAGATCTCAAAAAGGGAATTGAAGTCGATCGGGCCAAGGTAGCCGTTATTGAATAGCTACCGCCACCTACCACACTAAAGGGGATCAAAAGTTTCTTGGGACATGCCGGGTTTTACCGCCACTTCATTAAAGACTTCTCCAAAATCACAAAACCTTTATGTGCTCTATTGGAACTCGACACCCCATTCAATTTTGATTCCGCCTGTCTTGAGGCATTCCAAACCCTAAAAAAGAAGCTCACTACCGCTCGATCATACCGGCCCCTTTATTTGGAATTTACCCTTCGAGCTCATGTACGATGCCGGCGATTCGGCGGTTGGCGCGAGTCCTTGGTCAAAGGCGTGACAAGATGTTTCACTCCATTTACTATGCAAGCAAGACCGTCCGGTGCCCGGTGTAAATTACACCACCACGGAGAAAGAACTTCTAGCAGTGGTATTTGCATTTGAAAAATTTCGATCTTACTTAGTGGGCAGCAGAGTAATAGTATTCACAGACCACTCTGCCATAAAATATCTACTAGCAAAGAAAGATGTTAAGCCAAGACTCATTAGATGGGTTCTACTACTTCAAGAATTCGACTTAGAGATCCGAGACAAAAAAGGAACAAAAAACCAAGTGGCAGATCATCCGTCAAGATTGGTGGGACACTCTTTAGACCAAACAGGAGTACTAATTCAAGAATTTTTCAAAGATTAATGTTGGTCGATTTCCTTGATGGCAAGTGAACCAGTCGAACAAGTAATAAAGTGTAAGTAGAGTATTGTCCCACAGAGACTGAGATACCAAGAAGTGACGCTCAACTGTTGTAATAGTTGCGTGAATAGAAAGTAAAATATGATTTGGTTGGAGGTTTGTGTGATTACGCTAAATAACAAGAAAGTAAACAGAATATTGGAGTCTTAAGAAGAAATCAGTAGGAGAATAAGCTGAGCTCAGAATTATTCTTAAGCACATCAATCCTCCCAGTTGCTTCTCACATTGCTATAGCACTTATACTGCATAGCTTTTGCAATGCTACAACATAGGTGCTATTTACACTGCTATTCAGCTAACCCACCACTATAGCCTACCGAATATTCTGCGTCCGATACATTTAATACTAACTATATTTCTCCCATATGCCTATGGCAATTTTCTAGTTAGATCTACATTACAAAGCAAGGTGTTATGGTTATGAGCGGTAGACCCATTCCCGAAGCCTACAATAATAGGTCAAGCCTTATACCACCGCCTAGCAATCATTGTTTCTCGAGGTCTAACCCCGACTCTTTCCGAGAAGCCGAGGCCACTAATCTAGCCCTTAGCTTCCGCTAAACGACAAGAATTTAAATCAACGATACGTAAACTGAATTTATATAATTAAGAACTAGCAACTAGGTTCATTCCAAACTTAAGAAATCATCCTCGCTCGCCCGTAGGAAATTTAGTTCATGACGATGAGGGAAACACAAAAGAGATAACAACAAAATGACCCATGATCAAAATATTAAAATGAAAGAAAAAAGAAAGCTTGATGAAGTTTCGACGGCGTGGAAGAAGCCCCGTCACGTCACCACTCCACGTCTTCTTCTCTCCGTCTCATTGCAAGGAAGGATCTTTGGGTTCGCTTGAGGGTTTCGTGCCTTGTAAATTCTCTCTTTCTTCTTCTAAGTCTGGCCGGATATGGATGGGATTTGGCTCTCTTCGCGACTCCCCCTTAGGGTTGGCTTACTGTTTCTTTATATAGCCAGGCTTTCTTGCGGCGTAAGTTCCAACAAGCTGGGCCTTCCTAATCTATCGAGGTCCGATTGTATCTATCTTCCAATTTGTGATAGATTGATTCTGCGGGATTCTTCAAATCTTTTAGTTCTGATCCTCCGCATCTTCTATTTCAATACATCAGCAATATACCTTTTCTCCTCGACCTGCATTATACTTCCTGAAACAATCTTGACAAAAGATTAGAATATTTATGCCGCATAGCACTGCATCACTTACTATGCCGTAGCTTCAGGGATGCATTGTATTGCACTTCGACAAGGCTGTCTTGATGTAATAGCACAACATCGGCTATGTTATGTGACTTTCTTATAAAACCTCAAAAATTGCTTCTTTCTTAGCACATGTTTAGGATGTAAATAGAATTCACCCTTAAGTTCCCTAGGCAATGAATAAATGCCTTTTTGCTAGGATTACATGCACTTAAGATCATATTCACCATACAATTCAGTCATAAAATACAGGGAAAACATGGCACAAATCATGTTCATCAATTAACAACTGTACGCATTTGCTTGTATCCAAACCCCTTGGTATGCTGATATTGCGAACTTCTTGGTTACTGGCATAATTCCTGCAGATCTGACATATCACCGAAAAAAGAAATTTCTACACGACAGCAGGAAATTTTTATGGGATGAGCCCTACCTATTTAAACAATGCCTTGATCAGATGCTTCAACGTTGCATACCAAATGACGAATCAGAGGACATTTTGAGGCACTGCCACTCATCACCCTATGGAGGACACTACGGAGGCGTTTGTACAGCAGCCAAGGTACTTCAATCCGGTTTCTATTGGCCATCCCTCTTCAAAGACGCACATCAATTTATGTCAAAATGTGACAAATGCCAGAGAACCGGGAACATATCCCGTCGTCACAAAATGCCTTTAACACCTATTCTCAAAGTGGAATTGTTCGATGTCTGGGGCATAGATTTCATGGGCCCTTTTCCTCCTTCGAAGGGTAACCATTACATACTAGTCGCTGTTGACTACGTTTCCAAATACATACTAGTCGCTGTTGACTACGTTTCCAAATGGGTTGAAGCGGCCGCCTTATCCACAAATGACTCACGGGTAGTTAGCAAATTTTTAAAGGAACAAATATTCATGAAATTTGGCACCCCCAGAGCCATAATCAGTGATGAAGGATCTCACTTTTGCAGCCGCCAAATTCAGGTCCTGCTTGCTAAGTATGGATTTGAACATCGAATCGCTACTGCGTATCATCCCTAATCAAATGGTCAGGAAGAAGTATCTAATAGAGAGGTCAAACGTATACTAGAAAAGGTAGTTCATCTCAATTGGAAAGATTGGTCGAAAAAGCTAGAAGACTCCTAATGGGCATACTGCACTGCGTTTAAGACACCATTAGGGGTTTCCCCATACCAACTGGTGTTTGGAAAAGCTTGTCATCTTCCAGTCGAATTGGAACATAAAGCCTACTGGGCAATAGCACAGCTAAATATGGACGCCTCTGCAGTAGGTGACAAACGACTGTTACAATTACATGAATTGAAATAATTCTGCTTGCACGCATATGAAAACTCCAAGCTCTACAAGGAAAAAGTCAAGCGATGGCATGACAAGCGTCTGGTTCTGCGCACTTTTGAGGTTGGTCAACAGGTATTGCTGTATAACTCTCGTATAAAATTATTTCCAGGTAAACTAAAATCTAGGTGGTCATGACCCTTCATAATTCACGCACTCACTGTACACGGTGCCATCGACCTCCAAAACCTGACGACCAGGGACATATTCAAAGTCAACGGTCAGAAAGTTAAGCACTACTGGTCGGGACCGGTCCCGAGAGACAAAATGGCCATTGACCTCATGTCATCCTGAGTACCATGTACTTTTTCTGGCTGATGACAATAAACCAAGCGCTACATGGAGGTAGCTCGAATACTTCATTTCTGTTTTGTTATTCTCTCACATTTCATAGGTATGCTCTTAGCATTTCAGCAGCGGCAATTCGGCACGATCAAGCTATAGCATGCCTAGCTGCACAATTGACGCCCCCACACCCGACCTAGGTACGTTACAATTTTTCTTTCTTTTCTTTTATATATAACCTCACTCAACCTTCCCTCATCCTTCACCCTAACTCCCACTGAAGATGGTCCGTTCCAATACCACGCCACGGCGAGGTTGTTTTCCCTCGAGACCATGACCTCCTCCCCGCCGCCGCCGCCCACGCAACCTCCCTATGCCCAACCGCCCTAACCCCCGCTAGCCCACCCCGTTCCCCTTCACCTTCCTCTTCCGATACCCCCATGTCGCTTTCCCCCGAAAACCCACCCACCAATGATCTCGAGTGGCACGGTCTTCTAGCATCCTCGCATCTCTAGCGTTACGCCACTTTTCGATCCCACAACCACCTCCACCCCTAGGGTATCGGCATCACAATCTACTCTATCGTCCTGGGCGATTGACCCTTCCACGCCAATTACAGCCGCCACTCCCATTCCGCCAGATCACGAGGAGGTGTTATTCATGGCACACTTCCTCTTGAACACCCGCCTGAATGTTGCCCGTGGACCTTTCCCCCGGCTGAAGTTCCTGACCCAGGTCGTGTGCCTCCGCCTCTAGGGCCCCCTGCTGCGTAGCCGTATGCTGTTTTCCTTTTGTGCTGATCTTTTGTTTTGCCTTGCTTGTATCCCCCTCTGCGGCCAGCCGCAACACTGTCTTGATCTTAATGGCTACTTTTAATTTCCGCGTCTCCCTCGTCGCCAATTTTTTGCGTTTATTATCTCTCGTATGTGCTGCAATGAGGGCATTGCTTCATACATTTGTTGGGGAGGATTTTATTTGCACTTGAATTCACGCTTAAATATGCTCAACTTAACCCCTGAAATTGGTTTTCGTGCACACTGAAATTTTTTATGCATAATAGCGTGTGAACGGAAATCAGTAGCATTAGGATGAATATTTGTATGACTGAGCATATCATAATTGCCTAAGGAAACTGAACCGTTAGGCTTGGGAAATTGACAGTGCTAGTTAACTTGGTGTGTGGTAAAGTGACTGTGAGGAAGAATAGAGAGAGAACCCACAATGAAAGGATTTATTTGAGCCTAATTGTTTCTATTCTAGTGTGCATGTCAGCTAACTCATGTATGATCTTTGGTTTGTCTGAGTTCTCTGATTTAATTGTCTGGATTCTAAGCAAATAATTCGTAGAATATTCATGTCATACCACTCATCCCCATACACAAACCATAAAACATCACTCTCCATGTTGCTACCCCTTTCGAGCCATATTGACTATGCTATAGTAGAACTAGTTAGACAGGCAAGTATTAGGAAGACTATGAAGAAATGCTACGGCAGTATGCCTCCATTAATGAGTTGCAAGAAAGTAGTTTGTTGCTTAAAAAAAAAGAAGGGAGAAAAGAAAAGAATAAAGAGCAGCAAGGCAATACAAGGTTCAATGAGGCACTCGGCTAAGTTAAGAAACCTGGCTAACACCTTGCTATAACATTGACCATCATTTTTCGTCCCCACACATATATAACCGTCCACACCATTGCCACCTAATAAGCCCTTTTGACGTATGAAAGCTTAGATGCTAGGAAGTAATATTAGAACTTTGACAAGCCTATAGAACTTATAGGTTAGCATAACAAGAGAGAAAGCTAAGTCCCCAAGGTCAGAGAGAGTCAAACACTGAATCTGAGAGTCTCTTGACACTTCCTTATCTAAGCAATATCTTGCACCACGAGCCGCTAATACTGGGCAGTGGGATTGTCTAACTGGGGACAAGAACTAAGGGCAATTATGAAGGCATGGTCACATGGATAGGAGAACTACTGCTATTGGTTGACACTTTACTCTATTATCTCTGTTTTTATTTTGCCCAAGAGTGCAAAAGGCTAAGTGTGGAGGTATTTGATGAGCACTATTTATGCCATGTTTTTCCTGTATTATATGCATGTATTGTATGATGAATATGAGCTTAAACGCACTTAATCTAAGCAAAAAGGCATTAATTCATTATATAGGGAACTTAAGGATAATTCCACATACATCCTAAAACATGTGCTAAGTGTAACATCCTAATTTTTAATTTAGGATTTAAGTATAATTATGAAATAAGTATATATATAATAAATATGTTTATTATGAAATGTTGGTTTAAAATAATCATGAGAATAATTATTGGAAATTTAGGCTTATTTTTCCCTTGATTAATTTATTTTGGGAAAAAGAATAAATTCAAATAAGGAATAAATTATGCCTAAAAGATTTTAGAAATAATATGTGAATTAATCGGTGGAATTTGGCCAAATGATTAAAACTAATTATTTGGAAAATTTGGAATTTTTCTCCTTGTAATATTTGGAAAATAAAATTAAGGAAAAATTTGCAAAAGACAAAAGGCTCAACATGTGGCAAATATATATTTATTTATATATACCCTCTTCAATATTCATTGGACCCAGCTGAAGCACGGGCTGATATGTATATACCCATATTCCTTTGATTAAGCAATCTTCCATAGCCCAATAACTAACACCACCCCCAACCCATTTGATTTCGATTAGCTAACTCATATAAGCAAAATACATCAGTCCATTACATTTAATCTCCGACCAACACGGGACCACTAAAAGGATGGCAATATATATATATATATATATAATCCCACTTTTCCAATATCCATTTAACCTCAACAACACAAAACGCAATAGCAGCACGCAACCACGTAAACCAGATCACAACGACGCTATCATACCTTTCGGCGTCACTGTACACGCAACAACAACATCCAACAGAAAATCCAGATCTTCCCATACCTCCCTCGAGCCCAGTGTTGAGTAACCAGCGTATTCTTCTTCTCGGACTGGACGCTCCATTCTTAATATAACCATGTCTCTTTGGCCTTTCATTATTCATATCTCCTCAACCAGAGTTTGTGCCGAGAGAAGGAAGAAGGAAGAGGGAGGGAGACTCAACCATTATCATTCTCATTTAAGCTTCCCCTGTTTAAAAGCCTAAAAACATAGGTAAGCTTTAAGCTTCTCTTCCTCCTAGTTTTCTATGATTTTTCCAACATAAGTTTTGAGTTTCCAACTTTAGGGAGGTAGTTATAATTCCACATGGGTATTCTCTGTGAGTAGGAACTAGAACAGAGGGAGTTTTGTTTTGTTTTTACATGGGAAAACTCTTGAACTAACACATGAAACCAAAGTTTATTAATATATAGTCACTGCACTTTAAAAAAAAAAAGGAAAAAGCTTGCTGGGTTGTATCGCTGCTTTTGGGAAGAGTTACTATCTATGCTATATATATATATATATATATATATATATATATATACACGTTGCCTTTGGGGATGGAATAAGAGAATCTTACTGTGTAAATATATATATATATATACACACGTTGCCTTTGGGGATGGAATAAGAGAATCTTATGATTTTATATATATATATATATGATTTTGGGTATTAACTTTTAGTTCCTATCATAAACAAGAGTATATAAAAGTCAAAAAGGAAGATCTTGCTTTTTGTATGTGTGTGTGTGTGTCTATATATAACCGTGTATGTTGTATGTAGTTGCATATGTAGAGAGAAAAGGAAATTGAATGCATAAATATATATAAGGGAACACTTTGCTGCACCTAGTAGAAAGAAAGAGAATGAGAATGATAAAGTAATATATATTATGAACGTGGTCATGCATTAGCCTACTATATATACACATTCTAAAAGCTGTATTTTGATATATATATATATATATATATATATATATATATATATTTTTGATGCCTTTGGGAAATAAGGGAAAAGCTTTTGTGTGTGAGTATATGATATATATTGGTGTAATATATATAAATGTGCGTGTCAGTTACTGCACCTGGAAAGAAAGATAGGAAAAAGGTAGTTTTATATAAATAAATACATGCATATGCCACTACACATGGAAATAATAGAGAAAAGTTTTACCTTGAAAAATATATGTATATTGCCACTATATAGGAATTTCTAGTATGAAGGACCAAACTGTAATTTTTGGAATCGTGGGACTAAAATGTCATTTTTTTAATAAAATAAAATAATAAATAAATAAATAACAAAATTGAAGAACAAAATGGTCCTTTTTAAAAATTTAAACCCCAAAATGTCATTTTCAATTCTTGTGACACTAATATTTTATTACTAGAATTTGTATTTTTAAGTTATAGGAAATTATAAGTTATAATTGTGATAATGTAGAGCCTTCTTGTGATCGGTGATTGTGTGGGTTGTGCTCCTCAAGCTAAGGTTAAACTTGGAATTGAGGTAACCGGGGTTAATTTATTGTATATGCTTGTTTTGGGCTGTCGGGTATTTGTCTAAAGTGTTACTTTCATATATACTACTTGTATGTGTATGTTTTGAAAAATTATGTGTATGTTTGAATATGAAATTATTTCGGTGAAGCGGTGTATTTTTCCAATCTATGGATTTAAATGAATATTTTTAATGGGGTTGTTATTGTTGTGATGGTTATAATGTTGTTGTGAGATGATATATATGGAATAATAATGTAATAAAATGTTGTTGAAAATTTTAATATTATTTCTTTTGTTGTGGTATATGTTGGGTTGTGTGGAAGAGATTAAAGATGAAATTGTGTCCATAAGCTCTCTCATTCCTGGCCCGAAATTTGAGTTGAGTGTTTTGGGCGGACACCTCCCTGTTACGGTATATTGTGGTGACATGGGAGGGGACAGTATTCTTGAAGTGACTAGCTAACCTTGGTCGGGTATACTAGCACTGATAGGCTGTACCATGTCTAGAAGATATAAGGAGGAGTATGATGGATGAGTGGGGATGATTTTCAATATTGTTAACTATTATGTATTAATTAATTATTATTGATATTTTAATTATGTTAATAAACTTGCTTCTCTAACTTACAATCCTTTCCTGGATATTTGATAAATTTACTTTGGTTACGGGGACTTTATGTCTCACCCCGTCATTATTAAATTTTTCGGGCGAGACCTCTAACTTTTCTAGGGGACTACGAAAGCGGCCCGGAGGCATAGACGACGTGAAACTTGTAGGCCTCTTTTTGGTATTAGTGTTGCATTGATTTATATATTGCCATCATAGGGCCCTCATATTTTTGAAATACTACATTAACTATTTTTGGATGACTGTTGATTTTCCGAAGGCCTTATTTTATGCACTATCCTATCATAGTGGATCCACAATTATATCTTTTGCGAAAACTATTTTGTGTAGACCCTTTATTGTGGGTTCGTGTTGTATGACTTGTGGGCTATAAAATATCATGTTCAATAAATTGTGCCCTAAGTTATGAATTTCTTGTAGTGGGTTTGTAGGCAAAATTTGTACCATGGACCCCGAGGTGCGTGTATTGAAAAGAAACAAGGTTTTCTATAATTACTGCTAATCCAATTTTAAGAAAACATTATGGTTAATTGTTACTTTGTGAGAAAGGGTCTTTTCACTAAGAGGATAATGAATTCTGCGGTTTTATGAGAAAGTCGCATAACATAGCCGATATTATGTTATAGCATCAAGACAGCTATATTGAAGTGCAATACAATGCATCCCTAAAGCTATAGCAGAATAAGTGACGCAATGCTATGCGGCATATGATATGATCTTTTGTCAAAGTTGTTTTAGGAAATGGTACAGGTTGTTAAACGGAAGAGAACAACGGTTAGATTGTTGACGTATTGGAATAGAAGATGCGGAGGATCGAAACTAAGATTTGAAGAATCCCGTAGGATCAGCAGAATCAATCTACCGAGATTTGAAGAAAGATACGACTGGACCTCGACAGATTAGGAAAGGCCCAGTTCGCTAGACGTACGTCGCAAGTAGACCTAAATATATAAGGAAACAACAGCCAACCCTAAAGGTGTGTCGAAAGTCGTCGCGAGTCAAAGACCAATCCCATACGGCTAGACTTGAGAGAAAAGTGAGAGAAGTACGAAACACAAGAGCTCCAGAGAACCCAACATCTTTCCAGGCAGTGAGGCGGAGATAAGAAGACGTGGAGTCATGACGTGACGGGGCTTATTCCACGCCGTCAGAACCTCCATCAAGCTTTCTGTTTTTCTTCTTACTTGATTTTATTTAATATCTTTGTCATGGGTGATTACGTAGCGCTCTGTTTAGTAATTCCCTCATCGGTCATGAACTAAATTTCCGTGGCGAGCGAGGATGATTTCCTTAGTTGAATGAACCCGAGTTGTTAGTTTTTAATCTAATACATTCATTTTGCTTATCAATGATTTAATTTCTTATCGATTAGCGAGAGCTAAGGGTTAGATCAATGGTCTCTTTGTTGGGATCCGTACACGCAGCGGAATTTAAAATCTTTACGAATCCCATCCGAGGATCGCTCAACCGCGTTTAAATCAAGGTTAAAGAGTCCGAATCATACCTATGTTAAATTCTGAGCGTTTCTTACGTTCGATTTGATCACGTGGGCTACCTTCTTGATCATCCAAGGAGTAGACTCAACGAATCTCCTCCCTCTACCGGTATCCACATGAATAGTCTCCGAACACGATCATGCAAGCGGCGTGCTAGCGCCTTCAAATTTCTCGCGTCTCTCTTTTACTCTAGGGTTTCTCGTGGCTTTCTAATACGCCCGATCGAATGTCGTCGTTTTTTTCAAAACCCATTAGACGTATTATATATTCAAAATTAATCTAATTAATTTTGAAATTCAAATTTGAATTAAAATAATATATTAATTAAATCTATCAAATAGATATAATCTATAATATATTTATTTAATCCAAATTATAAGCCTATAGATTTAATTTATCTTTATAAATTAAATCTAATATATGATATCTTTTATTCAATTAAATCGAGATACTATACCCCAATTTAATTAAATCTAAGATACTATATCTTTATTCAAAATTTAAATCGAGATACAATATCTCAATTTATTATAGTTATTTAATTTATCAAATAAATTAAATACTATATATAATAATATTATTATCTATAAATAATATTATTATTATTTCGAATTTAATTATATCACAATATAATATAATATGATATATATATATATATATATATATATATCAACCCTAGATTAACAAGTATTCATTAAATCTTAGACATATCCAAGATTCAATGAATCGGGACATCTTTGAATATGGACACCTTTTCTAGATTCAATGAATTTGGACACTTTTGCTCGTGTTGAGCTATTCTTGTGTGCGACCCTGCAGGCCCACATGAGATTGGCAGTGGGCCAATACTGTACTAGCCCACAAGTCGCAAGCACCCTCTAGTAAGACATTGCGACTACCCAATTCATATGGGGATCGATGATACGATACAACCTATCATACAACCATGTCACGTCCCTTTTGTCACGCGATAATTTGGTCAAGGATGAGGCATGGATAATGTCAACTTCCTGTTCTTGACCATTACTTTCTCGATTCTCGAGTAGTTTAATTGAAATGGAAACTCCTTTCCATCGTAGTATGGCCATACGTTTCGTAGACTCACTCATCAAGGGCCCAGTACTATCTCTCTACAAATGTGAGGGACAAATTCCATCTTGACCACTCACATTCCTCTCCATGAGAACCACTGATCCCTATCCAAGCCTTTATCATCACTCGATCAAAGGTGACTTTTGACTAGGTCAAAGATTGGCGACTCATCATGTAGGAATCCATGATGATCTCAGGTCAAAGGGCGTTTGTGACGTGGTTATACATGAGATAAGATTATGACTAGATCCATGCAGCTTTCTCATAGTGGGTTGGTCCAGCACCTTGTACTCTTATAAGTGCCTATGACTTTGACTCGTATCTCCATACTCATCAAAGTCATACTAGTCTTATTTCATCTTCGCTCCGTGTAGATGATCGACCAGGGACATTTAGGATAATCTATAAGATATATCCAAGGATCAGTTATCACTATAAACATGCAAGTGAAATGATAACTAGATGGAGAATGACTTGCCCCTAGGGCATAATTTCCAACAGACTCCCACTTGCACTAGGTGCAATCATTAATTACCCTAATTCCCATTGCCCTAACATGACCCTCATGTTTTGCTTGTGCAAGAGGCTTAGTAAGAGGATCAACATCATTGTCTTCTCCTAGTACTTTGCATACTTTTATATCACCTATATCATTGATTATTTTGATAGGATGAAATTGCCTGAGTACATGCTTGGTCCTTTGATGTGACCTAGGCTCCTTGGTCTACACAATAGCGCTGCTATTATCACAGAACAAGTCTATTGGATTTGAGATGATAGGAACCACCCCTAGTTCATTAATGAACTCTCTAATCCAAAAGGCCTCCTTAGCTGCATCCAATGCTGCTATATACTCAACTTCTGTTGTAGAATCAGCTACAGTGCTATGCTTAGAGCACTTCTAGCTTACCCACCACCATTCAACAGGAATACATATCCTGATTGCAATCTTGAATCATCTTGGTCAGTTTGGAAACTCGCATCTGTGTAACTAGTTACACAGAGCTCATCCTCCAAGCCACCATATACCAAGAATAAGTCCTTAGTCCTTCTTAAGTACTTAAGGATATTCTTGACAGCAGTCCAGTGACTTTCACCGGGATCTTGTTGATATCTGCTCGTCATACTCAAGGCAAATGACACATCCAGTCGAGTACATAACATGGCATACATGATAGATCCAATGGTCGAGGCATATGGAATCTTACTCATGCGGTCTCTTTGATCTTGTGTACTAGGACACAGATCCTTACTGAGATGGATGCCACGAGACATGGGTATGTTACCCCTTTTAGAATCCTGCATACTGAACCTATGCAGTATCTTGTCTATGTATGTGCTCTGACTTAGGCCTATCAACCTCTTGGATCTATCTCTATAGATCCTGATCCCAAGGATGTAAGAGGTTTCGCCTAAATCTTTCATTGAGAAAGACTTTCCTAACCAAGGCTTGACACCTTGCAAGGTTGGAATGTCATTCCCAATGAGTAGGATGTCATCAACGTAAAGCACTAGAAATACAATTGTGCTCCCACTAACCTTCTTGTAAACACAAGGTTCATCGATGTTTTGAATGAATCCAAACTCTTTGACTACTTCATCAAAATGATGATTCTAGCTCCGAAATGCTTGCTTCAATCCATAAATGGATCTATGAAGCTTACATATTTTATCATAGTCCTCTGGACGCACAAAGCCTTCAGGTTGTGTCGTGTACACATCCTCAAGGAGCTTTCCTTTAAGGAAGGTTGTTTTGACGTCCATCCGCCATATCTCATAGTCATAATATGATGCAATGGCAAGAAGGATTCTCGATTGATTTGACCATGGAAAGGCGGGGAAAAAGGTTTCATCATAGTCGACACCATGAGTTTGAGTGAACCCTTTTTCAACCGTCGTGCCTTGAAGACATTTACTTTGCCATCCATGTAAGTTTTCTCTTAGAAAACCCACTTGCACCCAACGGTTTTTACACCTTGGTCGATCGACTAAGGTCCAAACCTTATTGTCACACATGGATTGCAATTTAGACTTCATGGCATTAAGCCATCTTTCAAGTTTCGTCCCACTAAACAAAACTCACATGTATCAAATGATTCAAAATCAAATGAGTTTAGAAATCCATCTGGATGGAATTTCGAAATGCGTTTCTCATTGACATGGCCCAAATGACAATGCCATAGGTAGATCGGATTCAAATCATTTGACTTGATCCTTTTGGTAGTTTATGTCACAGATATGTCCATTCAATTTTTCTACTGTCCTTGGGACCCTACACATTTATACAAATGTGAGAACCACATGCGGTATCTAATACCCATGTTGAGGAAGTAGAAAGGTGAAAATCTACGACATAGATACTTGAAGCGATAGCCCCGCTATCCTTCTTATTCTTTCCGATCTTCGATGTAGAGTTTGCAATTCCTCTTCCAATGACCAATTTCATTGCGGAAGAAGTAGACTCCATCCTTTGGAGGATTTGCCTTCTTGGTCGCAGGCTTAGATTCGAGCATGTTTGACTCATTGTTCTTACCGGTGAGCCATTACCCATTCTTTTGCCCTTGCCTTTCTTTTTCATACCCTTTTCTTTCTGAACGGACAAAACAGTACTGGGCCTCTTCTTAAGGCTCAGCTCAGCAGTTTTGAGCATCCCATGCAGTTCAGAAATTGATTCCTCTTCGAAGTTCATGTTGTAATCCATCACAAAGTTATCATAACTTCCTGGGAGTGAGTTCAAGATCACATCTATAGCCAACTCCTGGGACATGGGGAATCCAAGCCTCTCAAGGTGATCAATGTAGCCTTTCATGTTCAACACATGAGGACTAATTGATGCACCTTCAGCCATCTTGCAAGAAAATAAGGCCTTTGTGGTCTCATATCTCGCTTGCCTTGCCTGTTGTTGGAACATTTCCATAGGATGATCAATCATCCCAGAGGCCTCCACAAGTTTTAGATCTCTATCGAGGTCTGGAACCATAGTAGCAGGAATCAGGCATCCTGTATCCACAGAGTCATCCTTATGATTCGTATAAGCATCGATCGAGCTCTTGGATCGTAGAGCGCCGAGCTCGTTTGGAATGGGTTGATTGATGAGATACTCCTTTCCTTCATGTTTAGGATCAACGCTTAAGTTCCTAAACAAGTCAAGAAGGTTTGTCTCATCGAGTTCGTCCTTCTCAAGGACTGATCGCATTGATGGTGTTGTGGTGATACTATTGCTAGTCTACATGATTCTACAACTAAAAGATATGCAAAGTTTAATTAGTAACCTCCCACTGAATTAATAACCCTCATTATGATTAGTGGGCTAAGATCCATATTTGGCTTAAATTTAAGTCCGCTTTGGCAGGACGCTTAAAATTAAGTTATTTAGGTAGGCAAGCTCTTTGCCAATTACATCACATGTAACTCTTAGAACTTTATGGGATTCGATCATCATATGATCTGGCATGTTTAATCCCATCTAATGCCTTGAGATCCAAAACCGTTTTGATAATCTCAATTAAGTCAAGACAATAATGAATATTGAGTATCACCATTACTCACTCTTGTCTCACCAAGATAACTCAAATGCATCCACTTTGGTGAAACATACAAATGGGCGATCAAGGTTTTGACAAGTATTCATTTATTGATGGCATTATGACTTAAGATTTTATTTTATTTTTGGTATAATATAATTAATCCTATTAATTCTACTTATATGAATGCAATCACTATTGTATCTCATATAATATCTAAATTAATTAGAAGTGATCTAATCAAATCTTAATTAAAATTCTAAATCAATTATGAGTGATTTAATCAAGTCATAATAAAACTCTAAATTAATCATGCAATGATCAAATCAAGACATAATTAAAATTGTGACACAACATGGCTCATACTTAACCTAAAGTCCTCTCAAGCCAATGAGAGGACTTCTCTAAATATTAAAAGAAATACATAAGGAGAAACCTCGTCTCAACATACGAGGGGAGTGGGATGAGAAGATAATGTACGTCAAGAGTATTTAGATAGAGGCATGGCACGCAGGCCATATTTAAAATTTACAACTCTAAAGCCATGTTGTTCACCATACCCAAACAACATTTGAAAGGTAAATCACATCATATATTTTTATTCATACAATTATGAAATAAAATACTATGAATAAATTCATCATGATTTTAAATTCTCTAATTTAATTACTATATTATAATATAATATATATATATATATATATAATATACCATGATTTTATTTCTCGCTACGAACAATCGGCGGGGTCCCTACGGCGGTCCCGCTAGCCGGTTAGCGGGCGGGGTCAAGGGGCAGCGCCCCCCCGGAGATTTTGAAAAATCAAATTGTTTTTGTAAAATTTAAATTTCAAGAACCAAAACCATCTTATAAAATTTAAATTTCAAGAACCAAAACCATCTTATAAAATTTAAATTTCAAGAACCAAAACCATCTTATAAAATTTAAATTTCAAGAACCAAAAACCCTAACGTCCTTGGAGCTTTTCAAAACGAAAATCACGACCTTTCCAAAGGCAAATCATGACTTTGAAATCGTGTATATTCTTCAAATCAGATCACGACTTTCAGAGCAAAAAAAATCAGATCACGACTTGAATCTATGCGTAGAATTCAATTTAATAGACGTGGGCCCCCACGCACGTAAAACTGATTCTGAAATAATCCAGGACTCTGAACATGTATAGACACAACGCAAATCATATCACAATCCTTGGGACCAATCAGATCGACCATAAGTAATACCATATGCAAGTCTTGTGGCGTTATTGTTTACATTCACAAGGAGATCAACGAATAATCCTCGGAACCCTGAATTTTGTTGCTACTAGTCAACAAGTGATATCCATTATAGGATAGGTGCAATGGATCTTTTAAACCCTAACGTCAATTTTTGATTTAAACACATAACGCGAATGTAACCCTAACGTGCACATTCAAATTAAACGCATAAATGATTCGATTTTTTGCACACACATATATATATATCACATATATATATATATATCACATATATATAATCACACGCATAAACCCAATTTAAACGCTCTGTTGATATGGCTCTAATACCATTTGTTAGGATCCGTACACGTAGCGGAATTTAAAATCTTTACGAATCCCATCCGAGGATCGCTCAACCGCGTTTAAATCAAGGTTAAAGAGTCCGAATCATACCTATGTTAAATTTCGAGCGTTTCTTACGTTCGATTTGATCACGTGGGCTACCTTCTTGATCATCCAGGAGCAGACTCTACGAATCTCCTCCTCTACCGGTATCCACACGAATAGTCTCCGAACACGATCATGCGCGGCGTGTTAGCGCCTTCAAATTTCTCGCGTCTCTCTTTTACTCTAGGGTTTCTCGTGGCTTTCTAATACGCCGATCGAATGTCCGTTGTTTTTTTCAAAACCCATTAGACATATTATATATTCAAAATTAATCTAATTAATTTTGAAATTCAAATTTGAATTAAAATAATATATTAATTAAATCTATCAAATAGATATAATCTATAATATATTTATTTAATCCAAATTATAAGCCTATAGATTTAATTTATCTTTATAAATTAAATCTAATATATGATATCTTTTATTCAATTAAATCGAGATACTATACCTCAATTTAATTAAATCTAAGATACTATATCTTTATTCAAAATTTAAATCGAGATACAATATCTCAATTTATTATAGTTATTTAATTTATCAAATAAATTAAATACTATATATAATATTATTATTATCTATAAATAATATTATTATTATTTCAAATTTAATTATATCACAATATAATATGATATATATATATATATATATCAACCCTAGATTAACAGTATTCATTAAATCTTAGACATATCCAATATTCAATGAATCTGGACACTTTTGCTAGATTCAATGAATCTGGACACCTTTTCTAGATTCAATGAATCTGGACACTTTTGCTCGTGTTGGGCTATTCTTGTGTGTGACCCAAGCAGCCCACATGAGATTGGCGATAGGACAATAATGTACTAGCCCACAAGTCGCAAGCACCTCTAGCAAGACATTGCGACTACCCAATTCATATGGGGATTGATGATACGATACAACATATCATACAACCATGTCACGTCCCTTTTGTCACGCGATAATTTGGTCAAGGATGAGGCATGGATAATGTCAACTTTCTTGTTCTTGACCATTACTTTCTCGATTCTCGAGTAGTCTAATTGAAATGGAAACTCATTTCCATCGTAGTATGGCCATACGTTTCGTAGACTCACTCATCGAGGGGCCCAAAGTATTATCTCTCTACAAATGTGAGGGACAAATTCCATCTTGACCACTCACATTCCACTCCATGAGAACCACCGATCCCGATCCAAGCCTTTATCATCACCCGATCAAAGGTGACTTTTGACTAGGTCAAAGATGGCGACTCATCATGTAGGAATCCATGATGATCTCGAGTCAAAGGGCGTTTGTGATGCGGTTATACATGAGATAAGATTATGACTAGATCCATACAGCTTTCTCATAGTGGGTCGGTCCAGCACCTTGTACTCTTACAAGTGCCTATGACTTTGACTCGTATCTCCATACTCATCAAAGTCATACTAGTCTTATTTCATCTTTGCTCCCGCGTAGATGACCGACCAGGGACATTTAGGATAATCTATAAGATATATCCAAGGATCAGTTATCACTATAAACATGCAAGTGAAATGATAACTAGATGGAGAATGACTTGCCCCTAGGGCATAATTTCCAACATCGGCTTACTAAGATAGAGTCGGGGTTAGACATCTGAGAAACAGTGATTGCTAGGCAAGCTTATGGGAGAAGTAATTTAGGATTGTACGTATCGGATGCGAGAGCTTCGGTAGATTAGAGTGGTGGGTTAACTGAATAACATTGTAAAAGATGTTATGCTGTAGCATTTTCGAGAGCTGTGCAGCATTAAGGCTATAGCAATGCGTATAGGCAACTGGGGAGTGTCATGCTTAGGAAGGATTCTGAGCTCAGCCTATATTTTATTGATATCTTTTCACGACATCGATCATTTGGTTATTTTTCTGTTTAGTAGCATAACTATAAAAACTCCCAAACCAATCAGATTCTTATTTTGTTGTTAAGCACAACTACTTCTGCAATTCGGCATTATCATTCGGCATCTCAGTCTCTGTGGGTCGATACTCTACTTACTCTTTATTACTATTTCGACTAGTTCACTTGTCATCAAGGAATTCAACCAACAGGTACCTATCCTTTTGGGAAGACCATTTTTAGCTACTGGAAGACCATTAATTGTTGTCCAGAAAGGAGAATTCACCATGAGGGTCTTCAAAGTTTTAAAGGAATACATTATTCTAATGACATTGAGGAATGCTTAGCAGTAAATAATGCTAATGGTTTGATAGTAGACACTCCAAGAAAATCACACTTAAGACATTTGCAACTTAAATTGGGCAGAGAAAGATATTTAGCAAACCTCTTACAAACTTGCGATAGCAGGAAGCTACTATGGAAGCAAACCTCTTACTCTTAGAGGAAGATAGTGAATACCAAGGAATGAGGATTTTGGATTGAACCAAGGGTTACTGTTGGTCATCCATTCTTCTGTTAAGGAATTTTATTTAAAATTTGTAAGTGATGTGTAGAAACTCTAGGGGTATTCCGTAATGTAATCAAGAGCTTTTATATCAATATATTGTGATATTTCTGTTTTGCCTAATGAACTGTATATAAATACTCTGATGAATGTCGATATCTTAGTGGGGTTTGACATTTATTAAGTCTAATTTTAAGAAAAAGTGTCTCCCACAGTCACGTACATGCACACCGTACCAGAATTATCAATCAATCCTCACTGGAGGTTGCTAGCTACTAATCTAGCATAGGGAAAGATCTTAATCTTAGAATATTCCCTTAAAAAGAATGATTGAGAGTTTGTTCCTTGATCGAACCAAGTGGTAAATAGAACCAGGGTATCCATGAGTTATGGTCTCATGACCTGGATAGATAACTGCAGATATGCTAGTGGCTAATAGATTTCCCTAAAAGATGTGGGTCGAGTACCCCCAATGGGATAAGTTGAATTTGTGACTGTGCCTGGAGTTGGACTGATATGCTTTGATATTAAAAATGTCAAACCCCTTAATATTTCGACATTTATTAGAGTATTAATGCACAGCTCAAGGGGCCGGGCAAACAAAAATAGCATAAAACATATTGATATGAAGTACTTGATTAGATGATAGGAATTCCCACATGGTTTGTACATAATATTTACAAATCTCAAAATTGTATTACAATACTGTTGATAAACAACGTCGACACTTGAACTGGTTTGGAACCTTCAGTTGCCGGTATCTATCGCCTTGTCCTGGGAGTCGTGTCCACTATGCCGACCACCTCCTAAATTTATGGAAAAGGCTTAGATTCATATGAATCTTAGAGTAACTATTAATCACTCACATAAAATGCATATACAGTATATGGTGGTCAACCAACAAAGAGATTCAACATTCAGAGAAACACATGATATGCAACATCGACTACAAACATAGGACCCAACCGATCCATTCCCACAACGATGGGTAGTCAAATTTGCCTTTGCCTTTTTCATCTAAATGCTTAATTGGGTTCACGACCCAAGGACCACTAGTTCACTAGGCCCTACTATCTATCTCGTGTACACAATACATATAGCACAATGGTTAACTCATGTATATAAAGTCATATATAATATGTGAGAGAAAAGTTATTACCTAGTGGTCTATCCAATTCTTGAACTAGCTCCCAGTCCTTTGGTTGTTCTATGCAGATATCGAATCCTATGATGACACATTATTACTTCTCCAAATTCTTCATTATCTCAACATACTAGGGTTGGTTATCTTTAATGTTATTGCACTAAGCCCAACATGTGCCTAAAGGGCCTACACTAACTCCAAATACTTATCTTAACCTTTGGAAGTTAACTTTACTACCAATTGCCCTTACTTTCTTATTTTCGTACAAAATCCAAAAAATGGTAGAATTTTCAATATGTTAGTTCTTAGAGTTTTGATGATAACAAGACTTAAGTGATTAAAGATTTTATATTGAAAATGGTTAAGGTTTTGAATCAGTAAATATTGCCTAAGTTAAGAGTATACTCGAGTAAGCAAATTAGGAGAACTCAAGCATGCTCAATCTAATAGTTGTTTAAGTAATCACAGGATGTTACTCGAGTAATAGTTGGTAATTACTCGAGTACTATATCAGTTGAATTCCTTGCAATTATATTAGAATCTATGTTACTCGAGTAACAACTTTGGGTTGCTCGAGTATTGAAGAAACAAGGCAAAGTTTAGAGTTGCTCATGACGTTACTCGAGTAATGATACGTACAGATTATGCCATGTTTTTCCCTATATTTCATGACTAAATTGTATCACGAATAAGAGCGTAAATTGCAAATAACTCAAGCAAAAAGGCAGGTATTCATGATTTAAGAAACTGAGGGATGGAAACCAATTACATCCGAAAAACATGTGCTAAGGAAGAGCAAGTTACATTGTCTCTAGAAGAAACGCACAACAGAGCTGATACTATGCTATAGCAGTCCAATAGCAGCTCGAATTGCAATTAAAGGCATAAGGAAGCTATAGAAAAGTAAAGGACGCGATGCTATGCGACATATTTTCTAACCCGTTTATCTAGCCGATTTCGGGAATGGAAATAAAAGGTCGAGGCCAACAGTGGATTGCATATCTACTAGAAGATACGAGAGGATCAAAAAGGAAAGATTTGAAGAATCCCGCAAAGATCGTTTAATCAATCTACAAATAGAAGATATGATAGATCACAACAGATTTGGAAAGCCTGGCTAGCCTAACTTGCATCACACGGAAGTCTGAATATAAAAAGGAATCAGCAAGTCAACACAAAAGTAAGTCGGAGAAGAGCCAACACGAGAATACACATTCCACCAACGCAAGAGAAGAGTGAAAGGTTTCACTAACACGAGAATTCCAGGATAACCCAGCATCCTTCCTTGCGGCAAGACGGAGGGAAGAAGACGTGGAGCGAACGTGACGGGGGCTTCATCCACGCCGTCGGAGCGCCGTCGAGCTTTCTACTTTTCATTTACCTTTAATAGTTAGAGCATGGGTCATTCTGTTATTAGCTGTTTTATGTTTCCTTCGTCAGTCATGAACTAATTTTCTGATGGCTGAACAAGGATGAATCCTTAAGCGTATATGAACCCAATTGCAAGTTTTAATTAAAGATTTGATTTGCGTATTAGTAGATTAATTACTAGTCGGTTGGAGGAATCTAAGGGCTAGATCTATGGTCTCGACTTATTGGCAAGGAGTCGAGGCTAGACCTCTGAGAAATAGTGTTTGCTAGGCAGCCGGTGCAAGGCTTGACCTATTTATTGTAGGCTTCAGGAATGGGTCTACCTCTCATAACCGAGACACCCCGAGATTAATGCAGATAAAAGCTAAAAAGTTTCCATAGGAATATGGAAGGAGTATAGTTAATATCAAATGTATCGGACGCAGAAGCTTCTGTAGGTCATAGCGGTGGGTTAATCGAATAGCTTTGCAGTTAGCATCTGTGCTGTAGCAATTGCGGAAGCTGTACAATATAGATGCTAAAGCATTGGGCAAAGCAATTGGGGGAATTATGAACTTAAGGAGGAGTCCGCGTTCAGCCTAATCTCTCACTGATATCCTCTTCGAATTACTTTGCTTAATTCTGTTCTTAGTATAATCACCAAAAACCTCTCAAACCCATTACATCTACTTTCTAGTTGCAACTATCATAGCAATTGAGCGTCACTCTTTGGTATCTCAGTCTCTGTGGGACGATACTTTACTTTCACTTTATTACTTGTTCGACTGGTTCACTTGCCATCAAGGAAATCGACCAACAAGTAACAACATTGGCTTACTTGAGTAAGCTACTCGAGCAAGGGGTTCAACCTACTCGAGTATCATAAGTTACATATCAAAGGATTACCTCTGTCGACATGATACTCGAGTAGATGGTAAGTGCTACTTGAGTAAAGGTAATATATTACTCAAGTAATTATGTTTTTGAACTTTACATTTGATGTCGATATGAAGCTTACCCGAGTACAATCTCATTGTTACTCGAGTAAGGAAAATGAATTACTCGAGTAAGAATGTTTCAAACCTATTTTTGCTCTCTCGTCGATAATTACTTGAGCAATGTTATTATGCCACTTGAGTATAGTACTCGAGTATGAGAAAATATTACTTGAGTAATAGTTGCTAACGCTTTCACTTAGTACTTTGTTTTAGCAGAGAACCAATGTTACTCGAGCAGAGGTTTAGGCCTACTCAAGTATGCTACTTGAGTAAACATGTGTTGTTACTCGAGTAAGCACGTTGCAGAGGCCACTGATTTGAATTACTACGATGATACTTGAGTGATATGGTAGTGTTACTCGAGTAATGGTCTTCAGCTGTCAAACTCTCCAGATGTAACAGTAATCGTGAAGTTAAATACATTGGGTTATTAACTATTTCCACTTAAACCTTTGTCAATTTTATTTATGCTATTTCTAACTATCTTTGAGTGGATTTCAGATGATTAATGAACGTTTAGAGTGTGATTAGCCAAAAATCTATCCGATGTGTCAGAAGCATTTAATGCCTTCAGTAAAACATAACCTACAATTGAATTAAACACTCGTAGTAGATGAATACATTCCTTCGAGGCATACCCAATTTGGTAAATGCTCTGAGTCAACTTCTGTGCACAAGTATGTCGACGGCGAATGCATTAATGAAGCAACGTTCGACTATACCAACGGAAACCATCTGTGCCTAACGGAAGTTCAAAGAGTCACAATGGCTACATTCAAAGCTTCTCAATGGTATTAAAGGAAGATGCTATAAAAGCTCATCACATTCAATTCCGCAACCA
Source organism: Acacia melanoxylon (assembly GCA_019022615.1). Taxonomy (NCBI): domain Eukaryota; kingdom Viridiplantae; phylum Streptophyta; class Magnoliopsida; order Fabales; family Fabaceae; genus Acacia; species Acacia melanoxylon. Next base: position 626,436 of record JAFJYJ010000122.1, read on the forward strand.
ATCGAAACTCTACGCATTCAATTCTCGTAATATTGCAATCAACTGTTTCTTTCACTTCATTTAATATCTTCGAATATTCTTGTACTTTAGTTATTATTATTCATCTATTCAATGAGGAGTTATTAAACAATTATTTGATATTTTGTTTTAATCTCATGGTTGAGGAACCTTAAGTGTGGGTGTATGATTACAACTTGTAAGGGGGAGTGAGTCCTAGTGTGAGAGGATCATCTCGAGTATAGAGTGTATAATTGTAACCGTTATTTTGAGTTAGTGAAATATCTAGAGTTTTTGGGGACTGGACGTAGGTCAAGGAGTTGGACCGAACCAGTATAAATTCTCTGTGTTCATTCTCTCTGTTTCTGTCTATGTCTATTGTTCTTTGTTCAATCCGAAAAGAATTTTGAAATCCCCTATTCACCCCCCTCTAGGTGATATTCTCTTTTCACAATCAACTTTGAAAATTCATATATTTATGTACAGATATCCAATTGCAGTGATTCAAAAAGCTATGTGACCTATATTAAGTCTAATTTTAGGGAAAAATACCTCCCACTATTCCAGAATTATCAATCAATCTTCATGGTCCAGAAAATGTTCTAGATTCAATGTCTAACTTAAAAAATGAACAACTCATAGTATACAGATTCAATTGACCTATATGACCTATCAAATTAAATATTGACTAGTCTAATTTTATTCTAGAAAATCTCATGGCCATTGGACAACATCCTTTCAACCTAAAACACAGAACATTCAGATTGTCACGCAGGAAACTCTAGTTGGTAGCATTTTACCAACTTTTGGATTCCAAATCCATTCCTTCTCATATCTTACTAACAACCTATTCCTACAAACTTTTGCCCAAGGAATCTATTGGAGACCATAAAAATTAGGGTTCCAAACAACAATTCACCAATTCAAAACACTAAACTATGTTCATATGCTTCCAAAACATCATAGAACCACATGTATATGAACAAATCATCATAAAACCCTAAAAACCCAATTTGGCCAAAACATAAAGGGTGTCTTAAGATATTCATAAAACTCATCAAAATTTCAAGACAATTGGTCCAAAGTGGAGCTTAAGCTTACCTTATCGAGATTCTACAATCGGTTCGGAAATCCGGTGGCACTTCATCTAGCTAGATGGCATGAAACCCCTCCAACAATAAAGATGAGACCATAGAAATGAAGCTCTCAATGAATTTTGTGAAGAGTGTTTTTCGATTTGAGGTGGTTATGTGGGAGATTTTGCCTTGCTTTTGTTTCTATCTCCTCTACCATTTTTTCCACCATTTTTGTGTCATTTTAAACTCTCTCTAACTCTTGTTTGGTCCGAATGAGATGGTGATGGAACGGCGAAGGATAGTTATGTTAGTTCCCAATATTTTGATGATAACAGAGTTCATGTTTTTGATGAAGTTCCTATCTTGCTCAAGCACCTCCAGGGTCTTGCCCAAGCACCATCGGGTTCTGGAAAGGAAGAAGTGATGGTTAATCGGCCATGCTCAAGCAACCATTAAAGCTTGCTCGAGCAACATCGAGTCAGAGACGAAAGCAGCATGATTGAACAATCATGCTCGAGCAAGATATATTCCTTGCTCGAGCATCATCGAGGCAGAAGCCAAACAAAGTCTGCTGGTACACCATGCTCGAGCAGAAGCATAAACGTTGCTCGAGCAACGTGTGTCTTTAGCACTAGACTATCGCTTGCCCGAGCATGAGAAAAACCATGCTCAAGCACCTTGCCCAAGCAAGAGCAAGAGCATGCTCGAGCAGCATTGTTTTTCTCTCGCATTTCGCTTCAGCCAATCTCTTACCCGAGCATGATTATATCATGCTTGAGCACCATGCTCGAGCAGACCAGAAACCATGCTCGAGCAACGTCGCTGGAAGCACTTCCCTTTGCCTATGTTTATAGCTTGCCCGAGCAAGTATTGCACCATGCTCGAGCATCAACGACCAACAATGTTTTTAACCGTTACATACGAAGCTTGCCCGAGCAAGCTTAGATTATTGCTCAAGCAAGGTTCCTCTCGATCTTGAAATACTCGTCTCTGATTTAAATACTCACCGGGTTATCTTCTTTGTTCTTATATATTACTCATTATTATACTTAAATGCTTTTAACCAATTTGTTAATGAGTTGCAGAAGGTCTCCACATAGATTAACATCATACTTAAGTTTTGAAGCACTAAAATTATCATGGACAAACCCAACATCGACACAGGGTAGCCCATAACCGAAAAAGCACCGGAACAATGTTTTAAGCTATCCTCTATCTAAGGCAACATGAATAAAGTATCTCAACCAAGCAGACAGTATCAAACACTCAACAGTTGAATATTGATGAGCTATCAAGCAGCGAAAGTTTCGCTAAATAGAGACAACGCGCGAAATCCAATTAAGGCGAAATAGGCGCAGATGGTTAAATGTTCACAACGGACATATTCAAACTGACAAACTCAAATCCTACAACGGTCTTCATTCTACAACTACTATAAGTACTCGAAGGATTGAATTCATTGAGACATACGTAACTAGCGCATACAAAGTTAAAGCTTGCAATTGTTCAAATTGTATTCTAATCATACGAGATATTTCTAAGCTTCGGTATTTATCATTTTACTCTGTTAGAGAGTTTTACTACTTGTTTTACAATTCGTTTAAAATCTCAAGATAGAGGTATCTTTAGTGTGGGTGTACGATTACAACGTGTAAGGGGGAGTGAGTCCTAGAGAGAAAGGATCATCCTGAGTTACAGAGTGTGTAATTGTGTTTTGTGAGATAGTGGAAATCCTAGAGCGTGTCTGGGGACTGGACGTAGGTCAAGGAGTTGGACCGAACCAATATAATCTCTGTGTCATTTATCTTTAACTCTCTACTGCTTTCCTCGCTTACTCATCATACAATGAAAAAAAATTTGAGATCACCTATTCAACCCCCTCTAGGTGATATTCCACCTTCTTCAAGTTAGTGATTAAATGGAATAATTGGACCATATTTGATTATCTCCATGTTCCACCAATCACAATCCTCCATTTGCCCCTTTTTACTTTTCCTTTATTTCTCAATTTTCTCTCTTTCTTTCAGCCCCACTTGGCTGAAAGTTTTGACGATCTTGGGAGGATTAGATTATCTTTAATCTCATGTGATTAACTCTTGTGTTAACATGTGTCCCAATGGATTAAATCTCAAGATGACAAATGTCCTTGAAGCATCTTCTTTCCCTTTTCTCTCTCTTATTAGGTACCACTTTTTGTTAGGGAAAGGGAGGCCTGATGAATTCCACTGACTCCTAGGTTTGGCATTCGAAAAAGTCAAGTACCCAACTGAACCGGAGACCGATGGTTTCCCTGGACTCAAATGCTAGGTGGTGCATTCTAGAGATGTCAACACAAAAGTGATCTTGTACTTTGTCATGATGAGGGGACACTTGTCATATTCCTACAAACCAACACAAAAGTTGTGTCATCATTAGCAATCATAACCTATTTTACTAAAGCTACTTTATTGGTGCTTACTTGGGATTCTAGTTGGGTTTTACTCGAGATTGAGGCACACATATGAGGCCGCCAAGTGACGTCCGATGAAAGTGTATGTGTGGGCCTCCACATGGCGCCACATACTAGTGTCATTTTCCAAAAATGTGGGGTACACATGTTTGTCCCTTGGAAATGTCATGTTCACACCTACACCGGCACATTTTGCTTGACCAATCATCCTAACCTCATGGCATCTTTCTACCAATCAAATGGCACCATACATATGTCCCGTGCCCTTCGCACCGATACTTTAATCCTACTCCCTACGCATAATGGGCCCTCTTGGATTTTTTATTATCATAAGGGGAGGGAGTTCATTGTTTTTTCAACCCTCATGATTACTTTTTCTTTCCAAGAGCAAATCCTAGCCCTTCATTTTGTCTTCCAATTTTAACCTCAAAGACCAAGTGGCAATTGTCTTAGTTGCCTTTGAATATGACAATATTATTTCTTGTAACATTAGCTCTTTTTAATTTTCTATATTACTTCTTTCTAGACACCATTTTATTCCATTTAATATAACAATTGTACAAGAAATTTTGGTGAATTAAAGTTGGCAATAATAATTGGCATGGCGTCTAAGTTCAATGTAATAAGAAGAGGGATGCTCTTTCAAGGACAAAAAAAAAACGGTTTTTTTTTTTTAAAAAAAAAATTCATGAAATTCCCGTGCTGTCCTAAGACCAGGATTGGGACAGCAAATACCATCCTGAACTGTTTACTCGGTGTCCTGAACACCCTGGGGAATAAATTAGTGCGTCCTCGAGTGGTACACTAGTACTCAATTCATTTGCTTATTGTAAGCCCCAACAACATCTAGAACTTTGATTATGGTAAAATATTATCTCATTTTTATTCAGAGTAAATATTCATTTCTGCTCCCCGACAAAAAAATACGGATCCCATTTTGGTATCTTATAAAAAAATCGACCATTATTCATCTTTTTTATAACTAAAAAGGACCTTTTAGAAATTTGTGAGGATCAAAATGTCAACCAATTGATCTATTATTCGTCCTTTTTATGGACTAAAAATGACCTTTTTTTTTTTAAGGAACCAAAATGGGAATCACGTTTTCTTGTTATGGAATGAGAAAGGGTATTTACTCTTTTATTTATTTAATAATTAAAAATCATGATCCATTGCAGCCATCGAAAATCAAAGCATCAAAATGCTATTTTATTTATTTTTTATAATTTACTCTTTAAATAACTTTTAGTTATAAGATAAGCATGAAATTTATTTTAGAGTAAATACCCTTTTGGGTCCCCGACAAAAAACAAGGACCCTATTTTCGTCCCTAGGGACTAAAATGAGACTTTTTTTATGGACTAAAAAGGGCTTTTTGAAAATTTGCGAATACCAAAATGTTCACTAATCGACCCTTATTCGTCCTTTTCAATGACTAAAAAGGGCATTTCTTTTGTGAGAGGTCAAAATGGGGTCCGTTTTTTTTTTTTTTCGGGGACCCAAAAGGGTATTTACTCTTTATTTTACTAACAAATAAAATTCACTATTGTTTGTTTAATTGTATTAATTTAATTAAAATGTTAATTAAAAATAATTATTTTAACAATATATTTAGAATATATTTAAGATATTAGTAAAAAAAATAGAATTTTGACAATAAAAATGATTGTTCCATTTTTTTTATTAAAAAATTAGATTACTGTTTCAATATATTTCATAAATTTTAATAAGAAAAAATTTATTCATTAGTCTTGTAGTTTAGCTTAACTCTTAACTAGTTTTTGTTATAATTATTTTAATCCAAATATATTTAAAAATAATTATTTTAAGTATACATTTATGATACATTTAAGATAGGGTTTAATGTTTCATTCTTTTGCAGAAATATTTTTTCGACACACTCACATAAAAGTGAGAAAATTTAAATATTTCCTTTATATTATCTTTATAATGGGACCCACTCATTTTTATATGAGTGTGACCGAAGATATTTATTTATTTTTTTTTGCAACAAAAGTAGAAACATTAAACCCTATAAGATATTAATAAAAAATATAGAATTTTGAGAATAAAAATGATTGTTCCATTTTTATTTTTTAAGAAAAGTAGATTACCGTTTCAATCTATTTCATAAATTTTAATAAGAAAAAATTAATTCATAAGTCTTATAGGTTTAGATTAACTTTGAATTAGATTTTTTTATATATATATAAAAATTCTTTTAATCCAAATATATTTAAGATGAGTTTTGTTATTCATTTGAGCCATGTCCTTAAATTGTGTATAACTAAACTTGAGTTTTGTCAAATAGACAATATAGAAACATTGAGTATAATTCTAAATCATTTCAAAAGGTAGATTCTATTTGTCTAGGGCCTGTTTGGTTTGAGGGAGAGAGTGGGAGGGGAGTGAGTGGGAAGGAGGATAATGACAATATTGTCATTAATGAGAAAAATATTTCTTTTTGTTGTAAGTATATTTTTGAAATATTGAAAAGTTTCCATAAATTTATTTAGTAAAGATGAGAGAAAAAATTTTCTCTCTTCTCTCATTTCCCTCAAACCAAACATTAAGCTAAACCTCATACTAAAAATAGATTCTACTATGTCCAAAAATTTTATTTAGTAAAGATGAGAAAAAAAATTTCTCTCTCTTCTCTCATTTCCCTCAAACCAAACATTAAGCTAAACCTCATACTAAAAATAGATTCTACTATGTCTGTCATAACTCAGAAATTTAAAAAATAAAAAAATCTAGATTCTATATATGCCTGTATCTATAAAATTGTATATGAAAAATTAATTTAAGTAATCAAATTATATTGAATATAAAATTATATATACAGAAATAGAAAAACTTATATTTACTTTGAAATATATCACAAAATCAATCGAGTGTGCAACCAAAAAAGGAAAAATCAGTTGAGAGAAATCAATTTTCAAGAAAATATCATTTCCAACATTTGAATTCATATGACAAAAATCAATTCTATCCTCATTAGAAGTTGAACTACTATAATTTTTTTTTTTTTTTAAAAAAAAAAAAAAAAAAGTTGAACGCCTACATCGGTGGATTTCCAAATTAATGTTCACAAATGTTGTAAGTTTATATCCATATTTAGAAAAGTTATGCCGAATCAATCTGTCTTCATTCATTTTAAATTAATGAAATCAGATTTGAAAAGTTTTTTTGGGTCGAAGGAGGAAATCTATTACCACTTCAAATAACCAGCACGTACATAATGTCAACTAGCAAACGCAAGCACAATACAAAACAATAATAACAGGCCGAAGCCAACAAAAGACGACAGGGAAAGTAAATAAGCATCATCCCTCCCAGAGCTGGAACGAGTAGCACCATCCATGACTAGAGAAGCCTGCTTTGCCTCCAATGTTAGAAGAGTCATCAAAGAGGGTGGTGGTTGTGACACCCACCCAATGCAAGACACCCCCTTATAGCGATTCACCGCAAGATGGTGGCCAAGAACACGGTTATTCCCCCACGAGGAGTAAATGAAAGTGAGAGCCCAACATTGGACAAAAAAAAGACTAATAATGTCATGAATAATGCTTCTACAACGCCAGTCAAAGGAAGAAGGTGACTTAGCATTAACACAATTAATCAAAGCAAGACAATCAGATTCAAAAATGGCATCATCAACCCCTAAATCAATAGCAAGCAGCAGTGCACGCTTAAGGGCTAGAGCTTCAGTCATAAAAGCTGAAAGTGATTTCAGTTTGTCAACAAACCCCCATTTAAAGAGCCCAAATTCATCTCTGCAGATCACACCTAAGGCAGCTTCCCCTGTATCCTGATAAAACGCAGCATCACAATTTATTTTAATTCCAGCAATAGCTGGCGGTACCCAGCAATCAGAACAGTTAGGAGCCAGAGAAACACCATCCGGGGCAACATTCATTTTATCCAAACAGAGCAAGAATTCTACAGCACTCTTCTCAGCCATCTCAAGTACCACAAGAGGGTTAGGTTCAACAAAATCAAAGACTTTCCCATTCCGTTGCTTCCAAATGAACCATAATATCCAATAAATTAAGGATAAATCATGAAAGGTCAAAGAAGCCATACCAGATATCCTGAGCCACCAGCTGTTAAAATTGGATACACTAGTAGATTCAATCCTGGCCCCTAACCGGCAGCCAAACGATATGCAGCGAGTCCATGAACAATGGAAAAATAGATGTTCAAGATTTTCCTCCATTGTCTCACAGATAGGACACAGCTTTGATTGTGATCTCCGCCTTCAGAATAGGGCGGCATTAGTAGCAATTGCATTGTTAAGAAGCCTCCAAATAAATTGTTGCACCCGAGGGGTTGTTTTGAAAAGTTAAAAAAAGAAAGAAAGCATGAACTTAAACGTTCGATTACATGGAAAACATGGTAAATAACATAAATAATATCATAATCTTCAAGTGCCTACTAATTAACACTTGCAGCAGGGGGCAAGTTTCTAAATTTAATGGACAAAATACATCTTCTACAACCATCTGTGGCCATCGGAGGATAAATCAGACGGTATGAACCGAAGAGCAAAACAAAAGTATGTGCCCCCCATAGATCTAATACTGCCATGTTGCTAAGGTCATTCAAAATGGAAGTTTCCAGAGACCAACAGGCTGAGTCAGTTAGATATAAAATTCAGATCCTTCGACTAAATCGTTTGTTCTTTGCTTTCAGCTTCAGCGTTTTCTTTTTGACAGAAAAGCCCTTCCTCCTTCGTTTAACTTTTGCTAGTGTTGAACCCACTTTGTCCCGTGGCCTGTACAAACAAATCAGTGCACGAATATCTTCGAGATACATTTGTAATATAAGAGAACATATGAACAAGCACTCTGGGTGTTCATTCACAGGTGCGAGCATTTCCCAGCAATTAATATCTAATACATTTACCCTATGTTTAAATGGAGAGAAAACTCACAAAACTATTCACTTTTTTTTTTTTTTTTACCATTTTTGAAAGTTTTCATTCCTAATGTCCCCTCCCCCTATTTTCCTCTCACTTTTCTCTCCATCCAAACATAGGTTAATGCCCACAGAACATTAGGAGCTGAGGTTACTTGAAGCTATGAAGGTTTTCAGTAAAAATAACAAGTGGAAGACCATTTCAAGAGAACCAATCATATAATGCCAAGCTATAAGAAAAACTGCACATTTTCATACTCACAAGACAAGAATGCTTGAGAGGATGTGGGATAAGAGTGGAAAGAGGGAACCGAAAGAAGTAATACATAAGCAAAGAAGGAAAGGACACTCGATAAAAAAATCATTCAATTTCCTGATGAAATTATTATGATACTTTAAGGAATCCAGAGAGACTATGTTCCCAGAAAACGTATTTCAGAAACTAATGCCAATGAATAACTTATAAGTAACCATGCATCTTGCGTGGTTGTTCAAGAGACAAATCAAATGGTTCTTACTTGTTTGTCAACTCAGTAATAAAGCCCTAGCCGCAAGAACCCACACACAGACATATTTATATATCTACATGCACACACACACACAAGTATATTAATGGACAAGAAGTTGCAGTTATGCATACCCTTTAATTAAAAAAGTTCGTGGATCAATGCCAATATTTTCACTTAGATCTTCAACACTTGCGATACCCTCATGATCACTTGTCAACAAGTTACATGTATCCAAAATAGCTGCAGGCTTTACAGGATCAAGAGTAAGTGATGAATTTTTCACTCTCTCTTTGAGATGTTTCATTGAAACGAATGCTGCATAAATCCTCATAGGAGGTCAGAAACGTATTATTCATCATATTCATGTGTAAATGTGTTTAAATAATCATTGAAGCAATCAGGTACCAGCACAACATGTGAATAGTTTTCATTGCACATGGAAGCAAGAATTTGATGCACTTACGGTGTACATATAAAACACAATTGTCAAATCATGATACCTATCGCAAATTAAGAAGTATATTTCTAGATCATAAAATGTATTGAAATGTAAGATTCAAAATAAGAATGAACATTAAAATGTAGAATATCCTTATAATATGCGTAAAGAAATCTAACCCAGGAGTTTGGTATTTAAATGTAAGTCATAAATGAGTTCGTTAGACATAAATTCTTGGGTAATTAATTCTAGAAATAATAAACAAGTAATTTGCTTTCTCTATACGAGGCATAGACAATACTTAACAATACAACACTGTCATGCCAATTTATTGTTTACACACATTTCTAAATAATAAATTTTGCTACTTATTTCATCATTTCTGTACAAGCATCTACTCTCACTGGTCATTATTATAAGGCACCAACTAACAATTTATACAAACCAATAAAAACAATTAAAGTTAATAAAATTGTCCTACAATTTAAGTAACTCCCAATATTATCCCTACTAATTGCACTAAACTCTAACATTATATTAATTATTACTCTCACTCACTACCTTATTAATTAGGGGCATATATGGAAAAAATAATTAATACTCCTTGGGAACAAGCAAGTGCCTTATAAAAAGGACCAAATACACTTGTTAGTTGGTGCCTTATAATAAGGACCCAGGGGAGTATATCTTACCACGTAGATTGCTCCTTTGGCAGCTAATAAATAATTACCTAATTATAAGTTATTTGTTTGATTAGCATCAGAATTCCTACTTTATAAAAAAAGTCGTAAAGTGGTTAAGAAATCCAAGGCCCCTAGGTCATGTAATATGCATATGCTGTTAACATAGAAGAAAGTCTCAGGAGGGAAGTTCTATGAGCATATGTTACGGCCAAAGTCTGAACAACTTTCTTCATGAATAACATGGTTGCTGTTATTCACTAGGGAGTAAGTTGAAAAGCTGTTGCTAGTACTTCATTCGGATCTAATTGTTTCATTAAGAGCTCTTGTACCATGCCTCACCTTGACAATAATAAACTGAAAATATGTTAGGGACTAACAAATTAGAATCTGAAATACTTAGTAATTCAAGAATACAGCTGAAAAGCTGCTGAGTACAACAATCTGTGGAAAGCTTCACGCTCTCACAGCCAAGACGGAGACTATTCTGGAATACAGAATCTGGACTCCCCTCTCCTATTACTCTCAAAACCAAAATACAACATAACCCTCACCCTCTCCCTCCTACGGCTATTACATGCAAAAAGCACCCTGCACAGTGCCCAAAAAGTGTGCTGAGTGTTACAATACTAAATAACCAGAGCCACTTTATACAGTGGCTAAGTATCCTAGGAATACATCAAAATAGTAAAGTCAAACCTGAAACCTTAAAAGGCCCTCTTTCCTTATTGCTGTGGTGGGTGTGGTTTCCTAGATTTCCTCGTATATGTTTTGCCCAGGAACAAAGTCCTTTCATTACCTTCCCCTAAAAGTCTCACCTTGTCCTCAAGGTGAAAGGAAGGAAATTGGGTAGCTAAAGCAGCCGCATCCTCCCAAGAATTTTCATAATCCGGCATGTCCTTCCACTTAACCAGTACTTCAGTCTGCCCATTCATAAGTTTTCGAACTTTGCAGATGGCTTCTGGTTGAACTCTTAACTCCATTTGTTCCGATAAGGCAGGAGGAAGACTTGGAGTCACCAGCCCTGATTGAACTGACTTTTTAAGGACAGAAATGTGGAAAACTGGATGAACTCGTGCTGTAGGGGGAAGGTCCAAGCGGTAAGCCACGTCACCTATCCTTTCCACAATCTTGAAAGGCCCATAAAACCGAGGACTCAGCTTCTCATTGCTACGCTTTGCCAAAGTCCTCAACCTATATGGTTGAATTTTGACATATACCAGCTCCCCTACTTCATACCGGACGTCCCTTCTTCGCTTGTTGGCTTGTCTCCTCATTTCCTCTTGCGCCTTGATCAGGTTCTCTTTCAATGTTGCAATGATCACATTCCTAGCTCTTATCTGCTCGTCCACTTCTTCCACCACCGAAGGCTCATTTGTGAGTTTGAGGAAGGTGGGAGGATCTCTTCCATAGACGGCTCGAAAAGGGTCATATTGGCTGACCCTTGGTGGGTTGTATTGTACCAATATTCGGCCCATGGCAACCATTGAACCCATTGATTCGGTCTCTCACTTGTGAAGCACCTTAAATAAGTTTCCAACCCTTTGTTTAACACCTCGGTTTGCCCATCGGTCTCCGGATGATATGCTGAACTCAAACACAAGCGGATGCCAGCTTGCTTGAATAATTCCTTCCGAAATGACTCACAAACACTCTATCTCTATCCGAAACAATGGATTTCGGAAAACCATGCAACCCGACTATTTCCTTAATGAACAATTCCGCCACGTCCTTTGCACCGAAAGGATGATGTAAAGAAAGGAAATGAGCATATTTAGTGAGTCTATCCACTATCACAAGTATTGTGTCTTGCCGTTGAGACTTCGGTAGCCCGGTAATAAAATCCATGCTTATGTCCTCCCACACGGCGTGTGGAATAGGTAGGGGCTGTAATAACCCCGCTGGAGAGAGTGCTTGGTGCTTATTTCTTTGGCAAATTTCACATTCAGCCACGTACTTTTGAATCTCTCGCTTCATTCCTTCCCAATACACTACATTAGACAATCTTTTGTAGGTTCTTAAGTATCCCGAATGACCACCGACGGGGGAATTATGGTAGTCTCGAATCAGCAAAGGGATTCTTGTGGAGCTCTTAGGTAAAACTAACCTTCCCTTGTAGTGTAAGCAGCCTTTGAACAACGAGTATCCTTACGGGGCGTCTTGGTTAGTGAGGAGTTGCTGCAAAATTTCCTTCAGCTTAAGGTGCTTGCACTTCGGTCTCCCGGCCTTCTAAATCATTGTTCGCCACGGGAAAATGCCTTCGAGACTCATAGGTTCCTCTAGCCGTGATAGAGCATCAGCCGCTCTGTTTTCCTTGCCGGGTTTATAGAGTATTTCAAACTTGTATCCCATCAACTTCGACACCCATTTCTGCTGATTTTCTTCTAATATTCTCTGCTCCAGCAAATATTTCAGAGCCCTTTGATCAGTCCGGATAACAAAGTGCTGTCCCCACAAGTAATGTCGCCACTTCTTCACGGCTAACACGATTGCCATTAATTCCCTCTCATAAACCGAGCATTGTTGAGCCCGTTTTGACAATTTGTGACCGAAATAGGCTATAGGCGCCCCTTCGCATTAGCACAGCCCCTATTCCAGTCCCCGAAGCGTCAGTCTCCAACTCAAAGGGAAGCGAGAAATCGGCATGGCGAGAACCGGAAGGGCTATCATGGCTGTTTTGAGAGTTTCAAAAGCTTGGGTTGCCATGGAAGACCATTGAAAAGCTTCTTTCTTGAGGAGGTCGGTCAATGGGCTAGCTATCTTTCCATACCCCTTGACAAACCTTCGATAGTATCCGGTTAGCCCCAAGAACCCTCGTAATGATCTCACATTCTTTGGTTGAGGCCAAGATAACATGCTCTCCACCTTAGTTGGATCGGCACGGACCCCTTGCTCGAAATTATATGACCAAGATACTCTATCTTTGGTTGCACAAAGCTACACTTTTTGAGGTTGATAACTAATTGATTGTCCCGCAAGATATTCAGCACCTTTTCTAGGTGTTCCGGGTGAGCAACGATGGTATGGCTATAAATTAAGATATCATCAAAAAATACCAATACAAATTTTCTCAAACAGCCCCTAAATATTTCATTCATTAGTGCCCGAAAAGTAGAGGAGCGTTAGTAAGCCCAAAGGGCATCACCTTGAATTCGTAATGTCCCTCATGAGTCCGGAAAGCGGTTTTATGCTCATCGCCAGCTTTGATCCGAATCTGATGGTAACCAGATTTTAAATCCAGTTTCGAGAACACCGTGGCTCCCTTCAGTTCATCCAAAGGCCAACTCATCTATGGCGGGTATAGGAAACTTGTCGAGAACCGTGATCTTATTGAGTGCTCGATAATCCACGCAGAATCGCCAACTACCATCCTTCTTCCTTACAAGTAGGACCGGACTAGAATAGGGGCTGATCTTTGGGTCGAATGATGCCAGCCTGAAGCATGTCTTTGATCATATCCTCTATTTCTTTTTTTTGCGAATGGGGGTATCTATAGGGTCGGGTGTTAGAGGGTTGTTCCCCAGGTTTGATCACTATGGCATGATCCTTGGTGCGTCGCGGTGGGAGTGTTTCAGCTGCTTGGCATACCGCTGGAAATTGCTCCAGTAGCTTCTGAATTTCCGGTTGGATGGCTTGAAGGACCTCGCCTTCTTCTCTAGACTCGGCACTCAATTAAAAATCCTTCCCTTTCTTCCCGACCGTGCGCATGATGGCTTGCGGTGAGGTCTGCGTTCTCGTTAATGCCGGGTCCCCTTTCAAACACACACGGCCGCTTCTTCCCCTATCGTCATTGTCATCAACTTCCAATTCACCTTGACGTCTCCTAGTGTTTTCAGCCATTCCACACCTAGGACGGCGTCTATTCCCCGAGTGGAAACGGATAGAAGGTTTGAACAATGCAGATGCCTTGTAAATTCAGACACACGTCCCGACACCGTTGTCTTCGTCGGACCGAATGACCATCTCCCACGGTGATTGTGTAATCTCGCCACTTCATCCGTCTTAATTCCAGCCGATTGATCAAATTTTCAGAGATAAAATTGTGAGTCGCTCCGTCAATCGGAACAATGACGGCTTCTCCGGCGAGTTCCCCCTAACCTTCATCGTGTGATTGCTCTCAAAGCCCGCAAAGGAATTTAAGGATAATTCCATTCGAGTAGTCTCATCTTCGGCATCAAAGTAATCGTCCCCTCCTTCCCCTGTTTCGACTGGTCTCTGTTCGCTGTTATCGGCGTCCACATCAATCAGGAACATCTGTAGATGTTTGTCCTTGCAAGTATGAGAAGGACTATACTTATCTCCACACTTAAAACAGAGCCCCAATTCTCGTCGGCGTGCCATTTTTCGAATCGGAGAGCCGTCGACTCCACCTGTCTTGCGCGTCGTAGATACCGGGACGAGGAGCTTCTGTCTTCGTTTCTTGAGTTTTTGAGTCGGGTTTGGGGGCTTGGGTCGGGTTATTTGAGTTGGGTGTGAATCGGGTTCTCGGGTCGGGTTACGTGTAATGGGTGACCCTAGAATATACCGGCTGGGTCGGGTATTTCCTCAGTCCTGTATTCGACACAGCCCTGTACGCCTTGTTCCCCTTCTCCGTCTCCAGCAGTCGATTCCGGCCATCGACACGTATTGCCATTTTAATCAACTCCTCCAGATCCTTGGCATCGGTGATCTCTAGCTCGCTTGTACCTCCGTCTTCGGAGCCATACAAAAAGGCCCCCATCAAACACTCTTCGTCGCGTCCGCCGCCGGAAAAGAGAGCCGCTCAAACGATTCGACGTACTCCAGCACTGTACCCTCCTGTTTGTTTGAGAACAAAATCTTGTATTCTCCTCCACGCTGAAAAGTATGAAAACGCTCCAATACTTTCAATTTAAACTCTGGCCAGTCTTTGAGAGCGCTCGGGTCTCCTTCCATTGGTGCCAATGTAGAGCCCATCCTTCCGGGCATACCACCACTTGCTTCTAATTTTTCGGCCTCCGCACGCTGTTGACATGGAAATATCGCTCAACCCCGCAAAACCACCCGATGGGATCATCCCCATCAAACACCGGTAACTCCAACTTTCGAAACTTGGTTGCTTCTTTTTCAACTTCCTTATTGCTTTCGTCTCGGAATCGAATGTGGCTCTTACGTGTTTTGCTTCTTCTTTTTCGAGTTTGTCTCCATTCGTAAGATGATAACTCTCTCATTATATTCATCCCTCCGTAAGCTCACTCACCCCTTCGACATACCGGAGAGTTCATCCACCTTCCGGGCTAGGCTCGTCACCGGCTCCCTTAAATTCCCTACTTCGTCCGCCATCTCCTCGGGATCATTCTCGTTTCGATACCAATTTGTTAGGAACTAACAAATTAGAATCTGAAATACTTAGTAATTCAAGAATACAGCTGAAAAGCTGCTGAGTACAACAATCTGTGGAAAGCTTCACGCTCTCACAGCCAAGACGGAGACTATTCTGGAATACAGAATCTGGACTCCCTCTCCTATTACTCTCAAAACCAAAATACAACATAACCCTCACCCTCTCCCTCCTACGGCTATTACATGCAAAAAGCACCCTGCACAGTGCCCAAAAAGTGTGCTGAGTGTTACAATACTAAATAACCAGAGCCACTTTATACAGTGGCTAAGTATCCTAGGAATACATCAAAATAGTAAAGTCAAACCTGAAACCTTAAAAGGCCCTCTTTCCTTATTGCTGTGGTGGGTGTGGTTTCCTAGATTTCCTCGTATATGTTTTGCCCAGGAACAAAGTCCTTTCAAAATATAATAGATATTTCACATAGGAATAAGAGTAGGAAAGAAGGAAGGAGGAAGAAGAGAGGATAAAACTCTAGAATCAAAATCTGAAATTCTAGAGGAAGCAGAGGACAAAGAAGTTAATCTGAATAATACTTCACATAACCTTCACATCAATTACAGTGGTTTATAGTCTCCATACATAACTGATAATAACTACCGAATACAAGATAATTTAAAATACAAGATAAAACCAAAGATAACCGTCATTGTAACTTTTTAAATTACTCTTGTGCACTCCTTCAGATAAACTAATAAGGTAGAATCTGTAATACCTGGATAAATATTTATTTTAAATATTACATTTAAATATGCCTTAATATTACATTTAAATAAATAATATGCCTTAATATTATATTTGAGTCAATATTACCTATTTAAAATAGGTGAATATGTGGTCTCAATTTTTCTTAATATTCTTATTTTATTTCTAAGTGATTTATTCCTAGAAATTAGATAGTTAAAGATTAAATTTTCTAAATCTTATTAGGGATCATAAAATACCCTAAGATTATCATAATTAAGTATAAACTTAATTATATCATTTTAGCAATAAAATCATCAAAGGATGACAAAATCAATTAGAGGAAATTAGCAACAATTATTGGGCAATTAAATTTGCAATAATTGGAGTATTTTTCTAATTTTCGAAATTAATTATTAATTAATTTAAAAAGGCCATAATTAAGGAAATATCAACATAATTAATATCCAAAGAATATTTAAAAGCTAAGATTAACATACAAGGAGTTTTTAATCATCAAGATTAATTTAGAAACATATCAAATTTTGGTAGTTAAGTCTAATAACCCCTAAAAACACTATATTAGCAATGTTTAATTAATGATTAATTAGTTTTCCCTTAATTAAATTAAGTGGCGAGAATTGCTTAATAAAAGGGTTAAGAAATTTTATTAATCCTTAATCCTAAATCACTAATCAATATCACTGATTATGTTTAGATTTTTCCAACCCAACTTCAAGGGCTTGGATTAAGCATAATAAAGCAAATCTAATGGTCTTAGAATTAATTTAATAAAGCTTAATCCATGTGAAAATTTAAGTAACCAATGAGAAAGCTTTAACCAAGTAATTGTGAGATAAAAGAAGCATAATCCAAGAGGGAAAAATTCAGAGGTGAGTTTCGGTTTTTACAAGGGGAAATGAGGAGAAAATTGATTATGTAATTAGCAAAATTAAACATCACCATCAACAATTGATTAACCAAAGACTTTGAGGCAAATTCACATGAAATGAAAAACCAAATTAAAGTTAAATGGGGAGGAGAAGTCGGCCTAGGGAGTGGCAAAATATGAGCCATGTAAATGTGATATTTACTCTCCAAAGGTCATTATCAACTTAATTACCAAGAAGACTTTGGGTTAATTTGTGACATAAGCATGTGTAATAATAGTAATTAGTGGTAAATTAATTAAGATAAGATAAAAACCATTAGGATGAATTCAAGACATAAGTGAATGAGAACCAATAGAAAATAAATCATATCTTGAAATCCATGAACTAAAGAACAAATATAAGTAGATATTATGAATGAGCAAAATTCAAGCTTGAACATAGTGGTTTCAAAAGTGATTTTGGTAAACTTTTGAGATTCATACTATTGTGAAAAAAAAGTTTAAAAATACCATAAATCAATTCATAAAATTGTGATTCCAAAGGTGGAAATGGATCTTCAAGAAAAACACCAACTTACACCTAACTAAATTAGCATTTGGGAATGGAAGAAAAATGAAGAGTGTAAGAGAGAAGGGGGAGGTCGGTTATGAGGTGTAAGGGGAGGATTAAAACTTCTTTGAGAAGTTTAGGACCAAGGGTTAGGATTAATTCAAAGTTGTTAGATGTTTTACCATGGAATTGCTATAAATAGGGAGGTTAGGCATACATTGTTCCTCACCAATTCACAAGCATAGCAATCTGGTCTTAACCGATTAGCAAGAGGAAAGTGAGTGAGAGTGAGAGGCTTTGGGAAGGCAAGATCAAGGTTCTAGGTAAGTTCTTATGCCCTAGCTTTGTGATTTATAGCTTAAATGTTGTTTTAATTCATAATCTTCCAATTATAGTGTTATTTTCATGTTTTTATGGTTACCATTGTCTTTATTTCGAAAAAAATGATGAAGAAGAAGTTATAGCAAAAATTTTGGAAGATTATGGTCAAAGTAGCGAAGCTCGACGAAAATTTGTCGGTTAGCGACTTCGAAAGCTATTTCAAAAACGCTGGTATCTTATATTGAAGATGCTATGCAACAATTCTGAGACAATTCATGTTGAAAGTAGACATATATAGCTTTCCAAATATACCTATAGCATGTCGTTTTGAGTTTTGTGCTAGGAGATAAAAATTCTACAAAATGGGCTACGAAATACTGAAAAATTCTGGGCAGAGGTTGGAATTTCGAAAACTGGGAATTTTTTATATAATATGGGCAATAGCCACTATTTTTCATTGAAATTAGACATCCTAAAGATTCCGAGGAATTTTACGGATCCTCATTTCGAGTTCTGTGGTATTAATTATAATTCTCCAAATTTAGGTGAAAAATAAGCCTATATATTGATTAATAACGTTTTTACGAAAATTAGAGGTAATAAATTGTAAATAATTAATCCAGGGGTAAAATGGTCTTATATAGCCAAAAAATCTCTTGAAATAATATTTGTGAATTAATAGAGGCAATATTACCCTTATAGGATATACGTGATAGCCTACCATCAAACGTGCATCTTAAACGTCAACGAAGGTACGGACGCGTATTGTAACCTTAACTTTTATGCTTGTTGTATGCCTATATGTAATTGTTGTGTTCCTATTCTAAGACTTTGTTTAAATTGTTCTTGAATCATTCATGAGTATACGGGTTATGGTTTTGATAATACCGTTGGAGTTTTCCTAGCGCTGAGGACACGACTATACATCGTGGCACTGGTAGATAGTGCAGACTGGGATGACATACATCTGTAGGTCTTTGTGTTTGTTATTGTCTCGATTTGTTGAAATGTTAAACTATGATTTTATGTTGAAAAATGTTGTGAATATCTATCATGCATATACTTGTTTACATAAGCATGAGGTTAACAGATACCACGAGATCCAATGGGTATTGGATCTCGGCTCTTACTATAGCCGGGATCCATGGGAGTTCGGATTGAAGACAAGGGTAAGGAGCCCGCTTAGGATGCGAGACGGAGAAATTATTTTATATGTATTTGATTAAGTCCTCAGATGATTGTATTACTATTTGAACAACCAAACATATTACAATCAATGTTATTCAGTTACTCTTTTTAATTTGAAAAAAAAAATTCCGACGCTCAACTCTGATCAAATACAGCGAGAAAATGTTTACGAAAATGGGGTGTTACAGAATCCCTATCAAAATAGGATATAGAATATAAAGTTCAAGGCATACCAATGGCTCGAAGCACTTTAAGGTCAAATTTCTTGACTAGTTCCTCATGACCTATCATCTTAGCACGGTGAATGATACACAACTTCAAATTTACCAGCATATCCTGAAATTTTTAAATTTCAAATGTCATAACAAGGCTCAACTGAAATAATTAAAAAAAACAGCAAGTGAAGGCATACAAAAGTTATGGCACATGACAGTTGAAGAGCATCTTTTATCCTAAACCTCAGGTCTCACTTGCAAAGAATATGCGTTAGAAGTTAAAGTATCACCAATGCACCATGCTAAAAGTAAATTTCTTGTTGAATTTCATCCTAAACTGATTGAGTTATTAGTTAAAACTGTTCATTGGCTGATGAGCTAAATAAATCAACATCTAAGTTGGTCCAATATTACCCAAAGGATCATCTGTCAAACCATGACAAACAGTCATCATGCAAAGACATTAACTCATCTCAGACATTGATATGGATACATGCAACAGCAGGTACAAAAGAGAACAAAATGATTTTACGACTAATCACAGATGAAAATACTAGTAAGATGGCAGTGAAAAGACTGATAAATCCTAATAAAAGGAGAGAGTTATACAATCATGGAAACACATACAATCCTGCCAACCATTCCAGTAAGGGCTTATTTTGACATTTGAACTCACATAACTTGAGCTCATCCAATGTTTCTAACTTAAACTTATGGGCCTTCTATAAATAAAGCCAGTCAATTTATTTGAGGACTATATCACAGTAAATGAATTTTATTGTTTATAAACATACAAAAGCAGCCTCAGTTATTCAAGAATTATTTTACAAAACCTAAAAAGAAAAATCCAATAACCTATAGCATTCATTTTAATGTCATCTCAAAACACAAAAGTCTTTTAGAGACTCATGATCAATACATATTATTATTATTGCTTTTCTCGTCAGACATTAAAAATCCTATACATCTTGGCATATGAAATAGGTCACAAAAATTAAACAATAAAAACATCACTGATTGAAACAGGCAACAAAAATTCCCATGTCCATTTGAAAAACAAGTGCCCCAATAGAGACTTTCAAATAATAAGAACAGTAATAAAAGCAATGAAAAATTAGAGACGGATTTATTAGTATGAGTTGTACATTAGGCTCCATTTTCCTAACAGCAGCATAATCATGTTTATATTTTCCCAAAAACAAAAAAAGATACAACATTTTGACAAGGGAGAGGCAGAAGAGACTAATGCGTACCTGAGGAAGTGGGTAATTTGGGAGGACTATTGGAAGTTTCTCGAAGCTTCTATTGATGACAATGGTTTCCTTCGGTAACGAGAGAGCTACTCTGCCACTGTGACTTCTGAAATAGGGAGAGTGGGTCCGGCTAAAGGTAAGAGATGCAGCGGGCCTAATAAGGGCAAAACGGTACTTTTCATGAATAAATAAATAATTTCTTCACGGAAGTTTCCCGCCCCTGAATGGAAGCCGCGCCAACACCCCTTATTTATAAGGGTTTAAAAAAAAATCGTATGTGTTTTATCCCGGAAGGGCGCTAATCTTATATGTTTTTTTTGGAAAGAAAAAAATACGCGTGTGGTTATATTTTAGGAGCAAAAGTCACACCACACTTAATCGTCGTAAATATAGCATTTCAACATGTTGTAAATATAACGTTTTCTTTTGTAAATGACCAGGATTTTAAATTTTCTTTGTAAATACAAAGACTTCCTATTGTAAATCTAACATTTTTTCTGTTGTAAATAACCTTTCTATGTTCAAAATCCAGGTGTTTAAATGTTGTTGTAAATATGGACGTTTTGTTGTAAATATGGTCATATTTTAAATTTTGTTGTAAATACGATATTTCCTATTGTAAATATGGATTTTTTATGTTGTAAATGACCTTTTTATGTTTAAAATCCAAGTGTTTAAATGTTATTATAAATATGATATTTTTTGTTGTAAATATGATTTTTTCGTTGTAAATGGCCAAAATTAACACCGTTAAGTTAGATTTTAACGGTGATATAACTTTTACTCCTAAAATATAATCACATGTGTATTTTTGCTCCAAAAAAACATATGATGCTTGGCGCTCCCAAAGGTAAAACATTTATATATTTTTGCACCTTTACCCTATTTATAATTATAACATCCCATGGAGAATTTTAAAGCGTCCGATCTTATTTTAAATATAAAAAATTAAAGGAAAACTTTTATGAAAAGGATCAAAAGTTTAATTTAACCATGAAAAATAAATTTAGGTAAAATAGTTTTATAAGGTAAGAAAACCAAATGTAGGGTCGGTCTTTTTTTATTAAGTGGAACAATTTTATTTGTGAATTAAAATTTTAGTTGTGATAAAAATAAGAGTAAATACCCTTTTGGGTCCCTGGAAAAAACACGGACCCCATTTTGGTCCCTCACACAAAGAAATGCCCTTTAAGTCCCCGAAAAGGACGAATAAGGGTCGATTAGTGAACATTTTGGTTCCTTGCCAATTTCCAAAAAGTCATTTTTAGTCCATAAAAAAATCTCATTTTAGTCCCTACTAAAATGGGGTCCGTGTTTTTTCTAGGGACCCAAAAGGGTATTTACTCTAAAAATAACTATTATTAATATCCTTATGATTAAAATAATTTCAAATTTTTGTATATTTTATATGATCTCTCAACTTCACTTTTTTGTTGGCATATCTTGATTTCTTGAATTTCTCGAAAAGATCGAAGTTTTTTTATTGTAAACACAGTTGCTAGATTTATTGTAGGGGTTGAGTGAAAACGAGAGGCTCAGAGGCACCAATGTCCTCATTTTTTTCCCTTCATCCTCTACTTATTGTAGAGAATATCGAGTTTAGAAATATTAATTAAGTATTATTATTTGGGATATCGTTTAGTATTTATTAGGACTATATATTAGTATTATATTTTAGGAATATGTCTTTATAATATTATGATTTGATTATGATAGATTTTAGGGTTAGGTTTAGCCTATTAATTTGGCTATATAAATGCCTTTTTGTATTTTCTTTTATTCTTAAGGATCAATAATATTAGTATTTCTCTTGTGCTTCAATGTAATTCTTCAATCTCAACATGATATCGAGCATTAGGGTTTGTTTCGTTTATGGCCAATTTGATTTTCCGGTGTGAACAGTGCCGTCGTGAATAGAGACCGGCGGTTTTTGTTGTCTATCCTTACCTTGACTTGTGGTTATCAGTCACCCCAGGTGAGAGAGGTTTGATTTGATTTTCTTCACTTTTGGCAACTAGGGTCGTGATTTCAGATCTATTTTATGGGTTCAGAAGTGCTTTGTGAAAAGACCCTTCCTCACTAAACAATAATTAACCATAATGTTTTCACAATACCGGGTTAACAAGTGATTAAGGAAAACCCATTTTCTTTTCAAAAATAAGTACATCGAAGTCCAGACACAAATTCCGCCCACAAACTCACTACAGAAAATTTATAACTCTGGGCACAATTATTGAACAGAAGAATACACAGCCCACGAGTTTTACAACACCAAATCCATAACAAAGGATCTACACCAAAACATTTCCATACAAGTTTTGATTGTGGATCCACTAAAATATTGTAGTGTATAACATAAAAGCTTTGGTTCAACAATAAATATTGAAATAGTATTCTCAAAACATGTGGGCCCTAGAATGACAATATAGAAATCATGACAACACCAAAACCAAAAGAGGCTTACAAAGTTCACAACTATTATGCCTCTGGTTGCTTCCCTTGTCCCCTAGTAAAGCTAGAGGTCTCGCCCGAAAAATATTGAACATGACGGGGGTGACATAAAGTCCTAGTAACCAAAATTAATTTATCAAATATACGGGAAAGGATTGTAAATCGAGAAGCGGGTTTGCTATCATGCTTATGAAATCAACAGCTAATAATTAATTAATACATAATAATTAACAATAATTAAAAACATTCCCCACTCAACCATCCTACTCATCCTTATAACTTCTGGACGTGGTACAGCCTATCAGTGCTAGTATACCTGGCCAAGGTTAGCTAGTCACTTCAAGAATACTATCCCCTCCCATGCTACCACCGATATACCGTAACAGGGAGGTATCTGCCCAAAACACTCAACTCAAATTCCGAGCCAGGAATAAGAGAGCCGATGGGCACAAATTTCACCCTAAATCTCTTCCACACAACTCAATATGTCCATAACAGATAAACAATATGACACCACAATTACCCAAAAACATCATACAATATATTCTTTCCATATACAATATTTCACAACAAACATCATAACTATCACCACAGACACAAACCCAATAACAATATTACTTGTATACATACATATATTGGAAAATACACGCTTCATTTGAAACAATTTCATATTCGATACACACATACTTTTTCAAAACACATGACAACAATTCATGTGAGAGTAAGATTTAGGAAACACCTTACAGTCCAAAACAAGCATATAAAATAAATTAACCCTGGGTACCTCAATTCTAGGCTAAACCTTATTTCAATGACTAAAACGCGAACGATCACCGGTCACACATAAATTCTACATTATCACAATTGTACCTTAAATTACACGAATTCATATATATATATATATATATATATATATATTATCATAATAAAAACTTAAAATGATAGTTTAATCCTTTAAATTCCAAACTAACCGATTAAAATCTCATTAATTCCTCTATCAACCCAAAATAAATTTTATAAACTTTTAATCGGTAGAAATATCAGTACGATATAAATTCCAAACTTCTTAAATAGAAAAATTAATTTAAATTCCTACAACAATCAATCAAAAATTTTAAACCGATTAAAACTAATTATTAAGCGTTCTATACATATATACGAGTCATCTATTGTCAAAACTCAACTTTTCCAAAATCATAACCTCAAAATTTTCACTAACCAACATGATAGTAAGTTCATTGGAAAGAGAAAAATATATAGAACAACTTTGATGAAGGAAGTTTATTGAAAAGAAGTTAATTTAACTACCAAAATAATCTTATAAGATAAATAATATACCTCAAAACACCAAAAAATACTCCAACTCTTCTTCTTCCTTCTCTCCTCACTCGGTCACTGCGCGCTCACTCTCTGTTTTCTCTCAATCTCACCGCACACACACACACACACACACATATATATATATAGCCAAAGCAATGAGTCATCGCCTCATTTTAATGAGGCGATGATCTATTTAATTTTTTTATTTTTTTTCATTTTTTTTTCATTCTTCCGCCACCACACAATCCCTTTTTTTCTTTTTCTTTTCCTCTCTTCTCTTCTTCCGAACAGTCACATACCTTTTTTTTTTTGAAAATGGAGAAAATTACCAAATAAGCCCCAACTTTATTTTATTATTATTATTATTACTTTACTTTTTTCCTCTCACAATTACAATTTAATTACCATAATCATATATAATTATTTCTTAATTACAATTAAATCCTTAAAAAATAAAATTAGGATGTTACACTTTGTCCTTGTGAGACAAAGTTTACTCCTGGTTTGAGATCTTTGGTGCGTTTTGTGACATGTTCGTTCTTTGCCTCCGGTGAGGTGTTTGGAAATTATTTGATGTTTGGTGGTCCTTATGCGACTTGTTTGTTCTTTGCTTCTTGTGAGGTGTTTGACAATTATTTTGCTGTTTGGTGGTCCTTATGTGACCTATTCATCCTTTGCCTCTTATGAGGTGTTTGGCCATTACTTGCTGTCTGGTGGTCCTTGTGTGACCTGTTCGTTCTTTGCCTCCAGTAAATTGTTTGGCAATTATTTGTTTAATGATAACTCGAGTCACTTGTCATCTCTTTTGCTAACATTTTTAGTGAAGTGTTGTGATAACTCGAGTCACAATTCAAATAGAGAGCAACCAGAATTTTGAAGACAAAATCAACTCGAGTCACTCCACAACAACTCGAGTTAATCGCAGACAGAGAGCAATTGGCATTTAAATAACTCGAGTCACAAAGAACTAACTTGAGTCACAGGTATATGAATCACACTTCCAGATCAGTTGTTCTTATCAATAACTCGAGTCACTTAGTAAATAACTCGAGTCATACCTGTTATATATATATATCTGCTGCACTGGTTGCTCGTCATTCGTGACTTTTCACTAAACCCTAACTCAAGTTCCTCTCTTCTTCTCTCTGAAATCTCACATTCTCGATTCTGAATCCTCTTCCAATGGCCCCTAAAAACCCTAAACTTGCGTAGGAATCATCCCCTGATTTTGAGGCCACTGTATCATCATCTCCTCATGAATCGAAGAGACCTAAAAGGGAGAAGAAACCTTCGACTAAGCTTCAAAGCAAGGCTTATGTAGAAACTCCTTCAAAGAAGCCGAAGAAATTGACAATTCAAGAACCCCCGAGGTTCCTCCACCAAAACCCATTGATCCTGCAGCTGCTAAGCGTAGAGATAAGGAACCAGTAGTGGCTCCTCACAAGAAGAAAAAGAAAGCAGTCACCATCTCTAAAGCCCATAGCACTACTTCAAAGGCTCAATCAGGCTCTAAACCAGGTGCTTCTGGTTCTATGGTATCTGGGCTCCCAAAATATGTTTTTAATCCTCCTATTTTGGTCAAACCCCCAAATCATGAATTTATTTGCAATCCTACTCCTATGACTGATGCCCAGTTGAAACAATTTAAGGAAAAGTATTTTTCTCATGGCTTTTGTCCCACAGTATATGTGGATTTGATCAAGCTAAGGGATGAGTGTAATCTTGATTTATCTCCTTGGCTAGATCAATTTAAAAACCTGTTAGCCATAAATACTCCTTATTGTCCTTCTCTTGTCAAGCACTTTTATTTTAATATGACCGTGGCTAATGTGGTAGATAGTAAGGGCAAGATTATTGAGGATAAGTGTGTTACTTCTGTTAGCGGCAAACATATTATTATCTCTTTGATGTGATCAACTCCCTTACGTTTATTGAAAATCCTCCACTTGTGCCTCACATTGTTTATGACAAAGATTTTTTTTTAAAAAAAAAAAACTTCTCAGGCCTGGTGAACCTTTAGGGGAACTTATGTTTTCTCCTATTTCTATGTCTCCCACTTATAGAGCCCTCTGGTATATCTATACTCGAAATCTAGTCCAAAAAGGCAAAAATTTCACCCATTTCAACTCTACTGACTATGGTCTTTTTGCCTCTCTGATAGACAAAGTACCTTTCAACATAGGTCACTGGGTCTATCAAGAGATGAAGAGGTTCAAATTTGAGTCTTCTTCTTCAGTCACAATTCCTTTTCCCATTTGGTCTTCCTTCTATTGTACACCAATAAAATTTGGTACCTTGATCTTTATGAAAAACCAGTCAAACCTCACATGTTTGATCAAGCCCAATTAAACTATATGAAAATCTCCTTTAGAGAAGGTTCAGGGCAGTCCAGAGCCCTTTCTAGATCCAGAGCATCTATCTCTAGACCACATGAAGCTCAATCATCTCCTGCACCCTCTCAGTCTCAGCCTGCACCTCAGTCTTCAGGGCTCAATGCTACAATCAAGAGCATTGTAGAGAAAGCAATGCAAGAGACTTTTGGCACTCTTCAGACAACCCTAATTGCCCAACACTATGAGTTATCTGGGAGACTAGAATCAGAGATGGGTAAGTTGATAGACAAGGTCACCTCAAATCAGGATGGGCAGAGTATGAAGATTACATCATTGGATGAGAGAATGGAGAACATAGAAGGTCATTTGAGGACCTTGTAGAAAGATTTGAGAGCATGCATTCACTATACCAGCTATTGGATTCTAAGCTCTCTAAGGTGTTGAAGCATGAGCATACTGGTCCATCAGGGGTGGTCCTTTCTCCCAGCCATTCTCCTATTCCTTCTCCACCTCACCACTTCTCACCTCCACCTAAATCCTACTCCTATTCTACCCACTCCTTCCTTCACTACTCCACATATTCCCTCAGCACTTGCCACTGTTCCCATGCCTACCTCTCAGGCTTCTACTGTGAGGTTATCTTTCTCTGGAGATACTGCTGATCTCTTTGATGAACATTCCTTTGCGTCATCAATTTCCCCTCCTTACTCACCCTCCTCTCCAATTCCTGTCATTTCACCACCTGCACCTCCATCTCTCGCTCTCTCTCTCTCACCTTATACTCTCCTTTACCCATTCTTCAGGCCTTGCGTGCTTCCCTAGCCTTTGATCCTCCCATTTTGCCTGATGACAAAGCGGAGAGGAAGAGAAAAGAGAAGATGATAAGAATGAAGAAATGAAGAAGTAAAGAAGTGAATGAGAATGAAGAAGTGAATGATAGCAACGACAATGTTTCATTGTTTATATGTTTTAATTTCTATCATTTTCTATGTATCTCGGTTTCTATCATTTCAGTTTCCCTGTCATTTTGCTTTCTGCTGTGTATTGGTTAGGATCATGGTTCTCCTATGTGCATTTGTTTGGATGATATGTTTTAGGGATTATGTTTCTACTGGTGTTTCTTGGACTATCGGTTGTTAAGCGAATGAATGGTGTGTTAGTTTCTCATATCTTCTTCATTTATGTACTAAATTTTGAAAAGAAATTTCTCTTTAATTTAAAAGTGTTGTCATCATCAAAAAGGGGAGAATGTTAGTTCTCTATATGTTTTGATGATAAGCGACATTTATAAATTAAAAAATTATTATTGATTCAAGTCAATAGATTCTAAGTTTTGAAAATATCTTGGTTCAATAACATGACAAATCCATTGTCTTGATATGACTCGAGTCATATCTATGTAACTCGAGTCATACCACTCGTGTTGAAACCAAAAAGCCTTTTTGAACTAAAGTAACTCAAGTTATGGATTTGCAACTCAAGTTACCTCTTTTGAAAAACAATTTGTAAAAAGCTTGCAACTCGAGTTAATCATTAAATAACCCGAGTTATTACTTGTCCTCATGTTTTCTCAACTCCAAGCCCGATAGACTTTTTGATATATCGATATGATTTGGAGTCATATGATGTGTAACTTGAGTCATATGAGTTAGAGTTCCAAAGTTATTTCTAGAGAAAACTAACTCGAGTTAAGTCCATACGACTCGAGTCACCCTATTACAAAGTCACTTCATTTTGATTTGAAATTATAAGCGTGACTTGAGTCAATCTTACACGACTTGAGTCACGTAACTCGAGTTAGTCTTGAATGACTCGAGTTATATATATCAATCTTTTTGAAACTTCGTTCTCGTAATCTGCAATTCATTGATTATGCTTTGGGTACTCCATATTATTGATTCTTATTATTTCTAACAAAGTTTAATCAGTTTGCTAATGAGTTTTAGACATGATTAACATTATTTAACCATCAAAATTATCAAAAAGAAAATCTATGTCGACGCATTAAATTCTTAAGTGGAGACCAAGCATGAAAATGGAAATTGGACCTACGAGCAATGATAAAGCATTAGGGCATTTCCAGTCAACATTCTACACGAGTCTCAACGAACAAATCGAATGAAGAATGTCAATGGAGAATAATGACTAACTTTAGAAGAATACGAAGAGAGGCAAGACAGAGCTCAACTCAATGGATATATTTATTAATCTCAACGGCTCATTAATCTCTCTTCAACGGTCATTAAATGCAACTATCTATAAAAGCCAGATGCATTCAATTCTCCATCTACCGAAACTCTGCGTATTCAATTAGTGATATAAGCATTTACTATTTCTACTCTTAAAGCATATATCTTTGGATATTTAATCTTTAGTGTTTATTAATCCACTCTTTTAGAGAGTTCATTATTGATTATCAACCTTTGTAAGAATCTCAAAGTATTGAGACTTTGGGATTATATACACACACACTTGCCCATGAACCCTGAGAAAACTAAAGAAGAAGCTCGTGGTCCCATGTGTGTGTGTACGTGAAGCATATGACTATGGTGTGGAGGTTAAAATATATATATATATATATATATATATATATATTCAAAAGCCTTATATATATATATATATATATATATCTTGTTGATGCTGCATACATAATATTAATATTTATTTAAACTCCTAAATATAGGTAATATATATATATATATATATATATATATATAACCCCAAAGCTTTACTGTGTGTGTGTATATATAATGCATATTTTATGTGTGTGTAAAGTGGTTATTTTTAAAACCCAATGCTTACTGTGTACATATATTTAATGCTAAGAGAAAGAAAAGTTAGTGTTATATATATGTATATATTCACGCCTCTGTGTATGAAATCAAAAAAAAAAAAAAAAAAAAAGAAAAGAAACCTTACTAAACCAAATTGATATTGAGGCAGTGGTCCCACCACATGTGAATAATTGGTTATTCTATTTTATCTCATTGGGAACGAAATGATAAATGTTGGAAATATATACTTCTTTCCTTTTGTAAACATTATTTCCCATATTGAACAAAACTGATTTGGGGAAATGCATTAATTATGAACACTAATTATGCACTAGTATATTGTTATTTTATTTTATTTTTTTAAATTTAAAAAAAAAAAAAAGAGAAATCTACGATCGGAAAACATGAAACTTTGGTTTTGAAGAGCGGGTGTTAAGTTTTTAATATGAAAAGATTTAAGGAAATCTAAACAAGTTAATAAAATAGTGATAAGATAAATAAATATTATTATTATTATTATGAAAGAAAATAAGTAATAAAATAGATGAATAAATAATAATAAATTATTATTTATTAAAGAGAGAATAAATAATGAATAAGAGAAAGGGGAGTTATTAATTAATCGAAAGAAAAATTAATAGTTACAAGGGTCTCCCTAATTTTTCAGTCCCCTCCTAATTTACCCATTTCAAGTATTATAAATTTATTATTAGAATTTGTATTTTTTAGTTTTATGAAATTATTAGTTATAATTTTAATTATGTAGAATTTTAGAATAGTTATTAATGATTAGTAAATTGGTTGTGGTAGATTGATTTTTGGCTTGTGTTTGAGCTCTTGGATTAGTAGCGAGTGTGATAAAAAATTAGCTTCGGCGAGAGGTAACCACTTTCCACTTGTTATGTATATTGGTATGTTGTTTGTGAGTATTTTGTGAAATAATTATGAATATTTTGATAGAAAATTGCCTTGTAGAACCGTATGATTTGAGATATGAAATATTTGCATAATGTGAAAATCTTACAAAATTCTTATTGAGTTATTTATTATGATAATTATGGAAAGGGTTAAATTGGGAAGAAATGAAGTAATTTATTCCACCACGTGGTGAGGCCTCCGTTCTAGTTGATGAGGGGAAAAGACCCGTAGTGCAGGACATGTGCTACGAGGATTTTGGCCGGTCCTCATCATGTGACCGGTGAGCTTTTGAGTAACCGGTAACATGGATGTAACTTAGCCCGTGGGTCTAGTCGGAGGAAATAAGGCGGTTCGGTTGGATTGGTGGGAGGCGTCTTGGGAATTGTGTTAATGAAAAGCTGTGATACATAATTTCGATACATGATTTATTACATGAAATTTTATGGATATTGGTGAACTATATTTTTAATATATTTTGTTATATAAATTGTTCCACTTGGCACCTCACTAGCACATATTAGTATTCGTAATAAGTTGGATTGATGGTTACCCACATTTTTCGAGGTGATAGTTCTCGTACGGGTCCGTCGGGGAAGACCTCGGAAGCTTAGGCTACTTCCACGGAAGTAGTGTTTCCATCTCTTTGGTATATGTTGGATGAGATTTTGATATTTTGAACGTGGAGCACTATTAAGTTAATGATCTAAGCGATATATAGTTATTTTGTTGATTAAAATGGAGGACGTTTCAATTTGGTATCAGAGCATATGATTCTGATAATAAACTTGCATGCACTACATATAGTGGCAATATACAATATTCACACATACCTTCCCTGTTTAGTTGTTTTGTTGTGTTTCTTTATCATTCACTTATCAGGGTAGGTTTCATCCTTAGGTGGAGAGAATGGTGGACACATGAAGGACTCACTTTGTCGTTAAGCAACCTCTAAATGCTCCTAAGACACCGATGTCCCAAGAGAACGAGGCTCTTTTACATCGATTCAAAGATACATTAATGCTCCAGGGATGCGGGTCTTTGACTGAGTTCTTGACGGTGGTAGTCGTTACATAAAAAAGGTGTAGTGGATAGCAAGGGGACAATACTTAGCATTTCCGTGGAAGTTAGATAAATTGATACTTGGATAATTTTGAGTGACAAGTTGGAATCAGGGTAGAAATTTTGGTAATAGAATTGTCTGCTCAAAATTTAGAAGTCCAATCAGAGTTTGAATGGATTAAATAAACTTGAAGCTTTAAAACAATAGGTAGAGTAGAAGAGTATCCTTTTCCTAGTATATAAACAATTCTCTTCAAACTAGTACGGCCACGCATCAACATCTTGCTAAAAGATATTACTTAATGTACCTCCTATTCTAATCTTCGATGAGGGACACACATCGAGGAATGACAATGCGACATAATTCGGTCTTTTAACAAAGTGAAAATTTCTCGAAAAGTTGTGTTGTACGGACGTTATATCAAAATCATGTCAAAGAGGGATTTCGGTGACTTGGTCGAGGTGCAAGGACTATGACTTCAAAAGGAAAGTGGTCTTCATTCAAGATTTATGTTATGTAACAAGTGGCGCTTCATTACTACAAAGGAGATTTTCTTAAAGCTTCTTTTGGCCTTTTGGATTTCCAATCAATCCTTCTTCCCGACAAAAGCAAGAAGTCCATAAATTAAAGTACATACGAGAAAATTTATGATAAGCAAATGTGTTTATCTTCATCCAAGATTAAAGCCCTTGAAAATTGTCTTGAGAATTCGCTATATCTAATCTCATAATGGAAGAGAAAATAAGAGGCGGTCTCCGGAAGTAAGGGACTTTGAAGATAGCTAAGATGGCACATAATGTAAAATCTATCGTTAATCCTAGGGCTTTTATTGTTAAGTCAAGATATGATCCTCATATCCTATCAGGACTTTGAGGTTAAGTGTGCTTAGGCGAGAGAAATCTCGGGATGGGTGACCTCCTGGGAAGTATTATAGGAATTTAAGATTTGATTTAAGGCCTTAGTATTTTGAGGTATGACATATGGTGATGAGCTTTTTGTGAGGATGTTAGATTGAATAAGGAAATGATTGAGACTAGGCTTGAATCTGATCTAAGTGTAAATAGTGCCTAGGTCAAAATGTGAATGAGGTTGTACTAAGGTTCCAATACATGAGAATAAGAATCCTGTGAATATTGATTGATGATTAGATCGAAATGTGATTAAGGTTGTACTAAGGTTTTAGTACTCGAAAGTAGGAACCCTATAAGTGTTGATTGATGTGGTGCTATGAGCAATGCTTTGGGTATGATTGAGGGTTGTCGATTAGATGAAAGAATAATGTTAGAATAGGCCCTTGTGATATTGAGGACTGAAAGGGAATTAGAACCTTGTGTATTGTGTTTTGGTTTATGAGAACGACATTTGAATGTTTCGAGGTTTAGACTAGGAATGAGAATTATGATCCTAGTTTGTATATTGGGTATTATGGAGGCAATATGATTTCTTGGCCCAAATAATGTTTTGGAGTGTGAATCTAATAATTATTGTTGTTTGGGGTTATTTGAGGATAGTGCGTGAATGTTGTAAGCTATGAATCATTATGATCGTAGTGTGTTTATTGGCTATGGTTGAGGTTTTAGTATTTGGTTAATGAACCTAAGAATTAGATTTGACAATGAGAGATTCTTTAGGTGTTTGATTGATCTGAATAAATTAAGGCACTGGAGTGTGTTACCTATGTCTATGAGGTATTTGGAGGTTATTAGCTAATAGGGGATGATTTTAATCTCATGATTTTTCCCTTAGAAAGAATGAGTAATAATTTATTTCTTGGAGGAGTCAAGGAGTAGCTAGAACCTCGGTAACCACAAGTTATAGTTTCATGACCGAGACCAATAACCATAGATATGATAGTGGCTAACAGACCCCTGAGATGTGGGTTAAATAGCCAATATGGGAAAATTGGATCTAAGACTATGCCTAGAGCTAGATTATTAATGGAAGTTCATATCTTGTGACCCCAGATGAATTTGTGTGATTTAATGTATTGTCATGGGGTGCTCCATCGCCATATATGTGTAATCATTGAGTGAAATTGTGAAATGAATATACAGTGGGCAATGAGACTTACTAAATTGGTATGACTTCAGGTCATTAAGTTTGATTTGTGTTCGATGAGAGGCCCTAAGTCCTATGTGACTGGTATGTTCATAAGCTGGCAAAAGCCCACAACTACTAGACCAAGAATACTAGACAGTGTCCCGAGAAAGTTGCAAGCCTGAGAGTTACATGAATTATTTCTGAAATGACCGGACAAATGGAATGGATGGACTGAGTGTCTTATGGATGGCTCGAATAGCCAAGGATAGAGTCTGAGATGTAATTGGAGTTGATGACCTTCTATGTCAGTTGTTTGGTTCCTGGTATATTTGAAAATTGAATTTTGAGTTTACCAATGCACCTGCTATATTGTAAATTTTTGATATTGGATTTTCTGAACTGAAATTTAAATGAAAAATTTTCCATGGAATTTTTGAACCAAAAGGAAGTGGTGGTTTTTGAACTATGTTGTCTCATATATAGGGTCCTGATGGAACCCATATTTGAAATTTAATTGTGAATCATGTTCGTGGTGGGAGCAGTACAGAACTGGAAGAGGCCAGAAACTGTTGTAGAAATACTCAATTTGTTGGATCTTGTCAGATATGTTTAAGAATATTTGAAATCGCGCCGTTATAAAGCTCGTTTGAATTAAAAAAAAAAAAAAAATTGTTGGCGGGATATGAGAGGTTGACACTCGCACCAATGGTGAATATTCCCAATCGAGTAGTTCCACCTTGAAGGGGCGCGTATTTCGCTGTGTTGAGCCGCCACTAACCGTGATTATGAACTGGTCAGCTGGGAAAGCGGTGCACAGTGGTGGCCGTGACTAAGGACTGGCTTGACTGGGAAAGCGGTGGAGAGCCTTTATTAGATATGCTAATGCTAATGTGGACATTGGGTCATGAAAATCCTCCCACATCGGCCGGCAAGCGCGTTGTCACTTTGATGGTTTGTATGAAAGGATTGGGATATGTCCTGGTAAGACAGGACAAAGTGGTGGCGTGCGCCTCTTAGTTGTTGAATTTTGTGAAATGAATTATTCCATTGTGTGATAAACCGGCAGAAAATGTGTTTCTTGAATTTGGGCCGGTAAAGAATGTATTTTCTCAAAATTGAGCTGGCAGCGATTATGGTTTATTGAAAATGTGAAAATATTGTTTTGTGCAATTATAAAAAAATGTACTGCGACCATAGAAATTTTAAATATTTGAAAAATAGAAGTTGAATATGAGATAACATAGGGAATAAAAAGCAATGGCATCATTGCCGTTTTGCCGATGTATTGAAATGAAAAGTGGTGCGAGGTTACCATAGGAAGCAAAGCCACGAGTTGTCTCTAAAACTGACGAGAAACAAGGACGTTATCTATATATATATATATATAAAAGAAGCACGTCGTGGCTGTCTGTGCATGTTTTATATCTTACTATCATGAATACATATATATTTTACTTTAAGTATATATATATATACACACACACTTGCCCATGAACCCTGAGAAAACTAAAGAAGAAGCTCGTGGTCCCATGTGTGTGTGTCCATATGACTATGGTGTGGAGGTTAAATATATATATATATATATATATATATATATTCAAAAGCCTTATATATATATATATATATCTATATATCTTGTTGATGCTGCATACATAATATTAATATTTATTTAAACTCCTAAATATAGGTAATATATATATATATATATATATATATATATATATATATATATATATATATATATAACCCCAAAGCTTTACTGTGTGTGTGTATATATAATGCATATTTTATGTGTGTGTAAAGTGGTTATTCAATTAGTGTACATATATTTAATGCTAAGAGAAAGAAAAGTTAGTGTTATATATATGTATATATTTACTATTTCTACAGTGGTCATGTGAATAATTGGTTATTTATTTTAAGAACATATATCTTTGGATATTTAATCTTTAGTATATTGTTATTTTATTTTATTTTTTTAAATTTTTATTAATCCACTCAAGTTAATAAAATAGTGATAAGATAAATAAATATTATTATTATTATTATGAAAGAAAATAAGTAATAAAATAGATGAATAAATAATAATAAATTATTATTTATTAAAGAGAGAATTTTAGAAAGAGTTCATTATTGATTATCAACCAAGTATTATAAATTTATTATTAGAATTTGTATTTTTTAGTTTTATGAAATTATTAGTTATAATTTTAATTATGTAGAATTTTTGTTATTAATGATTAGTAAATCTGAAAGTATTGAGACTTTGTATATTGGATGTTGTTTTGTAGAAATAATTTGAATATTTTTACAACTTGTAGAAATGATTTGAGGATTTGCATAAGTTCTAGTTATTTATTATGATAATTATGGAGAATTATGAAGTAATTTATTCAAGAGTGCACAATGGTTGGCTTCCTAGTGTGTAATCATTTGAGTTAGTGAAATGACCGGTGAGTGTAACCGGTAACATGGATGTAACTTAGCCCATGGGTCTAGGAAATAAGGCGGTTCGGTTGGATTGGTGGGAGGCATCTTGGGAATTGTGTTAACGTGATACATAATTTCGATACATGTTCTATATTTTTAATATATTTTGTTATATAAAAGGATTTAGTATTCGTAATAAGTTGGATTGATGGTTACCCACATTTTTCAGTGATAGTTCTCGTACGGGTATAAATCGCTTGTGTTCACCTTTCCTCTATTCCTCGCATCTCGATTTAATTTTGATATTTTGTTAAACGTGGAGCACTATTAAGTTAATATTCTAGCTAGTAATCATTTGAGTTAGTGTTTGGGACGTAGTTTTTAGAAGAAAATTTTATATCCCCGAAGAAAATTTTATATTCACCCTCTCTTGGTGATATTCCGTCTTTCATGTCTCTAGTATGTTTGGTCCCGATGAAACCGTTTGGTGTTGGTCCTTGGTTAGATGTTTGAAGTTGCTTTGGTCCCTTTTGAGACCGTTTGTTGCGTTTCTAGTTTGGTTTGCCGGGTTTGGTACTCTTTGTTGTTCGAGCTCTTAGTAAAGCTGTTAGATTGTTACTTTTGGAGATCCTTGGTGTCATATTTGGTTGAACTATTCTTGGATGTGCCCAAACTTGCTCCTTGATTCAAGATCTCGGGAAGAAGTAAATTATTGGTAATTTGTTGTCGCTCACATTCAATTTGCTCCAACTTGAGGGAGTGTTGAGAATATCAAGTTTAGAAATATTAATTAAGTATTATTATTAGGGATGTCGTTTAGTATATATTAGGATTCATTATGAATATTATATTTTAGGAATACATCTTTGTGATATTATGATTTGATTATATTAGATTATGATAGATTTTAGGGTCGAGTTAGCCTATTAATTTGCCTACTAAAGGTCTCTTTGTCCCCTCTTTTATTCTTAAGAATCAATAATATTAGTATTTTTCTTGTGCTTCAATGTGATCCTTTAATCTCAATAGTTCTTATGCTTACAATTGTATGTCTCGAATCTTTCCCATACATAGCTGGCGAAGGGGAAAACACCATTGATAGCAAGAGCAAGAGTCACTTTTGGACAATACACAACGTGTTTCAATGAAATGAATTATAAACCCTGAAAAAGAACATTTGGACCATTTGATCGAGCAAAGGTTACAATTGGGTTAGGCATTTTACTTGCTTCCTTTTTTTCACTTTGGCATTTTTTTTATTTTTTTTTTTTAAAAAAAAGTTGATGAGCAAAAATGTGTATTTAAATTCTTCTTGTGTGTGTGTGAATATGATGTTCCTTTATCATTATGGCTTTCTTTACTTTCAAGATTTTAAATATCATTAGACTAATTGTTATATCTTCAACTTTTTTTGGGTTTTTATTTAAAGGCTTGTCTCGGAGACATATTTTGGCCTAGCCTTTCTTTTAAATCTGTTCTAGTGTAGAACACGGATGTCTAGCCCGGTGGGCTAGTGCTTTGATATTGGATCGATAGGCTCGCACGAATATCTATGAGGAAAATATCCAGGAGAGCGTGGGATCACTATACACAAATGAGGCTTTCGCCAAACGGGGTAATGTGTGTGCATAATGTGACAGTATGTAAATAGTTCAGAGTTTCGAACATGTGCACCTTAGGATTCGACTTGTGTATTTATAGAGTGTACCTTAGGTTGAGTATCTTGGGCCTCG
This sequence comes from Acacia melanoxylon, assembly GCA_019022615.1. Lineage (NCBI taxonomy): Eukaryota > Viridiplantae > Streptophyta > Magnoliopsida > Fabales > Fabaceae > Acacia > Acacia melanoxylon. The sequence goes on from JAFJYJ010000122.1 coordinate 664,027, forward strand.
TGTGATCTCAGGCCCGAGCATCCTGGCTTTTATATCATATCTAAAGATATTCCTTTATTATGGGTGAGTTAGGATCCTTCACTGTAGATAGATCCTGATATATACCATATTTTTTGTTGGGTTGTACTGCTATTGGGCCTAATGTAGGTCTGTAACAGTTGCCCCCCAGCGCGGTAGTTCAAGCTTTTGAGCTGCCAAGATGTATTTTGCTCCTAGACCGGGCTAGACTGCCGAGAAGCTTACCCTCTTGCCTATCTACCACATATCAGCAGATTGCTTGAAGTTGGCCCTTGACTACGGAAGTCATTTGCTCAAGGATCCGAGGTCATATCTCGAAGATCCAAGATCATGCCAGGATGTTCGAGGGTCTAAGGTAGCGCTAGGACGTTCGAGGGTCCGAGGTAGCGCCAGGTGGTTCGCTTGACTTCGAGGTTAGGATCCTCCCGTATTCGCCATCATTGCCCCTTGACACCTGGCTTCCCTGGATTGGCAAAGGGTAGTAACCGCCACACCTAGCCGCCTGCGATTTTCATGCGCATTTAATGCACCCATTGCATGTCGTACGTCACCCCTGCTTTTAGGGTGAATAGTCTCCTTTACCCTTGTCGCTTCATTATCATTTCGTATTTCCCTCCATTCTTTACACTTCACCCGTTCTTGACATTCTCTTCTCTACTCTGAAAAACTCTGGTTTTCTCGGTTTTCTTGCACCGACGATCTCTCAACGACTCTCGGATTTCGCCGCTTCATACTTCCCCAAGTTTAATCTAATCAGGTATATCCTCCACTTCTTACAATTTCTCAACTTTTGTTTTGAAGTATTCGTCGGTTGTATATTTTATGTTTTTCGTTACTTCCTCCACATCCCCAGATAAGCTTGTTTTTGGGTTTCCTGGCTGAGTTTCGGTAGGAATCTCTGGGTAAACTTTGGATTCTGGTTTCATTCTCATGGGCACATGTCCCCGTTCGTAGGAATATCCATTGTCTAGTTTTGTTCGCTTTGGTTTCTTCCCTCCTTATCAAACCTTTTATGCCTATTCTAGTTTTCAACTTCGGTGTTGATGAATAGGATTAACCCTTTGCCCCCTTTGAGTCGACACTAACTCCAGAAGAGGAGGATTCATTACGTGCACGTTATCCTAGGGCCAGTTTTTGGTTGTTTGGCTCTCCTCTGACTAAAGAGCAAAGGTTAGCCACCTTGCTCCGCGGCGGGCCTAGTAGGGAGAGTGTTGAGGAGTCTCGTCCTGCCACTGCTAGGTTCTGGAATGAATGGTCTGCCAATATTTTTCCGGGCACCAAAAGCCGGGATGGTTCTGTTGCCATCCCGGTACTGCCCATCAACTAGTATGAGGCTCCCCCTCACGTAAGGTCAGAATCCTTCCCTGATGGATACCTTGGCCTTTGCTGGGACTGTATTGCCTCAAGCTCTCATTACATCGCGAACGGTCAGGACTCCCTGGCGGATGCTATTCTAGGCTCCTGCCGTCATAGGTCTTCCCCTGATCCTACCTGGCCGCTAGGAATCAACCTCATCCCAGTCCAGTCATTCTACCCTCACGCAGTAGCTTGCATACTTCAGGTATATAGTTGGAATTCTGATTTTGATTTTGTTGCTATATAGGTATACATAGAGTCACCTTGATCCTCCCATAGCGCGCGTTCTAACACTGGAGAATCAAATTCTGCCAGTTCCCCACGGGTCCTCTTAGAGAAGTACCCCTGGGTTACACATGAGGTGCTAACGACGCACTCTCTACTGACTGAGCCCGATATTGCCAGACTTGACTTGGGGGATACTTCCAGCTGTACTATATGCCCTCCTTCCGACGGGGAGCTCATGTGTTCTGATCGAGGAGGAGCTAATCCCTCATATTTCTTTTTCTATAGGGACTACATTACCCGGCTTGGTATTCACTTTCCGTTTACCGGGTTCCAAGTAGTCGTCCTTAATTATCTTCATCTTGCCCCTTCACAGCTCCACCTTAACGGCTTGGGTTTTCTTCTAGCTTTTGAACGTCTTTGTAATTCTTTCGAGGAACCCATTCCCTATACGGTTCCTGTATTCTTTATTTGTTTCTGCCCCTTCACCCCTCGTTCCAGTAAAGAACCAGCCGACTTGAAGGGTTTAACATCCATCAGGGGGTATCGCGTAGGAAACTTTTCCACCCCTATTCAGAGTCCTTTAAGTATTTCAAAACCAGCTTCTTCAAAGTTGTTGCCTCTCATGGGCAACAACCATGGTTCCTTCTTGGTCCTGAGTCCAAGGATGTGGAGTGGAAATTCCCATTGTATTGGACTAAGGACCATCACAATAAACATTCAACTAGTTATCAAGTTGATTAGGATGACCTTCCGCTGATGAGGTCGGCTCCGTATCGCATCTAGTGGCCTATGTTAATGAGCACGGCATAAAGACCGTCGCTTCAACCATATCCCGCCCCGCGCCGAGCCTATACCGGTCCCCTGTATGCTTTTTATCTACCTGATTCATTCTTAACATTTTTATGTCCGTAATAGTATTTCTAACCGCTTGTGTTTATGTTGTACAGCCCAGAGCATGGAGGGATTGCCTAACTACCTTTCCTATGTGAACCCAGGTGCAGGGGCACCAAGCAGGAGAGAAAACTGGAAGCGGGAGGCTCCGGAACCCGATAGGGGGAGAGCCGGGGCATCATCCCAAGTGGCGACGGCCAAGAGGACTAGGGCCTCGGCCCAAGGCGGCACTTCCTCCTCTCCTCTCGTCGGGCAAACGTCACAACCACAGGGCAAGAAGATCTCCTTTGAGGAGGCTCAAGCTCGTCCTCAGAACGATGTGGCCCCTCTTTCTCCTCCTCCTCCACCTCCTTTCAAACTCCCCCGTAGTTTCTCCTGGGATAAGGGTGTAACCGAGGAGCTCAACGTCACTTATTTCCCTCCTCGTCGCTTCTTGGATGCCACCCCGTTGTCTGACATCGATACATGTTTGATTCATAGGGTGCAAGATGATTGTCTGAAATCTGTCGGATTGGCGCAAGCCATGCTTCATTTGAAGCATAAATATGTTGGGGCTGCTGCAGAGATACGACGTATGAAGTTGGAGAAGGACGAGGCCGTGTCGGGGAAAGAGAGGATGGAAGGAGAGCTCAACGCTGCCAAGGCTGCGGTTGAAAAAATGACCGAGGAGCTCGTTGCAACAAAAGATGTCCTGGAGAAGACAAGATTTGAGCTCCTCAATACAAAGACTGCTCATTCTAAGAGCATTGAGGCCTTGAACACCGTACAAATGCAGTGTGGTGATCTGGCCAAGGAGTTGGGCAAGACAAAAGCCGCCCTTATCGATACGAAGAAGGCTCTTTCTGACTGCTCCAACACCGTGAGGGCAACCGCCAAGGATGCTTTTGATATGGCCCTAGCGCAAATCCGGCATCTAAACCCTGATGTGAACTTGGGTCTTGCCGAGTTCTACTATCGGGCGTATATCCATGGTGGCCAGCTTATCCCGCCTCCTCCGTCTCCTGATGGTGCCTCAGTGTCTGAGCTGGATGGTGGAGGTAAGGCCGAGGAAGGGTAGGAAGAGATCTCTCTTGACATCCCTCCAGAAGATGGTCAAGGATCCTCCAAGCCGGTCGCACCAACTAGCTGAGTAGCATGGGCTCTCCTCTTACTGTTTCTTCTTTTTGGGGCGTTGAAGGCTTTTTGACTTTTGTGTATTCTCTCCGGTTTTTGTAATTTTTTGAACATGTTGATCATGAGAAACCTTGTTCCTTTCTAATCAGATGCTTCTTCGTCTTTTATTCATTGCAACGATTATTTATTTATGAATCCCAATCCATGTTGGAAATTCTATGACTAGGCCAGGGTCAGACGTATGCAGAATCCGCTTATATTCTTCCAGTATCAAAGACCAGGTATTAGGCTAGGGGTTTTCGATTTAACCGCACTACTGAGTTCTGGTTTTGTTGTCCGGGAACATAACCAGGATAAGGGCAAATTGTCACATGTTCAGCCATGGTGTAGAAACGCAACACTTAAACATTTTGACTTGATCAGGATCATGATGACAATTCACCTTCTTATCTAGGAGCAAGTTTTTGATGCATCAAAATTTTGCAAGGGCTTGTAACAGCGGCCTCGTGTAATTGAAAACCTGGGCTCATTAGCCCCGGTGTCATTCTTTTAACCGAGCTTGGTGGATGACTGGGTTCAATGACCTGAGTCTTTGTCCATCCCTTTATAGGTGTTTGGCACGACGTTATATAGCCTATACATTGAATCTCCACTGAGGAACTTGTAATACCCTAGATTATTAATAATAATAATAGATTTAAATAATAATAATAAAATAATAATAATGATATAGTAATAATAAAAATCTAGAATTTAATAATGTTTGTATTGTTTTATAATTTATTAATTGACTATAGTTAAAGAGTCCAGCCCATAGCTAAACCCTAAATTTTAATTATAAACTTAGACCTAGCCGTCTAAACTTAGCAAACGCTCAATACTTTTCTTCTTTGCTATTTTTTCTTCTCCGCGACTGCATCCTCTTTTCGTACTCTGCGTCAATTATTCTTCTAGGAGGTTAGCTAAATGGAGACCAGGTAATCCTAATCCCCAGAACAATAGAAATCAATTGCCATAAGTTGTATTTTAAATCCAAAACTATAGGTGTTGCGCTGCATGTAGACTATTATTCACAATTTGCCTTCCTATAATCTCGTGCATCTCTTTATGTGAATTTAGATTGTTGTGTGCCGTATATACATGTAGGCTTGATCACAATTGTTGTTTGAATTTCGTGTAAGTGTGTGTGTATATATATACACAATTGCCTTTTGCTTCGATTCGCGTGATTGAACCTGTACTCATGTTGCTTGATTTCCCTCGGCATATATATTTTTATATCTAATATATACAATTGCTTTTGCTTCGATTCGTGTGATTAAACATGTACGCCTCGGCATATATATATTTGAATTGATTACCCGTATATACATGTATATTGATGGTCATGAGAATTTCTCATGACAACCTTATAGGAATCCATGAGTAAAATGGATAATGAGTAGAGCCAGGGATTTAAATGATGGTCATGAGAATTTCTTATGACAACCTTATAGGAACTCATGAGAATTTATTATATGTGTATTAAAAATAATTTAACAGTGGGAGAATTGCTTTGGGATGATACCTCCTAAAGTGATGAACACAACCTTTGGGCTTTATGCCTCCGATATTTATATGATGTGAAAAGATAGTATCTGTTCTTCCCAAAGTGGTGTCTGATAGGTTTCTGGGACACTAGTAGCAACTTTGGGAAGAGGTGTGCACACTAGGAATAAATGTTTTATGGCCAATTTGATGATTTGTGACTAGCGGGTTTCCGAGTCACAAGGTAGGAGCGGGTTTCCGGGTCTACCATGGTTCTCTTCCCACTAAATAGGCGCGGGGCTTCCCAGGTCTAAATAAATTTTAAAAAGATAATGAATAATGTTTGATGCAATTACCATATGATTATATATATTTGCTTTGATTAATATATCTGTGCCATTTAAATTGTGTTTTATTAGGATTACCAAAGAATTCCGATGTTTGTGTTCACGGGTCGTGATAATCCTTCGGGGAGCAGAATTTGATGAAACAGTGCCAAGGGTTGGGGCTAGCAGTGAGAAGTGAGGAAACACCTTCAGCTAATTCTGTTTTATTTTATTTTATTTTGTTCAGAATAAAACACATTTATCTTAAGTTTGGATTTACGTTATTGTAATAAGTAGCCTTGCACTTGTCCCAAGTACAAGTGTGGCGGTAACACTCCCCAAAGTTGTTTATTTCGAATTTCGGTAATCATTTATTAAAATCATTTAAATTTTATACTATGATAATGGTTAGAAATTGGGGTTGTTACAAAATGGTATCGAGCCCAGGTTCAACTTGGGTTTGCTTTGGATACTAACTCAAGGGATCAAAGATCTCGAGTTAAGTAAATAAATGACACAAGCAATGGCTAGAAGAACTCTTATAGCTTCCAATCTTGCCACCGTAGCATAAGTTTCTTCATAATTAATTCCTTCTTCTTGATTATAGCCTTTAGCAACCAATCTTGCCTTGTTACGGACAATGATTGCCGATTCGAAAGACACGGCTATCACCCAAGAGGGGGTGAATTGGGTGTCTAATTAAAAACTTGATACTTTGAAAATATTTTGCGTTTTCTAAATCAACGAGTTAGATATTCAAATAAACATATACTAGAAATATAAAAGATAAGGAAGAGAATATGCAACCGAGATTTATGCGGTTCGGCCCAATCCTTGACCTACGTCCAATCCCCAAGCTCTACTTGAGATTTTCAATTCACTATCTTCTTTCAACTTGATTACACGTTCGTACTTTAAGTAATCCTCTCACTAGGATTCACTCCCCTTTACAAACCGTAATCAATACACCCACTTGATCACACACTCTATACTCGAAGTAATCCTCTCACTAGGATTCACTCCTCTTACAAGCTATAATCAATAAAATGGGTTTCCCACTCAAGATCACCCAATCTTGAGTAACTCTCAGATAGTATGGTAGAATGTTTACAATAAATCTTCTCTCTTAGAAGTGAATAAATAAACACTGAAGTACAATATAAATCATCTCACTCTCTATGATAAACTATGTAAACATTTGAAAAGCGAGAGAGTAAATAATATGAAGATCGAGTATCAGCATTTTGAAAATGTAGGCTTGTGTCTTGCTTCTTTTGTCTTGAATCTATCTTCTTTTATAGATAGAGATCAATATATGACCGTTGGATAAAGAAATATAGCCTTTAGACTCAGATGGAAACTAGCCGTTAGAACTTTATTTTCTGAACCATCGATGTAAACTCGAGTTTTCATTTGCAAACTCCAGTTTCCTTTTGTCTTGAATAGCTCAGTTGCTCTCTGTCTTGTCTAAACTTGAGTTTGGATGATCTTCTAGACCGGTTTCTCTCGTAACCCATAAACTCGAGTTTGCAACTTCTTGAACTAACCATCAACTTTCGAAGGTCATATCTCCTTGGTCTGAACTTCGTTTTGGTTCGTTCAACTCTTGATAGAAATCACTGTGAGTCTACTTTCATATGCCACCAATTTCAACTCCATCCGATTTGTATTTTGTGAGTTACACTCAAAACATTGAAGCTTGGTTTGTTGTGTGGCATGGATTTATCTGCCATCTTCCACAATTCATAGCTCCTTGATCTGAACTCCTTTGGGCTTGAAATTTATATCAAAATAACGCATTGGGAGTCTAATTTTATATGCTACTGATTTCACCTCAATCGGATCTCTGGTTTGGGAGATATCATCGAATTACAGACCTCGCCCAAGCCGAACGTGAAACAGTAGAACATAGTTCTTTCGATCAACGCCGTAAACTCGAGTTTTCACTTGGAAACTCGAGTTTTCCTAGTCCATAGATGCTAGAGATGCTAAAGACACTTATTAACTCGAGTTTGTGATGGCTAACTCGAGTTTTGATTCCTAAACTTGAGTTTTGAGTACCAGAGGAGCAAATCACTGTAGCGAAGTAGGAAACTCAAGTTTTGAGTTTTGAACTCGAGTTTTCTCATCCTGAAGCTGATTTTTGCTGACTTTAATTCCTAATTAAGCCATTCCAACTTCCATATGATCTTGGAGACTTCTAGCATCAATATAAGAACTTGAATAATTCTATTCTCATTCCATTCAACAAGTTCTTCCTTTTTCCATCTCTCATCTTGATCATTCTTCATAATCCAACTCTTTCTTTCTTCTTTTCTCTTGATCATTCTCTATCATTCAACTTGGACTCATCATTCTCTCGCAAGTTCTACCTTCTTCAATATTCCTCTTCTTCTTGATTATTCCCAAAATCCTTTGATAACTTCTTGCTTCCTTGACATTCGATATTCCAATTATATATAAGACTTAGTCAAAGTAGAAGATAAATGTAGTATGCAAAATTTTTGCTCTTAATAATGTCATATATATGAGACATCATCAAAACTAATCATATCTAACAGATTCATCTCGTTGATTCTTGAATACCCATTTGGTGCCAATGATCGGATGGTCGTTAGGCCTAGGTACCAAATCTCAAACTTGATTTCTATCAAATTGATGTAACTCCTATTGCATTGCTATCACCCAATCATTGTCTGAAAGGGCTTCATCAATCTTAGAGGGTTCAATCTCCGATGTAAAGGAAGAAAAAGTCACTTCATTCAAAGTACTATTTTTGGTCCTTACACCTTGATTTACATCACCTATTACTTGGTCCAAAAGATGATTCCTAATGAACCTCCAAGCTTTAGGCCGAGATTGATCGGAGTTTTCAAGAGTATTTTGAGGATCAGCCTCGAAAACATTTTCGGGATTTTCAATAGAGGCGGGAGTAGTTTTCGAAGATAATTGATTTTTGAAAACATTTTCCTCATCATCATCCAAGGATTTATCAGTTTTGGATTCACGAGAAAACAACATGCATTGACTCTTCAACAATGCGAGTACGAGTATTAAAGATTCTATAAGCTTTACTTCTATTTGAATAGCACAAAAATATACCTTCATCCGCTTTGGGATCGAACTTTCCCAAATTGTCCTTACCATTATTGTGGATGAAACACTTACAGCTGAAAACATACAGATGAGTCAAATTGGGCTTCCTTCCTTTGTACGGCTCATAGGGATTTTTGCTCAACTTCTTCCGAAGGTATACCTGATTTGAGATGTAGCAAACCATACTCATAGCATCAGCCCAAAAACCTTGGGAGGTAGAGTTCTCATTCAGCATAGTGCTTGCCATCTCGGTGAGGACTCGATTCTTTCTCTCCACAACACCATTTTGTTGAGGAATCCTCGGGGCTGAAAAGTTGTGATCAATGCCCATATTATCACAAAACTCACTAAAGGCATGGTTTTCAAATTCTCCACCATGATCTGTTCTAATTCCTTCTCTAGGGGCCCTTTATCAGTACTTTGGCTTACACTGAGGAGATTGTGGCATAGTCCTTGACGAGGTAGACATCTTTGATTTGGGGTCTTTTGTTTCTTCCAACTTCTCCAATACCAGCAATCCTTCCGGATTGATTTCCACCAAAGGTCACCTTGCCACCAATCTTTGGCTTGATTGAAGCAAATTTGGTTTGGTCTCCGTCATGTGTTTAGAGCATCCACTATCGATGTACCATTTGTTGGATTTCGATGCTCTTAGACAAACCTGCAAAACACAAAAGATCAGGTTTTAGGTACCCACCTTTTCTTGGGTCCTTTGGGGTTAGTTTATGTCTTAGGAACCTTGTAGGATCCCTTAGGCACCCATTGATAATTTCCTACAAGTTTACTCTTTCTTTTCTTTTTATGAAAACAGGAAGAAGTAGTATGACCTTTACAATTACAATAGTTGTAAATGAGCAAAAGGGATCGAAGAATGAACAGTTTTTCTAAAATAGTTCATATAAGATTTTTCTCCAAATTTCTTTTTGTCTTTCTTCTTAGGTTTATAACCAATCCCCGATCTGTCATTTGTAAACCTATGCTATTTTAAAATGACATTGAACATTTCACTACCTTGAGTGAACTTTTCAAGTGTTTTTGTAAGATATAAATTTATTTTCTCTAAATCAATACAATCTTCACAAACATTGTTTTTACAAGAAGAATTTTTGACTTGCATTTCAAGAGTTATATTCTTCTTTTTTAAAGCAATATATTTTTCAGCAATTTTTTCAAATTCAGTTTGTAAGACATTGTATTCAGCGAATAACTCATCATATGAAGGTTGTGAATCATATACCTCAACGATGTTCTCATATTGCTCTTCTTGAGCCACGAGGCATATGTTAGCTTTATCCTCTTCTTTAGCTTCAACTTCATCAGATTTTGTCTCCCATATTCTTGAGACATAGGCTTTCTTTTTGAATTTATTGAATTTCTTCTTTTCTTTGTCTTTGTTCTTGGTGGGGGCATTCGGACTTGATGTGGCTAGACTTTTCACATTCGTAGCATATGATTGGCTTCTTTGCCTTAAAGCTCGGAGCTACCCTTGTGAAACTTCTTATATCCTTGGTTCTTCTTGTAGAATTTCTTGAATCTCCAGACCATAATGCCCAGCTCTTCATCTTCGTCTTCTTCTTCTTCAATCATTTGATTCTTTTGCCTCCTTGATGACTTTGAGAGCAATGCCTTTGCTCTTGCCATTGATCTCATCAAGTCCTTTTCGAACTTGATCTTGCCTTCATATTCGACAAGCCGCCAAACAAAGCGCCACAAATGTCATCGACTCGCCACGAGCTTTTTCGATAGCAAGTAACCTTGGCTTCCCATTCCTTCATCGAGAATGTTCAAGATTTTTCTAACTTGAACCGGTTGTTCATAAACTTTTCCCAATGCAGCAAGTTAGTTGATCAGATGAGTGAATCTAAGTTGGAACTCACCAATCGATTCCTCAGACTTCATACGAAGAAGATTGTACTCTGTCATGAGGGTATTGACTCTATTCTCCTTGATTTCCATAGTTCCTTCATGTGCTATCTCCAAGGCATCCCACATGGCCTTATCAGAGGATAAAGTACAAATGCGAAAGTACTCCGTTGACTTAGAGCACTTTGCGGCATGAGGACGACTTTTCTTGTTGAGAGTGACCAGCTTCTTGTCGTTTTCATCATATTCCTCTTCAAGCTTAGGTGTTCTAACACCATCTTCAATAGTTGCAGGAGAATAATCTCCTCTTTCAAACACCCTCCAAAGACCATATTCAGAGGCTAGTACAAAGACTTTGAATTTGGCTTTCCAGAAGGAGTAATGCTTTCCATTGAAACCAAGTGGTCTGTTGATCGAACTCCATCGGGTAGAATACCATCCATATTGATCCTTCTCGAGATGTTAAGCTCTTTAGAGAAGACCTTGCTCTGATACCAAATGTAAATGGAGCAAATCACCAAGAGGAGGGGAGTGAATTGGGGATTTAAATGTTTTTCTGATTACTCTGTTTTTGAACACTAAAAAGAGTAGTGCGAAAGTATGAGAAGAAGAAGCAAGACACAAGGAATTTATACTAGTTTGGTCTAACCTCTTGACCTATGTCCGGTCCCGACACTCGGGATTTCACTAACTCAAATGATTACACACACTATAACTCTTAGAGTAATTCTCTCACTAGAACTTACTCCCCCTTACAAGTTGTAATCAAATATCCCAATCTCCAAGTCCCACGACATGAGATTCTTACAATGAATGACTTTCAATAAATGAACTCTCTCTAAGAGTGAATAAGAATAATCATTGAAATACAGATGTATCAAAAGATACTTTATAGTAGAAAACTCAAAGAGTAGTTGGAAACTTGAATGATTTTCATTTTCTACAGATTGGTTGTTGAGAAGAATTGAATGCAGCTCTATTTATATGAAGAGAGCATTAAATGACCGTTGTAATCTTCAATGTGACCGTTGCCGCATTAAGGAAGGATTAGGTTAAGCTTTGGTCTTCTTCTCTCTACTCTTTGCTTAATCCGATTTGCACGAAGTTTATGGTTGACTTCTTAAATATTAATCCATTGGAAGAGCAGCTACTAGATGAGGAAAGGAAACATTAATCCCTTTGCAACGTGTGAAGAATGATTTTCCAAAAGGATGCAAGTTTTACGGACATTGCATTTAATGTGTCGACATCACTTTTTGCTTTTGTTCAAATCTTCATTTAACATCCTCTAAATTATCTCGAAACTCACTAACAAACGATTAAACATAGTTAGGAATAGTAATGAGTGATAATAAGAAGTATTAAGATCAAACATGAAGATTTCACAAATTCGTGCAATTTGATTTTCAAACTCGCGACACAAACTCGAGTTTGTTCTTACAAATTGGAGTTTGTAAGGCCAAACTCGAGTTTCCAAATCCTAACTCGAGTTTCCTTCTTCCGAGAGAAGAATGTCGCAAGTTGAGTTTTGAAGCATATTTGAAACATTGAGCAAACTCGAGTTAATTAATGACTAACTCCATTTTTGGACTTTTATAGTGAAAACACGTTTAAGTCCAAAAGCTCAAAACTGGAGTTTTCAAAATGCGAAAAGAGCAAAGCTCTTTGTAAGGCACAAACTCGAGTTAACTAAACCAAACTCAAGTTTCCTTTTAAAATTGAAAACCTTTAAAATCTTTACTAAGTGAAAACGGAGTTTTCAAAACAAACTCGAAGTTTTCTCAAAGTGGGTAAAACATGATAACTTTTTGTCAAGCACAAACTCGAGTTTTCTCAAAACTTTGGAAAACTTAGAAAATACTTGGCCAAGTGTAAATTGGAGTTTGTCATAACAAACTGGAGTTTGCTTTGGATGAAAAACATTGGGACTCTCTCGCAAGCCCAAACTTGAGTTTTGAAACATAAACTCGAGTTTGGTCAAGTTCACAAAACTTGACAAAACTCTTCATTTGGCGCAAACCGGAGTTTCCATATGAAAACTAGAATTTGCTTAAGTTCAAAACTTTTGGAGCTCTCTCGTATGACCAAAACTCGAGTTTACAAAACCCAAACTCAAGTTTCCTCATAAGAGAAAACTTTAACAAACTTTCGACAAATAAAAACTAGAGTTTGTCAATCAAAAGCGGAGTTTTGTATTCTTTAGAAAATATTGAAGTGTCTCGTGTGATACAAACTCGAGTTTGTAAACCCAAACTCGAGTTTGTATTAATGTGAAAAAAAAACTTGGAGTGCTCTCGTGTCTTGCAAACTCAAGTTTGCCTAAGTAAAACTGGAGTTTCCTTTAGTTCATAAAATTGAGCTACTCTCTGTCAAGTCCAAACTCGAGTCTTGCATCCAAAACTCGAGTTTGCCTTTGACAATAAGCTTTTCAACCGACCAAAGACAAACTTCACTTGAGTTTACAATTGTCGTTATCATCAAAACATATAGAGAACTAACACATTTTGCTTCCAAATTAGAGAGACGTGATTTTTGATGTATATGGTTGCACAAAAAGTTCATGTATTATATGTCTCTTAAGCATTTTGTCATTATTTGCATGTAATTGTATAGTTTCTACAGATTAATAATGCTATGGAGGTCATGGAATCTATGAAGCCTTGGAGCCTTGTGTCAACTTTAAAGCATTTAAATATTTCAAATAATGGAGTGCAAAATATGGATTGCATCATCATCATTATTTTGCCAGCATATATTTCAATTTGTTTCATTTCATTTCAATATTTTTGTAAGAACCATATGTAATGTACCACCTGCATGTTGTTAACATTATTTCAATAGTCAGCTTCATTTCTGAATTTCAATCACCAACATGTTTACCATGTTTTTTTACATTATTAAATATTAAATTATGATTATGTCTGATCCTTATGCTAACTGGTATATATCTTGATGTTGTTTTTGCTGTGGTAGCTCGCCAAGAAAATTGTGCTTCCTTGATTGTTTAGTAGCTGCATCTAGCAGAAAGTTGGAGCCCAATCAGTGCCATGTAGCAACACTAACTTTCTTAATGGAAGTCCTAAAGGCTCAAGAATGTGCTCAGGAGCGAAATCAACATGAAGATATTGGCTAATCTAATGCTGAATAGGGGCAGTTTTGTCTTCAAATATACTCTTTTGTTGTTTGTGTTTTCCCGCCTTGTTAGGGGTGTATAGGTTTTTTTTTTTTTTTTTCCTCCTGTTTTTGTGGTGTGTTAGTTTGTATTAAAAGCATCTTTTGGGTGTCTCTTCGGCTATGGATGGATGTAATTTTTTTTAAAATCCGTATAGATATATTAATGTCCATATTTTATACTCTGTTTATGTTTTTTTTTTTAAAAAAAAAATTAAAACTGTGGATTGCAAAATATTAAGATGGATGTTTTCCAACTTTAATACATGGGGATAAGGAGGAAATTGTTTAGCTATTGATTCCCAAATTCGTTTGGCTAAAAAATATTCCCAACTAAATGGTGTAATTAGCATTACATAATCATAAGCTGCATAAGTATTCCTAGGTATGTAAATATAAATTGAGAGTTGGAAAATGATTAGATGGCTTTTTATGTTGAGGAGATATAGTAGATAGAGAATAAGCTACGATTATGGGAAGAGTTGAAGTAATTGATTTTATAAAGTTTTGAATTTGAGGGACATGTTCAAGACAAAGGCAACCTTAAAAAATGGCCAATGAACAAAAAATACAATAAATGAAAAAAATTGAAAATGCCAATACAGTTTTGAAATAATGTGGAAGGCTAACATCCCCCATTAATTCTGAAACCTCTAAAGTGCTCTAGTTTTTAATGGGGTTGAATGAGATATATGCACAAGAAAGAAGCCACATTACCCTTTCCTTGCAGTAAATGATGCTTATGCCATGATTATTGATGGTGAGGTGCAGAGACAACTCGCCAGCTTAGACCAAATTCTGTCTCCTAATCTAGTGGCAATGGCATCAAGGGGGAGAGCTTGAGGCCGTGGACAGGATGCCCCCGAGTCATTAACAACATAACAAACGTATTCCTTTTAGATACTTCGACGGTGATTAGAATGAGACTTCAATTCAACGTATTCCTGAGAAACGACTTCGTTTTAGGTGTGCATTGGTTGAGAGCCATTGCATCGTCTTCTTCATTTCATTCCAACTTTTCTTTGAGAGTTCACTGTCGGGGATAGGTAGGAGAGTGAGACAGAGAGACGAAGCCACGGATGGTGGAGCGCAGTACAATCCTCACACGGTCAACGAGGTTTTTAGGGATTTGAAGGTAAGAAGAGCGGGACTCAAAAAAGCTCTTACCACCTATTCGTCTTTCTCCCGCTTCACCTTTACAAAAACGCGATCCCCGTTTTGGTCCCTTACAAAAAAAAAAAAGTCTCGTAGTCCCTCACAAATTCAAAATACACTCAATTGGTTGACATTTTGATCCCTCACAAATTTTCAAAAGGTCATTTTTAGTCCATAAAAAGGACGAATAAGGGTCGATTTTTTTGTAAGGGACTAAAATGGGGATCACGTTTTTTGTAAAGGACCAAAAAGGGTATTTACTCTAGAAAAAACAAGAGGCCTATTCCCCAATATCTATCGGGATTTTCTAGCGATAAACATTTGGACCACATTCCGACATACCATTGAAGACTATTTAAAACTGAACAAAACAACAACTTTGCATTGTAAAAGGTTGGGATTGCTGATAACTTGGAAAAAATTCTTGTTGTAAACACATTGTTTTCTATCAATTTCTGAGGCTCAATTACTGAAGCATTTTGCATTGTAAAAGAAAAAAGAATATTTGTTCGTTGTTATATAGCTTAGTGTTGAAGTGAAATTGAGAGCTAGACATTGATTCTTAAACTGAAAAAGAAAAATTGTTGAGCTTTCACTAGTGCGAAAAAGTGCTTTAAGACCGTCTCATTTAGACCGGATTATTGAGGATCCGGTCTAAAAAGTATGACCGGTGGTAGTTTCGTAAACGTAAAGAACTTTTTGGACCAGATTATAAAGGATCCGGTCTTAAAAGTATGACCGGTGGCAATTTCGTAAATATATAGAACACTTTTAAGATCGGATTATAAAGGATCCAGTCTTAAAAGTATGATCGTGGCAATTTCGTAAATATATGGAACACTTTTAAGACCCCGATCTAAAGTATCTTAAAAAGTGTTTCAAAAAACCGGTCTTAAAAGTAAAAAAAACAAAGTATGACCGTGACAATTTTGCAAATATATAGAACACTTTTAAGACCGGTTGTTTTAAAAACCGATCTTAAAAGTATACTTTTAAGACCGGTTGTTTCAAAAAACCGATCTTAAAAGTGTAAAAAAAACAAAGTATGACCAAGTGACAATTTTGCAAATATATAGAACACTTTTAAGACCAATTGTTTTAAAAAATCGGTCTTAAACGGTTGTTTGAAAAAACCGGTCTTAAAAGTGTAAAAAAAAAAAGAAGAAGCTAAATTCGCTAAACCTATTAAGTCCGTGAGTCCGCTTTGTCTTCTTCATGATATAACACTTACTTAGTTATAGATTCAACGAGTGTCCCAAGAGCCTCACGGATCAAATCCTCAGCAAGAATGTCATCCCCTTCCTCCAACCTACTCACAATCTTTGTAAGTCGTCCTAAGAGCCACACAATCAAATCCTTAGCAACGTTGGCGGTGAGATGCTTCGAGGGTTTTGCGATGGCGTTGACTCCAATCCTCAAAGAACGGTGAAAGTGTACTACTTCAAGGATTCGGGACGACGACGGATCCTTCCTCTTCGATCTATGGCTCCTCCCACGCCGCTTCACACAGATCCGGCTTAAAATCAAACCCGGATCTCTTCTTGCTTAAGTCTGTTTATTCCTACCTTGACCGCTCCCGCTTTCCGGATCCGGACTTCGATTTTGGTTGCTTGAAGCTTTGCTAGCACCAACAAGAGGATCCCGCTTTCAGATTTGGTTGCTTTAAGCTTGTGATTTTTTTGTAGATCTGGACTTCAATTTCACCTCCGATTTTATATTGATTCAAATTTGATTTCCATGGTGAATGATTTTGTTTCTTGTTATTTTTTCTTATTTCGGACTTTGTAATCATCTTTTTTGTTTTTCTTGTTGTTGTTGCTTCCAATCTTCTCTTGGTTCTTCGTCGATGACGGATGGACATTCAAAATGTTGCCGGATCGGTGATTTGGGACCGTTGTTTCATTTGGGGTTTTTGTATTATTCTAAAACACTTTTAAGACCGAATATTTCAAAAGTAACATATTTTTAAGACCGCCCGGAACGAGACCGGTTCTAGATCCGGTCTTACGAATGTTTGTCCTGGTCTTAAAAGGCTTTTTGTACTAATGTTTCTATCCTCATTGAGAATATTTGTTAAGGTTTATCATTGTATTAGGAGTTGTCTTCTCCATGATTGGGTGGTTAAATCTTGTTTTTACCCACTATGCTGAAATGTTGTGCTAAAATGAACATGATTGATTGAAAATAGTTTTTGTTTAGAGTTTATGTTAGTTTAATCAACGTAACAGCTTACTAGTTGTTACTTTGTGCAATTTAATTTTAAGGATACAATTGATAGAAGCTTTATTTTGTTAATAATGGCGGTGTTGGTCGATTTCCTTGATGGCAAGTGAACCAATCGAACAAGTAATAAAGTGAAAGTAGAGTATCATCCCACGTAGACCGAGATACCGAAGAGTGACACTCAATTGCTATGATAATTGCAATTAGAAAGTAAATGTAATTGGTTTGAGAGGGTTTTGATGATTACACTAATAACAGAAGTAAACAAAGTAAATTTAAGAAGATATCAGTAAGAAGTTAGGTTGAACTCGGACTCCTCCTTAAGTGCATAATTCCCCCAGTTGCTCTACCCATTGCTATAGCATCTATACGCATGCTTCTTCCGCAATTGCTACAAAGATAGCTACTAACTACAAAGCTATTCGATTAACCCACCGCTATGATCTATCGAAGCTCCGCATCCGATACATATGATATTAACTATACTCCTTCCATATTCCTATGGCAAATTTCTAGTTTTTATCTCGCATTATACTCGGGGTGTCTTGGTTATGAGAGGTAGACCCATTCCCGAAGCCTACAATAAATAGGTCAAGCCTTGCACCGCCGCCTAGCAAACATCAAGTTTCTCGAGGTCTAGCCTCGACTCCTTGCCGCAAACCGAGACCACGGGTCTAGCCCTTAGATTCCTCTAATGGACTAGTAGTTAATTTACATCGATAAGCAAACCGAATCTATTAAATTAAGAACTTGCAACCGGGTTCATACACGCTTAAGAATTCATCCTCGTTCGGCCATCGAAAGTTAGTTCATGACGACAAAGGAAACGCAAAACAGATAGTAACAGAATGACCCATGATCTAACTACCGAAATTAAACTAATGAAAATAGAAAGCTTGACGGCGTTCCGACGGCGTGGACGAAGCCCCGTCACGTCACCACTCCACGTCTTCTTCCCTCCGTCTTACCGCGAGGAAGGGTCTTTGGGTTATCCTGGACTTCTCGTGCTAGTGAAGTCTCTCACTCTTGTTGAGTCGGCCGAATGTGTAATCTCGTGTTGGCTTTGTGCGACTCTCTTCCGGGGTTGTCCTGTTGTTTCTTTTATATTCACACTTACGTGTGACGTAAGTTTAAGCTATTGGGCTTTCCAAATCGTCGAGATCTATCGCATCTTCGTTTGTAGATTGATTCGCGGATCCTGCGGGATTCTTCAAATCTTTCGTTTTGATCCTCCACATCTTCTATTTTATTATGTCAAGCAATCTACCCGTTGATCTCGATCTTTTATTTCTATTCCGAAATCAGCTAGATAAAAGGGTCAGAAGATATGCCACATAGCATTGCGTCCTTTACTTTGCTATAGCTTTCGTGATGCTTTTTATTGCCTTTCGAGTTGCAGTCGGAATGCTATAGCATGTATCAGCTTTGCTATACGTTCTTTAAAACAATGTAATTTGCTCTTCTTAGCACATGTTCAGGATGTAAATGGTTTCCATCCTTTAGTTCCCTATATCATGAATATA
The DNA here is from genome assembly GCA_019022615.1 of Acacia melanoxylon. Taxonomy (NCBI): domain Eukaryota; kingdom Viridiplantae; phylum Streptophyta; class Magnoliopsida; order Fabales; family Fabaceae; genus Acacia; species Acacia melanoxylon. The sequence goes on from JAFJYJ010000122.1 coordinate 682,517, forward strand.
TGCCTTTTTGCTTGGATTGTTTGCAGTTTAAGCTTTCATTCACCATTCAATTCGGTCATGAAATATAGGGAAAACATGGTATAGTTTGTGCTCATCAAATACCCCCACACTTAGCTTTTTGCACTCCTGGGCAAAATAAGATAAAGCGAACAAAACTCATAGTTATAGTGCTCTTATCTGTATAACCCTTGCTTACACACTTGCCTTTAGTTAACGTCCTCCTTCGGAAATCCCACTACCCAATGTTAATGGCTCAGAAAGCGTGGTGTTGCTTAGATGAAGAAGCCTCAAGAGGCTCTCAAGTTTGGTGTTTTCGCTCTCTCACTCGGGGGATTTTAATTTCTCTCTTGTCATACGAGCCCGGAAGTTCCATAGCCTTGTTAAAGTTCTAAGATTGCTTCCTAGCATTACGAGTATTCGTTCGTCAAAAGGACTTTTTGGGTTACAATGGTGAAGATGGTTGGAGTTTGAGATGGGAAATGTTGGTAAATGCTATAGCAGATTAAGTAGCAAGATATCTTGGTCTTAGCCGAGTGCTCTTTTTTGTACTTATTATTTATTATTATTTTTTGTAGCTCTTTTCCGCAGCCTTTCAATGGAGCACTCTGCCGTAGCATTTTCACGGTTTTCTTCTAGTTTCTTTTTTGCCTATCTCGTTCTGCTATAGCATCCTCGTGTGGCTTAATGGGGTAGCAATATGGGGATCATGACAAATGGTTTGTGTATGAGATTGATGGGTATGACATGAATGCCTTTATCCTACAAACTTCAAACTCAGATGCCAGATAGTTTATCTAAGAACTAAGACAAATCAAGGATCAAACATGGGCTAGCGAGACTTGCACACTAAAAAAGATATAACAATTAGGCTCAATTGAATCCTTCCATCGGGGGTTCTTCCCTTTAAACTTCCTCACTACTACTTTACCCTACATCAGATTAGCTAGCATTGTCAATTTCCCAAGCCTACAGGTTCAGTTTTCTTAGGCAATCATGCTACGTTGCGTTATACAGACATTCCTTCTATTTCTACAAAGTATTCTATTCATACTTCATCATGCAATTTGAAAAAATTGCCACTTGTGCCCAAAAACTAAATGCGAGTAATTAGATCACACACACGTAAATAGCGAGATAAAGTTATATTACCTAACTAATCCCTCCCCCACACTTGAACTATGCAATGCCCTCATTGCGGAGCGTGATAATAAACGATTATTAGGAATTTGGCGCGCAACAAGGGGCGGGGGTAATGTAAAGAGCAATAAAGGAAATTGAAACAACATCATTCACAATAGCCCTGGGGCAAACGCCCAGGGCATAGGCATATTGTCAGGTAAACAAAAAGAAAATAAAATGGAAACAGTAAAAGGAAAAGGGAACTAGGGTGCGGGTTGGAATGCTATAGCATCGTATCAGCTTTGCTATACGTTCTTTAAAACAATGTAACTTGCTCTTCTTAGCACATGTTCAGGATGTAAATGGTTTCCATCCTTTAGTTCCCTATATCATGAATATATGCCTTTTTGCTTGGATTGTTTGCAGTTTAAGCTTTCATTCACCATTCAATTCGGTCATGAAATACAGGGAAAACATGGTATAATTTGTGCTCATCAGGCAGCGCGAGCATTAACAATACTGGCGATGTTAATTTTCAGGTAACAAAAATATGCTGAACAATTCAACAACGACAAATAAAAATGGAGATAAGAAGCCAAAGGGAGTAGAGGATCAATTTTATTGTCATAAAGACGAAGAAATAGACTTGTAGTTTTATTATAAAATTTTGAAACTTCTGATTTCATGTAATTCAAAAAACTATGTGTTTCTACGATGTTATATATTTTGACAATGTATCCAATGACTACTGAATGTGGCAATTCATGACAAGAGTATATAATGGAAACTGAATGTGCCTTTGTTGACAAGCCTTATGACAAGTTCTCATTCCTATTTTGGCAACATGAACATAAGGTACATTATACATCAAAATACATAATTCGATGTTGTTAGAAACTTGGAGAATTTTTGACAACATGAAAAGTCATTTTGACAATATTAGAAGCCATTTTCACAATGAGTTTTTCATACGTGTAGAATTTTTGAAACCTGGAGAATTTTTGACAACATGAAAACCATTTTGACAATATTAGAAGCATTTTTACAACGAGTTTTTCATACATGTAGAATTTTAGAAACCTGAAAAAATTTTGACAACATGAAAAACCATTTTGACAACATTAGAAGCCGTTTTCACAACGAGTTTTTCATACATGGAAAATTTTTGAAACTTGGAGAATGTTTGACAACATGAAAAGCCAATTTTACAACAAGTTTTTTTATACGTGGAGAAATTTTTAAACTTTAGTATTTCATGATAAAATTCACATAAGAACGTACTTTGTATTTTAACAACTACTTATTCCTATTTTGACAACATGAAAAACCATTTTGACAACGAGTTTCTAATACCGGGAGAAATTATGACAACTTTAGCACTAATTGTCCCAAGATGCATATTCAGTAGCTCATAGCTTTTTAACAACTAATAAAGCTATTTTGACAACATGAAAAACCATTTTTACTTAGGGATGTTTTTGTGAGGAGATTCGGTAGCTTCTTTCGTTTTTTTTTCCTAATTCGAGAATGGGCAACACAATCATTTTACATTCGAACTAATCACATAAAAGTCCCAAGGACTTTTTTATGTGGAGAATTTGGTAAGAGATTTTTTGTGATTATGTTTGTACCTTGGGACTTCTTGTGATTTTCCTATATTTTACTTTATAGAAGTAGAGGTGTGAAGCAGTTCTCATAGTGACACGTAAACACTTCCACCGCTTATAATCTCTTGGTAACTTCTCGTTGAAAGTTGAGCTTGTTATCATCCTTTAATGTCATAAATTTTGTAATATAATATATATAATTGCGTTTCTTTTAAAATATACGGGAATGTATAATAGCCATAAAGAGAACAATTGGAGATTATAAAAAAAATTATAGATTAATATACATAATTATCTATATAATTTTTTATTTATTTGTGTTATGGACCTATATAATGGGCCTGGCAAATATAAGGCCCAATAAGGGCACTTTATGACAAGATCCTTTCTTAATAAGGTAAAACGCTAATCACCCAATGATCATGCCTATAATCCTGGATAGTACAGCTAGTGGAGCAGGCATTTGCAGGTCGTGGAGGTGCATGTTGCCTGAGGAACGGACGCACAGCCAGTGGACTGAAACCCTAGGTGATCTCTATAAATAGGAGGATACCCACCAGGTGCACTCCCTCCATTCCCTATTGAATTACTTATTATTCAGTCTCACTGTGCATACACCCCACCCCTCTGGCGAAACGTCATACCTGTGTAGCACAGTGATCATCGAACACTCTTTGATATCTTCCTCATAGATATCACTGAGTAATCTTCTTCTCCTCGGTGTTTAACCAATAGATACCTTGGGGAATCCATTTGATCCAATATAAATCATCCACTAGTTCATTGAGGCTAGACATCTGTGTTCTATACCAGAACATTGGCGCCATCCGTGGGGAACCATAAACTTCGATTCCAAAATCACAAAAAACCACTAACCACTAACAATGGCCGCAAGCACAAGAAGCCGTAGTCAGGAACCTTGGCAGGACCAACTTTCAGAAGGTCAGCCACAGTAGCAGCATCAAGAGCAAACAATTTAGTATGAAGACTCGGTTGCTCCAGATCCTAACCACGTCACCGGGGGGACTGAGGCCCATACAAAGGATACCGCAAACTCTCTTGTCCCCCAGAACCTAGTTGCCCAGCAGGGTCAGCCACTAGTCCATTCATAGGGTCCTCCTCTGGAGTTCCAAGTTGATAATCCCGACATTCGAATGTTGCATAATACGATGGGTTCGGTACTTCAACGACTAGAGGAGATGGAGATTCATAATCAACTCCAAAGAGCAGAGGATATTCAACTTATTCAAGAAGACATGGACCACCGAAAGGCCATATGAAGGCAGGAGGAAGGACGAAGAATGCAGCAGTTGCTAGAGGAGCATCTCAGACGGAGAGAAAACCTAGTTCTGAGTGTAAGTCGAGATGCCTTTGGCCCAAGATGGGCTAATATCCTCACCCATGAGATGAATTGGGATGCTGCTAGACCGAGCCGGGCTAATGCCTTAGCCTCGGCCCACACAAGTGCTGGAGTACCATGAACAAATAATGCAGAGGAGAACCCGGCTGGCCAGAACCAGGTTCATGTTCCTAGTGAGGAGATGTTGAGAATGCAATGGTTGGAAGAACGCATTAGGCTACTTGAGAATCCCACGTGAAATGTTGGCTGGGATGCCAGTAGTCCCAGTTGAGTTAGTATGACGACCGCTACTCAAGCTGACGTTGCTGTTCCACGAGTTAGTAATGCTGAACAAGATCATGCTCGAATTTCTGACTTGATGTATGCGAAGGGAAAGCAACCAATGGAGAACCAAGACCTTGGAAGGGAGGATACAGCACCTCCGACACAGAGCATGCCCGGGACACAAGCAGGGAGATATGACAGAAATAGAAGCCAAAGTCCACTCTCGAACGAGATCCTAGCCGCTACATATCCCAAAGGTTTCGACTCGAGGGATTTGCCTAAGTATGACGGAACCCAGGACCCGCAAGTCTATATTAACAATTTCAATATGGAGATCATGGTGAAGGGGTTTGAGGGATATATCATACCTCGGCTGTTTGCGGGGACTTTGCGAGCAGCTACACAAATGTGGTGTAACTTGTTACCACCAAAGTCAATCCAAGATATGGATGACTTGGGGAGGAAGTTTTTGCTGAATTTCGCAACGAGCAAGAAATAGTCAAAAACCGAGTTCTAGCTCAACTAGGTGAAACAGTCACCCAAGAAACCTTGCGAAGTACCTGGATCGTTTCAAAGACACGGCTCTCCAAGTCCCGGGGTTCAAAGAAGACGTGCATCTGCATCAGGGTATAGCCGGTTTGGATGTTTCATCCCGGTTGAAGAAATCAATCATGAAACGTCGTGTTAACACTTTGGCAAATTTTCGAGATCGATCTAAGCAATACCTAGAATTGGAGTAGATGGAGATGGCGAGCAGAGTAACGAAAGAAAAGGCTAAGAGTCAACCTCCCAAAGGTAAGAGCAGCACGACGGATATAGGTGACAGAGATTTGCCGTGATCTCCCAAAATAACCAGATTAGAAAAAGATTTGCGGTATAATGTAACCTGGGTTGTTTCTCTCAAGGAATTCGCAGCTGGGTTAAAATCAGCAACAAATAAAGCAGAACAATAACAAATTGGGGGTTTTTGATTCAAAAGAGATTAAAAACCAAAATATGCAGGAACAAAATAAAATATGCGAAAAAGCAGTTAACAACGATTAATCGATTAAAAACGATTAACCCGAATTGGGATTCCATAACCTTCATCGGACGTGAAAGATAATAACCAAACTCGTGATTGATTCGGACGAACCGAGATCTCTGCGTTCGTCTAGATATTCCCTCGACTAGACGATCGTCTAGCATTTAATCAAACACGTGGCGAGCTCGCTATGCGATCGCATAACGCTCTCTCAGAACCTGGTCCGACCTATGTCCTTGGGATATCAATCTAGGTATTAAATCTAATACCTAATCCGCAATTATAATCGGATCCGATTAAAATGAACAAACGAATTACGTTACCGATGAAGCGCATGTCCTTGGATTCGTGGAACCCTCAATCCATGGGTTAACTAAAGAAACTTAGCCAAGCATGGCTAAGCAAAACACAGAAGAAAAGATGAAGAACGCGAAGAACACGAAGAACATTTGAGAGAATTTAAAAACTCCTATTTTGATCCACCACAATCTAAAAACGTGAATGAGAATATGTTTGTGGCTGCTGCCCACTTAACCTAAAATGGAAAAATGAAAATAGGGCTCCAATCCACAATTCAGGCCCAAAACAGAAAATAAAAAAAAAGGGCTTTAATTACAAATTCGAGCCCAAATAAAAATCCGACTTCAGCTCCAAAATTGACCGCCCTCTTGTCCGAATTTGCCCTTTATGTCTTCATAAGAATTGTAGCTCTCTGAATCATCTGAAATATGAAACAAAAATGAGGAAAATCCAATGTCCGGTTCAAGAGTAATGGTAGGAATAGTGAAGCAATGTAAAACTGGAACTTTATTATCAAGACTCCCATGGGCGCGACATTGATGGCAAGCCTCGAGGGAGAAGGGCGGAAGGAAAATATGAAAGGTATACTCCTTTGAAGGTATCTCAAGTACAAATTTGGAAGGAGGTATCCATAACCGAGATGAAGAAGGTTGAGCAACCCCGGCCACTCCAGCATAAGGCCACCTTGGACAAGTCTCGGTATTGCGAGTTCCATGACCAACATGGTCATACCACGAAACAATGCTGGGATTTGAGAGACGCGGTTGAGAAATTCATCCGGGAGGGAAAATTGCACCGTTACGTTATCCAGACGCAAGGGCGACAGGGCAACAAGCGCCAAGGGGGTCAGAGCAAGAGCCCGCCCCCGGAGAAGAAAAGACGAGATCAGAAGAAGAAAGCTGAAGATAGTGATGGTGACTTCCCAGAGGCTAAATACGATTGCAGTGTCATTAGTGGAGCGTTTGGAGGTGGAGGAGATTCTGTGAGCCAAAGAAAGAAGTACCCGAGAGAGGTTCTCTCTATCGGGATCGTCGAGTTCAAGAAAGACTTCACGAAAGCTGGAGCTTCTCTCATACTCGGTTTTATCGAGAAGACTTAGAAGACATAGCATTAGGCTACCATGACAGTTTGGTGATCACGAGAACGGTAGTAAACCGCCGAGTTAAGAAGATTTTTGTTGATAATGAGAGCGCGGTCGACATATTTTTATGGGATGCCTTCAAGAGGATGAAACTCGACCGCGAGGACTTGAAGCCTTGCAAAACAACGTTGACAGCCTTCAATGGGCAGGATACACACTCCAAAGGGTACATTGACCTCAAGTTAACACTAGGGACAAGGGTGGCGTTTAAGTCGGAGCGGGTCAGATTCGTGGTAGCCGACTTCCCCTCTTCATAAATATCCTCTTGGGGCGACCGGCCATACATAATTGGGATATGCTAGTGTCCTCCAAACATCAGAAGTTGAAGTTGGTCGCAACAAAAACGAAGTCGTCACTGTAAAGGGTGACCGGAAGGAATCTCGGCAATGTTATTTCGAGACTGTCAAGAAGAGTAAGGATGATCCGTCTTCCCCAACTTGGGCTCCTAAAGCAGAAAGTTTGAGCAAAGGGAAAGCTAAATCTCTAAAGAAGTCTGTCCATCTGGTAGAGTTGGACTTGCGAGAGGAAGATAAAATCATGAGGGCTGAACCAAATGGAGAAATGGAAGACCTTGTCCTGGGCACTGAGTCGGGGAAAACCACCAAAGTCGGCAAGGCACTAGACCCTGAGGTTTGTGCAGAGCTGGAAGACTTCTTGAAGAAAAACAAGGACGTGTTTGCATGGAAACCATCCGAGATACCGGGATAGATCCCGAGTTTTGGTACCATAGATTAGCAATACATCTGAGATCGATTCCAGTGGCTCAGAAAAAGAGAAAGCACGCCCCGTGCGAGGAGTAGCCCTGGAAAAACATGTAGAAGATTTGCTGGAGGCCGGATTTATCCGAGAAGTGCAGTGTACCACGTGGATATCCAATGTTGTCATGGTCAAGAAACCAAATGGCAAGTGGAGGGTTTGCACAGACTACAAAGATTTAAATAAGGTATGTCCTAAAGATGCCTTTCCAATGCCTAGCATAGACCAATTGGTGGATAGTTCTGCTGGATTTCAACTCCTCTCTTTCATGGATGCATATTCGGGGTATAATCAAATTGCCAAGCATCCAGAGGATCAAGAGAAGACGGCCTTCATCACGGAGAAGGAGAATTATTGATACAACGTGATGCCGTTTGGTCTGAAGAACGTCGGGACAACTTACCAAAGAATGAAGAACAAGGTATTCGAGGACCAGCTTGGGAAGAATGTCGAAGTGTACATTGATGACATGATTGTCAAGTCGGCGGAGCCAGAGAACCATGTTCATGATTTGCAGCAGACATTTGATAAGCTGCAAGCTCACCGGATTCGCCTAAATCCGACTAAATGTGCATTTGGAGTCCCGTCCAGCAAATTCTTGTGTTTTCTGTTAACAAACCAAGGTATTGAGGCTAAGTTAGACAAATGTCAAGCGATGTTGGATATGAAGCCATCGGGGAACAAGAAAGAAGTACAACAGCTGACAGGGAGATTGGCTGCCTTAACGAGGTTCTTACCCAAGTCGGCCGAGAATTCATTGTCTTTTTTCAAACTCTTGAAGAAGGAAGCCCAAGGCGGGTGGAACTCGGAGTGTGATGTGGCATTCGCGAAAATAAAGCAGTGTTTGGCGACCCCACCGGTTTTATCCAGACCGGAGCCAGGGGAAGGTTTGATCTTGTACTTAGCAAGTAGGGGAAGAGGCGGTGAGTGCCGTGTTGATTCGAGAGTCAAAGGAATGTCAGATGCCGGTATGCTTTGTAAGCCGAGCTTTATAGGGCTTAGAGCTAAGATACCAGAAACTTGAGAAGATGGCTTTCGCCTTACTTACCACGGCCATATGACTCCACCTTACTTCCACGGCATTCGATTGTCGTGAGGACTAATTAGCCAATTCGACAAGTGCTTCACAAGCCAGACCTAGCGAGCAGGATGATTAGCTGGGCGATAGAATTGTCGGAATTTGACATTACCTATGAAGCTTGGCACGCCATCAAGTCACAGACTTTGGTGGATTTCCTTGTGGAATTAACCCCTTCAGATGCAGGAATAATGGGGGATGTAGAGGCATGAAAGGTATTCGTGGACGGCTCATCAAATCCCAAGGGAAGCGGAGCTGGAATCATTGTTGAGAGTCTAGAGGGAGTGTCGGTGGAATATTCTCTCCAACTCAACTTCCCCACTTCGAATAATCAAGCCGAGTATGAAGCCCTTATTGTCGGATTGCTACAGGCAAAGGAAAACGGGCTAAGCAAGTACATATATCTACCGACTCCTAGCTTGTTGCAACCTAGATAAAAGGGATGTATCAAGCCAAAGGCCCTCTGATGATCAAATATTTAGAAAAGGTGAAGGAGATGATGGTGGACTTCAAAAAGGTCACTTTGGTGCATATTCCAAGAGGGGAAAATACCAAGGTGGACATTCTGTCTAAGTTAGCAAGTACTAAGAGCCCGGGTAACCACCGAATAGTGATCCAACAGAGTTTGTCAATGCTAAGTTGCGTTATGGTTATCTCAGAATCCGGCGATTGGAGAAAGCCAATTGCCGATTATCTAGAAAGGGGAGTTCTTCCTGACGACTCGGTTGAGGCCAAGAAGCTAGTAAGGATGTCGGCTGTATATTCAATTGTGGATGGTCAGCTGTATCGAAAAGATTTGCATTCTCCGATGCTTAAATGTTTAAATACTGAAGAAGCCAAGTATGTCTTAGCCGAGATTCACGAAGGAATCAACGGACAACACATGGTTCGAGGGCATTAGCTCGGAAGGCCTTGCGAGCTGGCTATTATTGGCATATAATGGCGACAAATTCCAAAGATCACGTCCATAAATGTGATAGTTTTCAGAAGCATGCTAGGATGATACGGTCTCCCCCAACAGAGCTTCAGTTGATCTCGGCTCTATGGCCATTCTTCAAATGGGGCATGGACCTGTTGGGTCCATTCAAGGCTGCCCCGGGATAGCTGCGATGGCTCATAGTTACTATCGACTATTTCACCAAGTGGATAGAGGCGGAACCAGTGGCAACCATAACCTCAACTCGGGTGTAGAAATTTCTGGAGAAAGGCATCAAATCCCGGTTTGGGATACCGGCGGAGATAGTCACGGCGGATAATGGAACCCAGTTCATTAATAAGGGTTTCCAAAAGTTGGTATCCGACTTCCATATCAAACAACACTTTGCCTCCGTGGAACATCCACAATCCAATGGACAAGCTAAAGTTGCAAACAAAATCATTGTTGACGGGCTAAAGAAGCCGATAGAGGAGGCCAAGTCTAGTTGGGTAGAGCAGTTGTACTATGTTCTATGGAGATACCGGACCAGCATTAAAACGGCAACCTGGGAAACCCCTTTTCGGTTGACATATGGATGCGAAGCAATGATCTCGGTAGAAGTTGGTGAACCCTCTTAGAGGAGAATCAAGGCTCTGCAAGAGGAAGGCGAGAATAACGAAGCAATCGCTGTAGAATTGGACCTGATTGACGAAGTCAGGATCACGGCACATTTCTGAGATATGGATGCCAAACAACTTATTACAGCTCGGTATAATAAGAAGGTAAGACCACGGACATTTGAAAAAGGCGATCTGATCCTCCGGAGAGCCGACATAGGCAATAAAAATGCCAGTGACGAGAAACGTGCTGCAAATTGGGAGGGCCCGTACCAGGTAACTGAAAAGCTCGGCATGGGAGCTTATAAGCTTGAGACAATGAAGAAGAAGGAAGTCAAAAGAACATGGAACGCGGATAAGCTGAAGGCATACTACAGTTAAAGGCCGCGCTCCAAGAAAGGGGCGACATTGTCGTGAGTCAATGTAAAACTCCTTCATAGGGATTATTTTGAGGCGACATTGTCGCGAGTCTATGTAAACTCCTACGGGAAACCATTTGTGATGGCTATGCCACCAAGCCTATTTGAATGAATGAATTCTGGGTCAAGGAACCCATTTTCAGAAATTTCATGCGATGGCAGTGCCGCCAAGCGGCCAAGCCTGTTTTCATGTATGAATCTGGGTAAACAAACCTATTTTCATAAATCATGTTGTGACGGCAATGCCTCCAAGCCTATTTACATGTATGAATCCGTGGTAAACAAACATGTTTTCATAGATCATATTACGACAACAATGCCGCCAAGCCTATTTACATGTATGAATCGTGGTAAACAAACCTGTTTTCATAAATCATGTTGCGACGGTAATGCCGCCATGCCTATTTTCATGTATGAATCAACAAACCTATTTTCATAAATCATGTTGCGAAGGTAATGCCGTCAAGTCTATTTTCATGTACGAATCTGGGTAAACAAACATGTTTTCATTAATCATGTGTGACGGCAAAGCCGCCAAGTCTATTTTCATGTATGAATCCAGGGTAAGCAAATCTATTTTCATAAATAATGTTGTGACAACAATGCCACCAAGTCTATTTACTGAATAAATTTAGGGTACAGAAACCCGAGTTCAATTGACAAAGTTGCTTCCAAAGGCCAACGAAGCCAGGATATGACAAGGTCGTCCGAGGTAATGAAGTAAACTGTTGCACCGACCTTGATCAAGTCGGATTGTTAAAAGTTTTGGTTAAAGAAAACTGAACTTGAACACGTGACGAGTTTACCATTATCCTGGATTGAACTTTGAATCGAACATGCGGGAGCACCGTGTGATGGGCTAATGAAAAGCCACAAAGTACAACGAATGTAAAGTGCAAGTCTAGCTCGGAGAGATATTTGGGTTTGACAAGCAACTAAGCAGACGTTCCAGGTGCGTAAAATATAAATCATCGATTTGTATTTAACTATTTTAAAGTGTTAGTTGTAGGAAAAAGTTATAAAAGTTAACTAGGGGCTTTAGTACCCCGAATAAAGAGTTAAATTCAAAACCGGCATCCCGGCTATTTAAGAAGGAGGAGCATCAACATTTGGGTCGGCCAAGTTGGAAGTATTGACTGCTTTGCCCCTGTTCTCAGGAATAACCTCTGAATGAGGAGCGTACGGGTTGGCGGAAGACAAGGGGGAGGAATAAAGTTCCCATCCTCAACATAGGCATTGTAATGTGCCCCCTTAAGATCCAGCTCAACGTTGGGGTTCAGGAATTGTACCTGCTCCAGAGCGTTGTCAAAGGAGTCCTTCACGCCATCTTTCAGTCATGAGACATCAGCACGGGCAGCTATGAGCTCTTCCTTGTAATGCTTTAGTTCTGCCTCCTGCTCTTCATACATGGTCTTCAGCATGTTCATGGAATGGAGATCATTCTCATGAATCTGCTGCTTCCTGGCTACCTCTGACTGGGCTTTTTGCAGATCTTCCTTTGCCTGTTAAAGCTCTTTATGAAGGTTTTCCTTCTCAGTTGTGGCTGCCTGCACATCGTCACACAGCTTGTCCCGCTCCATTCTTGCTGCCTACAATTCCACAAGAGCACAAGTAGTCACCTCGTCAGCCTTATTCTTCTCCGCCAGAGTTTTGGCATGTTTATCTTTAAGACATGCCACGGCGACCTTCGGGCCTAGGTGCTCAATCTCCGAAGTTCTTTAATCTCGACGTCAGATATTAGTTTTCCATCGAAATAATGTAGGGAAGGACGAATAGCTCGGCGAAGTTCTTTCGAAACCCCGTTCTCCCAAATGTGGGATCGAGGCGGTGGGCCGGGGAGGATTTACCGTGACCTATGGGTCAAGAGGAATCTCGGGAAACTTGCGGTTTAGAAGGGGTTGAGGCCGGGATGGCTACCGTGCGGCCCGAGGTAGTGGCATCCTTCGTTTTCGAAGGCACAGCCTTCTTGGTCACCTTGTCCTTCTTGGCCGGCTTGTCTTGAATGGGTTTAGGAGCTCGGCGTTTCTCCCCTGTTTCTGCATCCGCACCCTCGACATCATGGAGAGTCACGTCAAGATAAGCGAGCCTTTTACCCATTTTCTGACCTGTGAGTCAAAAACATAAGGGTCAGTTGCCCATTTAGTAAAACAAAAGACAAGACAAGGTAGTAAATAATCATGTCCGTACTCGCCGCGGATCATTTTTTAATTAGAGGTGCTGAAATATAGTCGGCCGAGTCCACAAGACCACTTTCCTCCCTAATAATTTCGAGAAGGTTTATCGCCTCCCCCTCAGTATCAGTAAGGCTATTCATTGAGGGAGCATAGGCTTTAGGTGAAAGGCGGTGGTGACCTTTACACCAGTACAAGGGGAATTGTTCTTCAACTTCCTCGGATGCATGAGTTTAAAGGAACCAAGGCAGTTGCCCAGGTTTGGCAACAACCTTAAAAAAGGCAAACTTGAAGCCTTTCCACTAGTCGGTAAAAGGTTGGTGTAATTTGTGATCGCGGACAGCTCGGAGTGAGGTCCAGCCGAACCATGTGGTTTTTCCCTTGGCGATGACTTTGGTTTCTAATGGGGAAAAGAAATAGCAAAAAAATGGAATGGTCAAGAGGATATCTTGTTCTTTACAAAAAAAATCAAAGGCAATGGCGAAAGCCCAACTGTTGGGATGGAGTTGTGAAGGAGCAAGATGTAGGTGGTTGAGGAGGCATATTTGGAAGTCGGTAAAGGGAAACTGCAAGCCAAGCCGGGTAATAGTATCTCGGTAAAAGTAAAAGAAGTGGGGATCCTTATCACTTGACCGATAGGAGGCGACCGACTCATCATCTTGGGGTAAGTGTATGGTATATCCTTCCCCATCCTGGATGCTGTTATGGTCGACCTCCTCTGTGGTCATGTTGTTTTTAATGCATAGTACGACATTACTAATTGTCGGGCCCGGAGTATTGGGAACTTGGGAGGAACCAGAAGAGCCTGACTCTCCCGTCAGGGATTGTTCAGTGTGGTCTGAAGACGAATCCATCTATACCTATCATAAAGAAAAAGGGTAAAAGTCAGAATCTCGGAGTATACTTGACACAGCAGAGCTGTCTGGGTAAAAATCAAAAGATGCTGAGCTGGGTTGATTCAAATGAGCAAAAGCTAGAGTGGCTTGAGAAATAATATTACACCGGCAGTTACCCAAAACTAAATCGGCCTCCCTGTAACTCTCAAGCTTAGCGAGATCAAGGCTTTTGTAGCAGCATTCATCGCAGGGTGTTTGGCCCCGAGTTTGAAAAGCCGGGATAGAGATATTTCAACCTAAGTCTGGATTTGGAACTCGGGAAGAAGATCCTGGGGCGATGATGTTTGGCGTAGGGGTTGAAGGTGGTGGAACTTAGACATTGCCCCTACTCCCACTTCCCCTAAATTTACCTAGTAAGGCTTCCTTTTTCTCTTCCTCAGTAGGAAGTATTGACCAGAACCAGAATTTTTTGGATCCAGAGAGTTTCTTAATTACCTCTCTATCTTCTTCGGGGATGGGCCTACCGTACATATCTAAAGGCAAGTTAGGGTTTTGATCCATTAAGGATGGAGGAGAAAGGAGGAACGATGAAAGTTAAAGGATTAAGTTATGGTAGTAGTGTGCACAATCCCAGAAAACCTAAAAATTTACTCAGAAAACCTAGGAAAGAAAGAAAAACAACCCAAAGAATCTCAGAGACTTCTTCACGAAAATTCAGAGAATTCAGAGGTATTTAAATGACTCAGTCCAGATACCGGTATCTCAACATTTTTTCTCCACATCTCTCGTTCATAGAGGAATTACTATTTGGTCATCACCATCATTCAATACCCGCATATTTTGTTAAAAGGGACAAAAAAGGGGGAGTGATGCTAGTAATACGGAGCAACGTTCAGTAACACTCAAAAGTTCAAAATACTTACCCAGAAAACCTAGTTCAAAATGCTTACCCAGAAAATGGGGAAAACTAGAAAAATGATTTTCTGGCGAACGCGGTTGAAGAATGAAGGATCGCAAACGAGTAAAGAGAAATTAAAAAGGCGAAGGAAGTAGTGAAGGTACCTGGTGGATGAAAGTTTGAAGAGGTTAAGTGAGCTTTTGCGAGAAGAGAGCGTCGTGGCAGTGAAAAATGTTCTTTGAGAAGGCAAAGAAGCTCTTGAGCGTAAAGTGATAAAAAGAAGAAGAAAGCGGGAATATATAGACGTTGTGGATTTGAAGAGTCGGGGGTAACAACGTCAATATACGAGGAGGATTATGATTAAAACCTTATAAAGGATAATCATGACGGATGCAAAATGATGTGAGCATTAAATGACGCATGAAAATCAAAGGCAGCTAGCGTGGATGTGTGGCCATTAAATGGAAAATGGCGGTTATACGCTGCGACACGAGCAAGCGAAAACCACCAACCTCATTGAAGGGCCAAGCCCATTCGTATGCCAACACACTTGCATGATACCCTGGATTGGGGGCAACACGTGGCAAGGGATAGTTAACTCGACAAGCCGGGTTAAAAAGCCCGATGTAATCCTGGTCATCATGAGAGCTAATAGTTGTGGAAAATAAGCTCGGCAAGCATATCTGGGGGCAAATCGCAAGAGAACTTTGGAGTTCAATAAAACTCGACAAATATTTAAATGGAGGTTTGAAGAATCAAGCTGGAAAAACTCAGATACACAAAGTCCGGGTTAGGTAGTAAACTAATCTCGGCAGATCAGGGACCTGAAATACCGAGCTTGGGGGCAACTGTTATGGACCCATATAATGGGCCTGACAGACATAGGGCCCAATAAGGGCACTTTATGACAAGATCCCTTCTTAATCAGGTAAAACGCTAATCACCCAATGATCATGCCTATAATCCTGGATAGTACAGGTAGTGGAGCAGGCATTTGCAGATCGTGGAGGCGCATGTTGCCTGAGGAAGCACAGCCAGTGGACTGAAACCCTAGTTGATCTCTATAAATAGGAGGATACCCACTAGGTGCGCTCCCTCCATTCTCTATTGAATTACTTATTATTCAGTCTCACTGTACACACCCCACCCCTCTGGCGAAACGCCATACCTGATAGCACAGTGATCATCGAACACTCTTTGATATCTTCCTCATAGGTATCACTGAGTAATCTTCTCCTCGGTGTTTAACCAATAGATACCTTGGGGAATCCATTTGATGCGATATAAATCATCCACTAGTCCATTGAGGCTAGACATCTGTGTTTTATACCAGAACAATTTGGATTGTTAAAAAATTAAGGAAGTTTATCATGGGTGTATATAAAGACATAGTAAGTATTTAAATTTTCATAATAGATTAAATATTTTAATTTATTCCATCGGGGATCATATCCTTAATTAGTTTAGAATTTAAAAAGGGTTAATATCATTTTTGATCCCTTGACTTTACCCTCATTTGGGTTTTGGTAGTTTCTTTAGGAGCAAAATGATTCAGGTTTTTATTGATTTATAAGAATTAATATTTTAAAATGAAAAATCAAAACATTATACATCAATAAGGATGATACATTCACAAGACTAGATGGCGAGAAGCAATTGATCATCGAATCCAAATGAGTGTGACTCTCAACATTAAATACATCTTCAATGAGGATGGTTAGCTAAAATATTTTTTATTTATATTAATACATATTTATATTTATAATTAAAATATTTTTTTAAAATTAAATATAGGGTTAAGGGTCTTAAATGCCATGGAAGTTTTCGATCGGGAGCAGCACTTGTAAGACGAAAGTTTTTTTTGGACCAAAAATGCCATGGAAGTTCATGGAAGTTCAATTTTGCCCGGAAGTATCAATTTTGCCCGGAAGTATCACTTTTGCCACGGAAGTTTTCGCTGAGGAGCAATTTTACCCCGGAAGTTTACAAAACGTAGCAATTTTTCCCTTCTGTCCCCAAATATTAAATTTGACTATTAAATCAGTCAAAGACCACACATGTCATGCCTTGAAAAGGTCGAACTTGGAGTCGAGAAGGAGATCCTTGGATGTTGAACTCAAGATGGCCGAATTTGTGAAGCCGGCGGTCGAAGGGATTTGAAAGGTGGTCTGTCACAAAACGCAAATGAAACGTAAAACGAGAAATGAATTGTTCCAAAAATTGGTTTAGTAAAACAAATCAATAGTGATAATATTTACGTTTGTGTAGACGATCATTTGCTTAGATCATAAGTGATGCTTCCTTTGGGTTTTGTGACGATCGACCTTTCGGTCCCTTTGACCAGTTCGGCTTCACAAATTCGCCGCCTTGAGCTCAACATCTCAAGGATCTCCTTCTCTCGGCTCCAATGTTGACCTTTTCAAGGCATAACATGTGTGGTATTTGACTGATTTAATAGTCAAATTTAATATTTGGGGGACATAAGGGCAAAATTGCTCCTTAGTAAAAACTTCCGGGGCAACATTGCTCCTTAGTGAAAACTTCCGGGGCAAAATTGCTCCTCAGAGAAAACTTCCGTGGCATTTTTGGTCCAAAAAAAACTTCCGTCTTACCAGTGCTCCTGAGCGAAAACTTCCATGGCATTTAAGACCCTTATCCCTAAATAAATATATATATATATATATATTATTCATAACTTTAAAATAAATTAATATGTGTATCTTTATATATTAAGACATTAAAACTATATAAGTTAATCATTTAAAGAAATAGCCACACAACAAAATATAAGACAAACTAACTTAAGTGATGATTTTTCGAATTGACATTTTTGTTTTGTAATAAATGCTTGCCATCAATTCAGTTTAATATTAAGTTTAACAATTTTAGTCGTAATATTTTGATTTATAAAATGCAATGAATGATAAACTTCATTTATTTTTGTTATTACATGCATTCTTCTTTCAATTTTAAAGCAAACATATGTTTTAGGGTTAAATACCAATTTTGCCATGGAAGTATTGGTAAGGGAGCATTCAGCAAGACTGAAAGTTTGTTTGGTATCATTTTTGCCCTGGAAGCTTAAAAACATAGCAATCTTGCCCATTGGTTGATCTTGACCATTGGATTGTTGATCTTCTTTGTAAACTTCGGGCAAATTTGCTCCTAAAAAAACTTTCGGGGCAAATTTGCTCCTAAAAAAGAAATCGGGGCATATTTGCTCCTTTTTGTAAACTTCCATGGCAAAAATGATACCAAAAAAACTTCCGAGTGTTGAATGCTCCCTAGCTAATACTACGTGGCAAAAGTGGTATTTAACCCTATGTCTTAGGATAATGATTGATACGTTGTAACCTAGTTTTAACGTTTTGTGACATTCCTTTGTCTCTAACTAAAAGATACAATTTATATTTATCTTTAATTAATTGTCATTTTAATAATTTATTAAGCATATGAGCAAATCATTTTAATTATTTATTAGGGTATTTTAAGAAAAAATTAACTAAGTCTAAAACTTTGTAAAATATCTTATAATTTGAAACACCACAATCCCAAAAATTATGCTTTACTTAGATCAATTGGTCGTAGGTTGTTCCAACTTAACCGGTGGTCTTGTTTTCAAGCACTAGGTATGCAGCCGTGATAACTACTTGGAAGTAGCGAGGTTCCCCCCATTGTTGGCCTACATTCCGCGAACCGGATTAATCGGTTACTAGTAGCACCGAGATATTGGTGAATTAATAAAAAAAATATGCATTATAATTAGGGACATAGGAAAACTTGTCATGTGATGTATAAAAGAAAATTTTGATTTTGTTATGGATTCGTATATGAGGCCCATTCAACGTATGGCCCAAGAAAGGGCAATCTAGGTTTGAATCCTATCGTAATCAAAGAGGATATCAATCCAAGATCTTGACACGAGATATAGCGGCATATCACTTGGGCTTGGAGGCACAGAGGCCCATAAGTATAAACCCTAACCCTAAGGTAAACTCTATAAATAAGAGGTAAACCCTAAAAGTATGAACATTCGATCTCAATTATTATTCCGTCATCACTGTGCATACACACCACCCCCTTTGGCTAATGCTTATTCGTGCACAGTGATCTACCATACTCCTAGGTATATGATCCATAATATCTGGGAGATAGTTAATTGATCCAATATCAACATACTAGTTCAACATACTAGACATCTCTGTCAATCTAAACAGAACATTGGCGCCGATTGTGGGGAACCATAAATTTTTATTCTCGCAACTAACGATGGTTAACACAAGAACTAGCAGTCAATTGCCCCTGCACGAGCAGTTGCCTAAAGATCCACTACAGCAGAATCAGGAACAACCGCCTTAGCGTCAACAGCAACCTGACGATACGGTGGTTCCAGATTTTGACGCAGTTATAGTAGAAGATGTGTCAGACATAGTTTCCTCCCCAGCATTCACGGCAACCCCTCAGAATGCGATTGTCCAGCAAGTCCAGCAACAAGTCCCTCCTCTATAACTTCCAATTGTAGATCCGGACGCTCGTCTCATGCAAGCCACCTTTGATGTTGTATTGAGGCGAATTGACGAGATGGAATAGCATAACCATCTCCAGAGACAAGACGATATCAGAATAATGCAGGAGGATATGGATTACCGTAATGCAGTTCTGTGGCAAGAAGAGATGCAGAGAATGCAGTTGTTGGAGGAGCGCTTTAGACAAATTGAAAACCCAGTTTGTAATGAGAAACAGAATGAGAGTAACCCTAACCGGGTTACCGCTTCTGGCGCTGCACGGGTTGATGTTGGGGATCCTCAAGTTAATAATGCTTAAGATAACCTGGCCAATCAAGATCAGGTTCGAATTCCTAAAGTTCAGGGCTCGGATCTTATACTCATGAAGAGCCAACATGATGAGGACAATCGGGATCTAGGAGTTCAAAACTAGGATATGGCACCTCGGGCGCAAAAGGCCCCTAGCACATATAGGAGGAGGTATAGTAAGGGGAAGCACAACAATAGCCCATTCACTGACGAGATTGCAAATGCTCCATACCCAGATGATTTTGATTCAACTCTTCTGCCAAAATATGATGGAAGTCAGGATCCACTAGCCCATCTTAATACATTCGACATCGACATGTTTGTGAGGAGATTCAATGATCCATCATTTCTTGTTTATTTGCTGCAACACCGAGAGGAGCTGTGCAAACATGGTTTCACACTTTGCCTCCAAAGTCAATCCAAAATTTTGAAGATATGGGAGAAAAGTTCTTGCTGAATTTTGCAACAAGCAAAAAACAGCCGAAGTTCGAGTTTACTCTCGGTAAGGTCAAGCAGCAACTGGGGAAAACACTCCAAAAGTATTTGAATCATTTTAAAGATGCCGCTCTACAGGTGCATGGATTGCAATAAAATGTGCACGTGCACTTAATCAAAGCCGGCATGGATGGTTCATCTCGACTAGCAAAGTCAATTTACAAAGATCCCGTCAAGACCCAGGTGGAGTTTAGAACTCGGTCAAAGAAATATCTGGAATTGGAACAAATAGAGATCGCCAATGCTGCGACAAAAGAGAGGAGGAAGAGTCCACCTTCCAAAGGAAAGGAACAACCAGGAAGTCAAAAACAAGATCTCTGTGGAAGAAACCCGGATAATAAATTCGAGGTGGCAAGTATGAAACAAAGTATGAAAAGTACACTCCTCTAAATGTTCTGCGGTCTCTGATTTGGAGGGAGGTACCACTGTTTGAGATGAAGAAAGTGGATAGACCTCGACCGCTTTACAACAAAGCAGGTGTAGATCAATCCTGGTTCTGTGTATTTTATTATGGACCGGGGCATACTACCGATCAATGCTGGGATCTAAGGGATGATGTGGAAAAATTTGTCGAGAAGTTAAATTGCGGCAATATATAATAAAAACCTAGGGATGGAAGAATAATAAACGCAAGCAAGGAGATTGCAGTAAGAGCCCGGTCCATGAAAAAAAGGAAAGATGAAAAGCGAAGAAATCAGACGATGATGACTTTCCTGAACTCGAGTTTGACTGTAATGTTATCAGCAGAGCTCTTAGAGGAGGGGGAGATACGGTGAGCCAGAGAAAGAAGTACTTAAGGGAGGTCCTTTCAATAAGGGACCAACCAAAGTTCAAAGAAGATTTTAGCAAACCTCCCTTATTGTGTTTTACTAAAGAAGATCTGAAAGACGTAGTCCCAGGGCATGAAGATGGTTTTGTAGTTACGAGAACCTTGGTAAACTACCGGGTTAAGAAGATTTTCGTAGATGCTAGGAGCTCATCAGATATCATCCTGCGGGATGCCTTCAAAAGGATGAACCTCGATCAAGAAGATTTGAAGCCGTGTAAGACAACCCTCATAGGTTTTAATGGGGAAAACACCGTCCTAAGGGGAACATTGATCTCAGATTAACACTGGGAACAAAGGAAGCGTTCAATTCAGAACGTGTAAGGTTCATTGTTGCCGATTCCCCATCCACTTACAACATAATCTTGGGGAGGCCAACTATCCACAACTGGAATATGTTAGTTTCCACCAAACATCAGAAGTTGAAGATAGTGAGTAACAAGAATAAAGTGTTGGAATCCGTACACACAGCGGAATTGAAAACTTTTACGAATCCCATCCGAGGATCGCTCAACCGCGTTTAAATCAAGGTTAAGAAAAGAAACCGAAACGTACCTATAGAAACTGCTGTGCGTTTCGTTCGATCTGAACATGTGGGCTACCTACTCGATCAACGGGAGCAGACTCTATGAATCTCCTCCCTCTATCGGTATCCACACGAATAGCCTTCGAACACGGACGGCAGCGTGCTAGCGCCTTCAAACCTTGCGTCTCTCTATTTTTCTCTCTAGGGTTTCTTGCGGCTTTTCTAATTCATCCATCTTCTTAATACGACTAGATCAATATCTATTATAGAGTTTCTAAAACTCTAATAAGCCGTATTAAAATATTCAAAATTAATCCAATTAATTTTGAAATTCGAATTTGAATTGAAATAATATATTAATTAAATCTATCAAATATATCTAATCTAATATATTTATTTAATTCTAATTATAAGCCTACCGATTTAATTTATCTTTATAAATTAAATCTAAGATATGATATATTGTATTTAATTAAATATGAGATACTATATCTCAATTTAATTAAATTTGAGATACTATATCTTTATTCGAAAATTAAATCTAAGATACAATATCTCAATTTATTATAGTTATTTAATTTATCAAATAAATTAAATACTATATATAACAATATTATTATCTATAAATAATATCATTATTATTTTCGAATTTAGTAAATAAATAAATATATATACACACACACATATATATATCCATCCTAGATTAAATACAGTATTCATTAAATCTTAGACATATATAAGATTCAATGAATCTGGACACTTTTGCTCGTGTTGGGCTATTCTTGTGTGCGACCCTGCATGCCCACATGAGATTGGCAATGTGCCAATACTGTACCAGCCCACAAGTCGCAAGCGGCCTCTAGCAAGACATTGTGACTACCCAATTCATATGGGATCGATGATACGATACAATCTATGGTACAACCATGTCACGTCCCTTTTGTCACGCGATAATTTGGTCAAGGATGAGGCATGGATAATGTCAACTTCCTGTTCTTGACCATTACTTTCTCGATTCTCGAGTAGTCTAACAATTGAAATGGAGACTCCTTTTAACCATAGTATGGCCATACATTTCTCAAACTCACTTATCGAGGGGCCCAGTATTATCTCTCTACAAATGTGAGGGACAAATTTCATCTTGACCATTCACGGTCCCCGCATGAGAACCACCGATCCCGATCCAAGCCTTTATCATCACACCCGGTCAAAGGTGACTTTTGACGAGGTCAAAAGAGCAGCGACTCATCATGTAGGAATCCATGATGATCTCAGGTCAAAGGGCGTTGTGACGCGGTTATACATGAGAAAAGCTTATGACTAAATCAATGCAGTTTTCTCATAGTGGGTCGGTCCAGCACCTTGTACTCTTACAAGTGCCCATGACTTTGACTCGTATCTCCATACTCATCAAAGTCATAATGGTCTTATTTCATCTTTGCTCCCGTGTAGATGACTGACCAGGGACATTTAGGATAATCTATAAGATATATCCAAGGATCAGTTATCACTATAAACATGCAAATGAAATGATAATTAAAGGAGAATATTTTAAATAACATAAACGTTTAAAGTACAATGACTTGCCCCTAGGGCATAATTTCCAACATAAAGTTGTTACGATTAATGGAGACCAAAAAGAATCCCGGAAGTGTTACTTTGAAACAATTAAAGAAGGTGAAGGCAGCCCTTCCTCCCCACCCCGGATTCACGGAGGAGATAGGAGTGTGAGCAAGGGTAGAGAGAGTCAATGAAGTCAACTAGTGAATATGGTAGAGTTAGACATGCGAGAAGAAGCCAAGATTCTGAGACCAGAGCCAAAAGGTGAATTGGAGAATCTCGTGTTGGGAGATGAGCCTGGGCAATTCATGAAAGTGGCCAAAGTAATGAACCAGGAGATTGGAACTGAATTGGAGGATTTCTTGAAAAAGAAACATGACGTTTTTACCTGGCGGCCATCGAAGATACACGGAATTGATCCTAAATTTTGTTGTCACAAATTGGCAATTCAATAGGGATCAATTCCGGTGGCACAAAAGAAAAGGAAGCGATAATTGAATATTTCATACACTTCTTTTTATCTCTTGATTAATAATTTAGGACTCTTTAGTTAATAAATAATGGCTTTTATACTTATTTGGGCTTTGGGCCTTTGATTATATTTTAGCCATTTTTAATAATAAAATTTCAGTTTTATATTGCTTCACTATTTTTACCATAACTCTTGAACCAGACATCTGATTTGCCTCATTCTTGTTTCATATTTCAAATGATTCAAAGAGCTACAATTGTTATGAAGACATGAAAGACAAATTCGGACAAGAGGGCGGTTGATTTTGGATCCAAAGTCAGATGCATATTTTTGGATTTTATTTGGGCTCGAATTTTGTAATTAAAGCCCACTTTTATTTTATTTCCGTTTTGGGCCTAAAGCTGAATTGTGGATTGGAGCCCCATTTCGTTTTTTCCATTTTATATTAAGTTAGATAGCAGCCACAAACACTTTTGTCATTCACCTTTTTACACATTTTTGGATTAAACACGAAGTTTCATTTTTCTCGCAATGTTCTTCGTGTTCTTCGTGCATTCTTCATTTTTTCCAGCCATGCTTGGCTAAACTTCTATGATTAACCCAACGTTGAGGATTCCATGATTCATCCAGAGAGCTTGTGCTTAATCGGTAATTTTACTCGTTTTGTTTTTTCATCTTATCGGATTCGATTTACGGAAATAGTTCGAATATTAGATTTAATATTCGGTTTGGTTAAATCCCAAGGATCGAGTTCGAACTAGGTTTCGGTGTTACTATGTGAGTTCGTTCATATTTTGTTCAATGATGGAAGTCTCGGAATCGAATGTTGGGTTGATCGATTTTAATCTGTTTCGTTTATTTGGTTATGTTTCGTTTATTTTCGTTTTAATTCTATTTGAACCAAAAACCCTCATTTTTCTTGTTTCTATTCACTTTGTTACTATCCATTCAAATCTTCTCGTGAATTTGTTGGGGAAACGACCCAGGTTCCCTATTTCTGCAAATCATTTTCGAACTTGGTTATTTTGGGAGATACGGCAAATCTCTGTCAGAAGCTTGGCCCTGAGAGGATACAGACCTTGGAAGAGCACGTGAAAGAATTGCTAGAATTTGGATTCATACGGAAGTGCGACACCACCTGGTGAAACAATGTAATTATGGTGAAGAAACCAAGTATAAAATGGAGAGTCTGCATTAATTACACTGATCAGAATAAAGTGTGTCTTAAGGATTCCTATCCTATGCCTAATATTGATCAATTGGTTGACAACTCGTCCGGTTTTCAGTTACTCTCCTTCATGGACGCATATTCTGGATATAACCAAATAGCCATGTATCCAAAGAACCAAGAGAAGACAGCCTTCATCACAGACAAGGCTAACTACTGTTATAATGTGATGCCATTAGCCTAAAGAATGCAAGGGCTACCTATCAAAGGATGATGAATAGAGTGTTCGAAGACCAGCTTGGCAAGAACATAGAAGTTTATATTGAGAAAATGATCGTCAAGTCGGCTGACCCTGCAAGTCATGTTTGGGATCTAGATCAAACGTTTGACAAGCTGAGAGTTTATCGAATCCGGTTAAATCCGGCCAAATGCGCGTTTGGAGTCCCGGCAGGCAAGTTCTTATGATTTTTGTTAACAAATAGCAGGATTGAAGCAAACCTGGATAAATGCAACGCTGTGTTAGATATGAAGGCTCCCATAAACAAGAAGGAAGTTCAACAATTGACATGCAGATTGGCTGCATTGACAATATTTCTGCCAAAATCGGCAGAAAACGCTCTTCCCTTCTTCAAGTTACGAAAGAAGGAGGCACAAGGAGGCTAGAACTCGGATTGTGAAGCCGCATTCGGAAAGGGCGAGGTTGGGCTCCGTAAGATAAGACTTTTGTAATAAGAGGTGGTAGCGAGAGAATATGAAAGCTGTTGCTAACCTTGAGTCCTTTGGCATGGAAATCAAGGACCAATTCCCACAACAAGAATTAGAAGGGAAGAATATAGGGAAGCTGATACTACTTAAGTTTCCTTGTGGGGACGGTATCCAGTGTTTCTGGTAAGGCAAAGGAGTTGTACTTGGATCAATACTGTTGTTAATGGTCTGTACTAGTATAGGTACCCGCAGAACAAGATTAATACCCGGAAGTTAAGCGTGCTTAGACAAGAGAAATCTTAGGATGGGTGACCCCCTAGGAAGTATTATAGGAATTTGAGATTCCTTGACTTGAGGCTTTAGTATTTTAAGTTTAGACTTATAGTGATCCCTAGAGGTGCAATGAGGATGTTAGGATATGAATGAGACTAGGCTTGAGCCTGATCTTAAATGTGAATGAGGTTGAACTAAGGTCCTAGTATCTGAGAGTAGGGATCCTGTGAAATGAATAGACTGAGTATCCTATGGATGGCTTGAGTAGCCAAAAATAAAGCTTGAGATGTAATTGGAGTGATGACTTCTATGTCAGTTGTCTAGTTCCTGGTGTGTTTGAAAATTTAATTTTGAACTTACCAATGCACCTGCTATGTTTGTGAAAATTTTGGAAATTGATTTTTCCAAACTGAATTTTCGAATGAAATGTTTTTCAAAATTTGAGAACAGTTTGAAATGATTGTTTTGGAACCATGTTGTCTCATAGATAGGGTCTTGATGGGACCTCGATTTGAAATCGGTTTGTGAACCAAGTTTAAAAACTAAATTGTGAACCATGTTTATGGTGGGCGCAGTACGGAACTGGAAGATGCCAGAAACTGTTTGCTGGATCTTGCCAGATGATTTGAAAATGTTTTGAAACCCCTGGCCATTGTTGAAATTGAAAATATTTTGAAATCGCTAGCCATTGTTGAAAGTTTTGAGGGGATTAGCTTTTGAGAAGGTGACACTCGCACAAGCGGTGTAGGCACCCAATCTCGAGTAGTTTCGCCTGTAGGGGCATGTGTTTTGCCTTGTCGAGCCGGCACACCACGCAGCGGTTGGAGCGAGGCTCCCGGACTGAGGTCCTTTGTCCCAGGTATGGGATTCCAGTGGGTGGCCTGATATTGTATGTGCCAGTGCGGACACTGGGTCCCTGGAGGGGACGGAAACTCTCCTACATTGGCTGACAAGTGCGTTGCCTCTTCGGTGGTTGGTATTGAAAGGATTGGGGTGTGCCGCTCTACCGAAAGATGAGAGTGGTGGCGAGAGCTTCCAAATGTTGAATTTGTGAGATGAATAATCCTGCTCAAGAATGTGTGCGGTAGTAAATGTTTTCGAAAATAGACCGGCGGTGAATTGTTTTACGAAAAATTTGAACGCGGCAATTATGGTTTATTGAAAATGTGGAAACAATGTTTTGTGATTTTGGAAATGTCTTTGCGACCATAGAGATTTGTGATTTTGTGAAGATTTGAAATGTTAAGTATGAGACAACATAGTAGCCAGTGACATGATTGTCGTCACTGTCATGTTCAAACGAAAAGCGGTGCAATTGGTCATTATGTTGAAACAGGAACAAGAAGCGATAGATTGGTCTAGAAATCTGAACCGATTGAATCAAATAGTATTTTCCAGTTACCATGCTAAGCAAGAGGAAAATGGTTCAAGATCTTAGAATTGAGGAAGCTCAGATGAAATTGATGAGCAGAGGCTCAAGGTAGTAAGACCCTATGTGCAAGTTTGCATAGGGCGGTGTCCCTGGGCTGTAAGACCTGTGATGCTTAGCACTGTGTGGAATGCTGATTAGCATGGTGACTTTAGATCGATGTATCTAGAGTACACCTTGAGACTGGCAAAACTTTTTATCTGTACCAGGCGGTAGATGAGATGTCTAAGACCGAAAGAGATTCCCGGGCAGTAAGGTAAGAAAATCCAGTGTTGTGGTGATAGAATGAGTCGAAAGACCAGTATGTGTTAAGCCGAGAGGCAGACGAGTAAGGCAGTAAGGCCTGCATACCCATACGCTGTGAGGATGGATCAGTTGCTTCGGAATGTTTAAATACCATGCCTGGGTACAGAATAAATAAGAGTATGGTATGCTCAGTTGTATGCTTAGAAAGCATGCAAAGGAAGGAAATGGGCAGAATGCCCAAAATGATTCTTGAGGTATAGATGTTCAAATTTCGAGGACAAAATTTATTAAACGGGGGGAGAAATGTAACACCCCAAATTTCGAACCCTGAGAATGGAGAATAAGCCTGAAATAACGGACGACTAGGCCCAGTTCAAGAAGAATCCCAAGAATGTTGAGAGATAAGAAGCCTCTCTGGGATTAAGTAACTCGACCATACGGGTCAGTGGACCTTGTATGCATAAGCCATAGAATTAAGGTGCTAGTGAAAATGGTACACAAAAAGACTTATACAGTGTAAATCCGGTGAAAAAGATGCCACCCAACTATGTCCTAAGGTATAGGACAATTAGTTGAGCAAAAATGTGCTGGTATAAGAAAGTACATGGCATTTTCAAGGCAGTTGGGTATGCCCTACGTTTTTTAGAAGGTATCGGTATTCGTGAAGAAAACCGGGCAAGATCTCGGGCAACCACCGATAAAGTAGCTCTATTAAAGTAAATTTAATAAAGTACTGTCATGATGACTAATAATGACATATTTTTGTGTTGGCCCAATAAAATCATGACACGGTCCGTCATCATGACAGGGGAAAAAGTTACTTTTGTGTTGGACTAGTAAAAGCATGACATGTGTCCCTTCATAATTACAGGAGCAAGAGGTCAAATGAAGTCATCATGAAGAGAGAGAAATTGCTTCAAATTCGTGCAAAACAAGGAGGAGAGAGAAAAGTCAACAAAACTTGCAAAATAAGCCAAGTTAAGAGGATATTTTGCAAGGGCACTTTGGTAATTTGATTTGGGGAATTTTTAGGTGCCTCTTGACATATTTTAAGACATTTTTCACTCATGTTTGCATGAGTATTTTGACCAAGAGCTCAAGGACCATAGAAGTCAAAGTGACAGTCACAAAGTGACTTGAGAATGAAGCAAGCTCGAAGAGACGTAAGTCAGTATAATGTATAAGTGACAAAAGACGTTAGTGGGACGTGAACACCGACCCTCCGGGGACAAGGGTATGCGTGTTCAACCAAGGAAGAAGGAGAGAATACATATCCGGACCAAGTATAGAAGGAAAAGTCGGTAATAGAAGTACTACGCCGGACACGTGGCATTTCGGGGTCAGAAGTTGGATTATCGGATAACAAGCAGTACGAGGTGGCTATGGGACACTGAAGTATGGGTTTCTTGATCCCCAAGGCATTAAATTTTGTCCACCTATGGACAAGGAAAAGAGACTGATGATCCGGGCCCACACAAGTCCAGTTAAAGGGCACAAGTTATGAGGAAATGTGTAACCGACAAAAAGGAGCTAAGCGGGACCGGTTAGGGTTTACCGGAGTCGGGCGCAGGCCCCTGGACATAGGGGAAGGATGAAATTGGTGGGCCCAGAGGAGAAAGAAAAGGTCATATCATGTAATTATGAAGAGGGAGAAAGTCACATCAAGTAATTATGATGAGAGAAAAAGAATAAAATAATCCGGTTTAATCTGGACCACATCTTTTGACACTGACATGACAATGGAAGGACATGTAATTATGAAACCTAAAGATCATTTATGGCATATCCAAGGACAGATTTTGTGGGTCCCACTGGTTAGAAGAAGTGAAGTGTAAAATGATCGTTTTACCCCTGGGCCAAAAACCTACAACTTGCAATACCAGAGACCACCACTAGGGGCAATTTGGGAAACTGATTTTTGGGCCTTGGAATGCGCCACATCAGCCCAAAAGGTCTCTCTAGAAACCTTGAGAAACAAGAAAATAAATAATAATTTAAAACCGAAGAATTTTCCCAACCGTTGGATCGTAATCAAGTTGGATAAGGGCCCCACCTTTGGAGTCTATATAAGGACACATCCTCCCCATTTTTGGCTGCCCTAGCCCGTGTTCAAGAATTAAAGAAGAGAGGGAACAGCTGAAGTCTTGGTTCAAGAAGGAGAGGAGGTCATACGCAACCGAAATTCCAAGGTAAGCCCTTAACCGACAACTTGGAAATTCTTGCTTCGGCCTATGGTGATTTTCGTGAGTTTTCAGTAGGAATTTGATATTTTTAAGGTTCTAAATGGGCCCATAATTTTTTTTTGTATGGGGATAAGTAGGATCACATTTTTTCCGAACCCGAAAAGCCTTTAGTCTTAAAGTTGCAAAAATCTGCCGATTCGGGCAGCGAAGACAAATCGGTGCTTTTAAAATAGTAAATGAATTCTGTTTGCTTGGAAATTTTACATGGTGAAATTATACATCCTGAGAATTATTTTTATATAATATTTTGTGTCATTTGGAGTTTCCAACCAAGATTTCTTTGCTTTTGAAAATGACTCAAAAACATGGACTTTGTTTCGGACCAGTGGCTAATGTTTGGAAATAAGGAAACGTTTCGAACCCATATGGCTTTGGTACTTATTTTTATGATAAAATAGACATCCTAATGGTTCCATGGCCACTGATTTCTTGTCCATATGATTTTTTTTTGAATTTATTAAAAATCTGGGAATTTGGGTCAAATGCACGAGTTTCTAGAAATTCTGGATATAATTCGGTTTTGACAAAATAAATGTAAGGGTATTTCGTAATTACTAAATAAGTGTATTTTAATGATATTTAGGTCAAGGGCACTCTTGGAAAGCCAACGGGCCTAATAAAATATTAGGGACAATATTTACCACACCAGGTAGTAACCGCTCTACTCAAATATCTTTATGTGTGTTGTTGTATGTTTGTATTTGCCATGTGTGTTTTTGTATGTACTGCCAAATATGCATACAGAGTTATGCGGTTCCTAGCGCTGAGGATGATCAGTCCGAGGCCGGCCTTGATTGGCGGCTGTACGGGTTGAGTGACAGTCTGAGGCCGGTCTTGATTGGCGGCTGTACGGGTTGAGTGATAGTCCGGGGCTGGCCTGGCAAGGGCGGCTCTACGGGTTGTGAATCCGGTGGAGTCCGAGGCTTGCCTTGGTAAGGCAGCTGTACGGGTTCTACGGATTGAGATGTGTGGTTTTTATGGTATATTTTTGTTTGCATATGTGGTATGTTTTTGGCATGTTATCTGTATTTTCAATTGGCATGGTAGCATACATACTCCTTACACATTTAGTATTTGAGTACTGACGGTTACTCTGGGGGCCATTTTTGGACTCCAAAAGCTTGTGTAGACGTAGGGAAACGTGCCTGATCTAGAAAGCCTTTTCTTGGAAGGAAGGGCGTACCGGTGCAATGAAGAATATGGAATGCCCTATTATATGTTTACTCATGATTATTGGGACCACTGTATATTTTATGGTATTTATTTTGGATGACTGTACTCTGAACCCTTCAGGGACTTTTAATTTATGTTTATTTTACTTTTACCAGTACAGTAGATTTTTCAAACTGGTTAAATGCTCTGTTGCGCTCACTCTGATAGAAGTTAAATGGACCTAATAATGAAGGAAATGTAACTAAGTAAAGGAAAGGTAACTAAGTAAAGGAATCCCTCTAACCCGCCACTCGAAAGGGCGAGGCCGGTGTGGATGTAACAACTTTGCTTCGGTGGAGCATCAACAATCAAATGGGCTAGCCAAAGCAGCGAACAAAGTTATTGTTGATGGATTAAGGAAGCGAATGGAGGAGGCATAGTCTAGCTGGGTTGAGCAATTGTACCTTGTTTTATGGGGTAACCGGACCAGTATGCAAACATCAACTAGGGAGACCCTATTCAAATTAACTTATGGATGCGAGGCTATGATCCCGGTTGAGATAGGTCACTATTGTGGAGGAGAATGAAGGATCTATAGGAGAAGGAGGAGGAGAACAATGAAGCTTTGGCGGTAGTGTTGGATTTAATGGACAAAGTCAGAGTCATGGCACACTACCGTGATATGGCCACAAAACAACACATCGTGGCTAAATATAATAGAAGAGTGAAGCCTTGGTCATTTGAGAAAGGTGATTTGGTGCTTCGAAGAGCCTTCGTTGGAAATAAAAATGCCATAGATGGAAAGCTCGCTGCAAATTGGGAAAACCCCTATCGGGTTAAAGAAAACCTTGATAAGGGAGCCTATGTCTTAGAGACGTTGGAGAAGAAGTTAATTAAAAGAACATGGAACATGGATAAACCGAAAGTATATTACGGTTAAATCCGAGTGCCATGAGAAGTTTGTTTTGCTCGTAGTTAAATTTTCCATTCCGAGAATTGTTTGAAGTTGACTATGTCGGCAAGTTCATTTGATTAAGTTTATTTTCGAATAAATGAAGAAATTCTCGTTGAGAATCGTGTTTCAAATTGTTCGAATTGTGCTAGTCGTGAATGAAGGAATAAAGCTTGGGTAGTTGAACCCGGTTGAAGAAAAAGCGTGGAGGAATGAATAAATAAACCGCGGGAAGTTGAACCCGGTTTCGGATAAGTGAAGGTACAACAATCAGCCTTCATAGTCGTGATGCATCAAAATCGTTTTCTAGGGTAATGAAGTGAAACGTCATGCTAACCCCGATCAGGTCGAAATGTTTAAAACGTTGGTTAAAAACTAAGTTTGAACATGTGACAGATTGCCATTACTCCGGATTGAATTCGGTTGAGTATACCAAAATGTAGTTTGAAGATTTAATTAAAATTTTCACAAATATGATACTTGGTTTTTAATACTAGATGAATATTTAAGCAGATTCTATGAAATATATTTTTGACTTTGGCCCAATCATTGAATAGAACTCTAAGCATATGTTTGAGTTATATAATTAACTTATGGTTGAAATGAAGATAAAGCTTGAAAGTAGACTTGGGATGGTCATGAAATGAGTAAAGTTTCATCGATATTCATGTTAATTAAGTACAATGAAGTGCAAAAAAAAAAAAATAAACTAGGTTATAAATCCGGGAAAGTTAGTGAACAAATGAAACCGTCATCCCGGCTCTTCAGTCGAAAGGGGATTTAGCCTCCGGCTGGACCTTAGACTCCGGTCGAACATCAAACTCGGTTGAACTTCGACTACTGGTCGATCCTTTCCCCAAAGCATGGTTCTGGATGTTGACCTCTTCGCCTCGTCCTCATCCCGATCAAGCGGGATCAATTTCTCGTCGTCAATATAAGCCTAGTAGTGCATGCCGGAGGTGTTCAACTCAATGCCAGGGTTCAAAAATTGAATTTGCTCTAAGGAGTTGTTAAAGGAATCCACTGCAGCCTTCTCTAATGCGCCTATATACACAGCAACCTCGACGTTGGTAGCTTTAAGCGCAACCTAGTTTCCTTTCAGCCTGACTTCAAGCTTATCATGCATCTTCTGAACCGCTTTCAGCATTCGTACATCAGACATATGAGTTTCGTGAAGACGAAGGACATCCGAGTTTGCCTTTTCAAGCTCCCCCTTGGACATCAAAAACTCTTCATAAATCTTCTCCTTCTCTGCCTTGGCCACGCGAAGTAGCTCGAGAGCTTGGTTTTTCTCTTCGTCAGCTTTCCCCTTTTGTAAAAAAGCTTGGTCTTTCTCCTTTCTGACCCATTTTAGCTCGGCAAAGGATCTAGCATATTTTTTTTTCACCGAATCCAAAAGCTGGGTTAGTCCGGAGGCCTTCAGGACATTTAGCTCGATTTCCTAGAGCTCTCGTAGCTCAACATCAGAAAAATCCCTTGGCTCGTAAAAGTGCCTAGGGGGACAAACAACGATGTTGAGCTCATCTATTCCCCGCTAGCCTAGATGATCCCGTGGGGGTGCCTGGACAGTAGAGGAGGAGGAAGAGCCTGTGTAATTGGAGGAGGAGAAGGCCGAGTGACTTCCTGAGTAGAGGCTTCATCAATAGCAGTCGAAGAGTCTTGGAATTTCTAGGCCAAGGTGTCATGCCTGGCTTTAGACCTTTTAGCTTGGGCCTTTTAGGATGTATGTGGAATTATCCTTAAGTTCCCTGTACAATGAATTAAATGCCTTTTTCCTTAGATTAAGTGCAATTAAGCTCATATTTATCATACAATACAGTCATATAATACAGGGAAAACACGGCATAAATAGTGCTCATCAAATACCCCCACACTTAGCTTTTTGCACTCCTGGGCAAAATAAAAACAGAGAAATTAATGCCTTTTTGCTCAGATTAAATGTAGTTAAGATCATATTCACCATACAATTCAGTCATAAAATACGGGGAAAGACATGGCATAAATTATGCTCATCAACCATCATGCCTAGCTCTTCACCTTCGTCTTCATCTTCATCTAATTCTTTAACCTCTTTGACAGTCTTAAGAGCAATTCCCTTACTCTTGCCACCAATCTCATCAAGTCCCTTTCTGAACTTGATCTTTCCTTCATATTCTGACAGACTGCCAAATAGAGTTGCTACCAAAGTCATTGATTCTCCACGAGCTTCTTCGATTGTAGTAACTTTAGCTTCCCACTCCTTGCTAAGGATATTTAGAATTTTCCTCACTTGGACAAGTTGATCATATTCTTTGCCCAAGGCAACAAGTTGGTTGATTAGATGAGTGAATCTGAGCTGGAATTCACCAATGGATTCCCTAGACTTCATACGAAGTAAATCGTATTCAATCATCAGGGTATTTACTCGATTCTCCTTGATTTCCGTCGTCCCTTCATAATTTATCTCAAGAGCATCCCACATAGCTTTAGCAGATGACAAAGTACAGATACGGAAATACTTTTTTTGACTAAGAGCACTTTGAAGCATAAGGATTGCTTTGCTATTGAGAGTGACTTGTCTTCTATCATTCTCATCATATTCTTCTTCTAGCTTTGGAGTTCTAATGCCATCTTGGACAGAAAATGGAGCATAATCTCCTCTCTTGAAAACTCTCCATAAAACATACTGAGTAGCCAAAACGAAGACTTTGAATTTGGCTTTCCGAAGGAATAATGTTCTCCATTGAAACCGAGGGGTCGTTGATAAAAGCACCGTCGGTATAATTCTGTCCATGTTGATCCTTCTTGAGATGTTAAGCTCTTTTGAGAAGACCTTGCTCTGATACCAAATGTAAAAGGCGGAATATCACCAAGAGAAGGGTGTATTGGGGATTTTAAAAAACTTTCAAACTTATCCTAGAAATGGAAACTAAACAGAGTAGAATAGAGTGAGGGAGAGAAAGCTTGACATAGAGGATTTATATTGGTTCGGTCTTAACTCTTGAACTACGTCCAATCCCTAGACACTCTGGGATTTTTCACTATCACTCAAATCAGTTACACACTCTGCACTCGAAAGTTATCCTCTCACTAGGATACACTCCCCCTTACAAGTTGTAAACTGATAAACCCAACCTCAAAGTCCCACAACTTTGAGATTCTTTCAAAGATTGATAATCAATGATAAACTCTCTAAAAGAGAATATATAATAAACATTGAAGTTCAATGTATCAAAAGATACTTTACAGATGGGTAGAAAACACTAAATGCAAATAACACTTGATAGCTTTTCGTTTTTTGAATTCTAGTTGTTGTTGAAAATTGAATGCTTCAGCCTATATATGTTGGAAGCATTAAATGACCGTTGGAATCATTAATGTAACCGTTGGAGACATTAATGTTGTTGTTAGGTTGCAACTAGGTTCATTCTCTCTCTTGCTTTGAGTTAATCTAGGTGCTCAGACATTCTTGTTGACTTTCCTTGAAATAAATATGTTGGATGATGTAGCTTTATAAGAGGAAAGAAAACATGTAAACCTTTGCAACGTCCAGAGAATGATTTGCCAAAAGGATTCTAAGTTTTCTGGACCAACAATAAATGTTCTGACATCACCTTTTGCTTTAACCTTAATCTTCATTCTAATACTCATTTGATCATCTGAACCTCACTAACAAATTGATTAAACATAGTTAAGAATAGTAATGAGTAATGATAAGAAGTATCTAGATCATATATGAAGATTTTGCAAATTCGAGAAAACAAATTTCAAAATAAAGCACTTTAAACTGGAGTTTGTAATATTTCACTCAAGTGCAAGACTCGAGTTTAATTACACAAACTCGAGTTTAGTTCTTTTTCAAAATGGGCATTGCAATTGAGCATTGAAGAACACTTTGAACAAAAGGCAAACTCGAGTTATTAAGTGACAAACTCGAGTTTGGGACTTTTTGAGATGAAAATAAGATTAAATCCACAAAGCTCAATTTGAAGTTTTCAAATTTAAATTGGATTTTCCTTAAGTTCAAATATAGTGAAAAGCTCTCGGCCGCCACAAACCGGAGTTTGAAAAATTTAACTCGAGTTTTTCTTAAAAGTGTAAATTCTTTGAAAAACTCTTGGCCAAGCATAAATTGGAGTTTAACAAGTCAAACTTGAGTTTGATTAAAGATGGAAAAATGCTTTAAAACTCTTGGCCAAGAACTAACTCGAGTTTAGTTAAGTTCAAAAATCATTGAAAACTCTCGGTCGACGTAAACTCGAGTTTGCCAAAATTGACTCGAGTTTTCTTTAACTTGTAAAAACTTTGAGTGCTCTCGGTTTGACATAAACTCGGGTTTGCCAATACTAACTTGAGCTTAGCGAAGTTTAAATAACTTGAGTTACTCTCTATCAAGTTCAAACTCGAGTTTGACAATTCTAAACTCGAGTTTGCCTTTGACAACAAGTTTTCAACTTAACAAAGACAAACTTCAAATAAGTTTACAATTGTCGTTATCATCTAAACATATAGAGAACTAACAATATTTAGTATTTGAGAATCATGATGTCAATAGGAAATCAAGAATCATGACCAATGACATGAAGGAAAGACATCACATTTTGAGATTTTATGAGTATTAAATAATGAGAAGGAGCAAAAGCCAAAAGTATAAGCATACTTTTGAGTTTAATTTTTATGGTTATGGAATGTGAGCATGCATTTGATGATAAAGCAAATTAATATTTATTTATTGCATTCGAATTTGAAAAATGTAAGGGGACAAATTATTAGTTGGTGCATGTGTTTATTCCTCATATTGTCTTGTGATAATTTTTAGGATATTTTGATTTGTAGGCTTGAATTGAGAAAATTTATTGGATTATCATATAAGTACATTTTCTTTCGAAAATTGAGGATATATAAATTCAAATTGTTGAGGAAGATTTTGATAGTAGCGTTGAAAGTTATGAATAGTAATTTTAAAGCTCCAATACTTACTTATAATGTGTCAAATATAATTAATTATTAGGGTAGCTTGACTAATGTTATAATTGGCTTCTTTTACGGAAAAAAAAGTTTTAAATGGACTCGGATTCACTAAATGGAGAAAAAGGATTGATTTATGAATGTGATTTGGAAAGAAATACATTTGGGAAGTTTTATTTTGGATAATGGTTGTTGATAGTAATAGTAACAGAGTAGTATGTTCAAACACCAAGAGGCAAGAACAACATTTTAATTGAGGACAAAATAGAGTTGTTGTTAGAAACTATAGTGTGTAAGTTTTGATCAAGTATATAGTACATAGTGAGGAATTTGAAACCGACCTAGATTAGATAACGATGAAACTTGATGGATTTAGTTAGATGAGGTAAGAGGTTTGTGTTGTTTAGAAATGAAGCTAACAAAAAAATGGAATTGGAGGACAAGTGGAAATTTCATAAGACCTTAAATAGGAAGCATAGTAAATTATCTGTGTATATCTATTAATGTTTTAAAATTATTTGGCAAGATATTTGGATGGTAGAAGGTGTGATGAAATTATTTGATACCCTTTGAAATAACTTATGCTACATTAATATATTCTCTATGTAGAGAAGGATATTTGTCAGATCCCAATTCTAATATCATGAACTTTGGGCATAGAAACTTGAAGATAAACCTATACTAGGCAAACAATTAAGCTCAATTCAAGAAGTGTGACAAATATTGTGAAGGAGCTTCCCTTGATGCGGTAGATTATGATTCCTGGAAGGTAGTCATGCTTGTGACATGCCTTTGACTAAGAAAATGGTATCCAATGGCCCTGAAACTTTGCCAAACATCTTAAGTTTTAATTTGATAGATAATATGGGCCTATTGGGTCTGTATTTTAGTAGTTATGAATTTTTAAAGTTGGCCTATTAGTAAGTGGGTGTCTTAGAGACAATCTGTTTTGACAAATGAACACCTTTCTGCATTTTAGTATTTCATGATTAATATAAATGAGCATATTTTATCTTTATCATATCTATGTCTCACCTTTATTTCAAGGTAAACATGTGTTTAAAGATAAAAACCCTAGGAATAGAATAGGTGTTCACTCAAGGATCTATGATATGGATCATAATCATGAGGACTCGAGGACATTGCATATCTATTGCCTAAAACTTGTTCCTAGTCTTGAATCACCAACAAAGGGCATTGGTGATATCAATAGAGATATAAGGTAGGGACTTCATAGAATGCAGGCATGGTGATGCCTTAGCT
The DNA here is from genome assembly GCA_019022615.1 of Acacia melanoxylon. Classification (NCBI taxonomy): domain Eukaryota; kingdom Viridiplantae; phylum Streptophyta; class Magnoliopsida; order Fabales; family Fabaceae; genus Acacia; species Acacia melanoxylon. Next base: position 720,094 of record JAFJYJ010000122.1, read on the forward strand.
GATGTCGTGGGTAGATCTGTTAGAGAAAAGATAGCACTGAAATGACCCACTGAGAGACTCTATAAAGATTCATTGTAGAGAGTATCATTGGATATATAGAGCCTCTCATCGTTTGGAAGTATGGATAGACTTGAGGATGTCATCGAACACTATTTCCTAGGGTCATACTTTGACTATACAACTCTATCTACCTGAAAATAGGGAGAACAGTGTACTCTTGGATGTAACTCGAATACATGAGTATAGATGGACATACCTAAGGACTCACAGTCCCCTATAAGGTATTAGTCGTTCACAAGACCCGTAGGGCTTGGATGACTTCTAGTTGACTTAGGAATCTATGGATGGTAAGCAATCATGAAGAGTCATGATCCGTCTTAGAGTCAATAGAAAAAGATTCCCAATTCCGTGAAAAGCTATATTTAGTCGAGCAAGAGAGATGATACTCTATCTTTGCTCTCGACTAAATGTAAATGAGGGATGATGTCAGCATGGTATCCAAATTATAAACGTAGATCACTTGATTAACTTAATTAGTTCTGGGGCCACAGATCATTGCTAATGTGCCTGTTTGGAATCAACGTTAGGAGAGCATTAGGAGCGTTAGCGGTAGAGTTAATGGGCGTTGGAGAAAAAGCTCAACGTGGTGTGTTTGGGTTGCACGTTAAGTTCACTGGACTTAACATCAAAAATGCTCAAAAAGCCCGTTAAGGAAAAAGCTCCAGAACCCACCTTTTTCCATAATGCTCTCAGCTTTTTGACGTAGGCCCCGCCACTTCTACCACTATCAATCCAAACACAAATCATTATCTATAACCTGACTTTTTTCCCACCGAGCTTTTTTTAAAGTCAAATAGCTTTTAAGCCACCGCTCCTACCGCCAACCCAAACGGGCCCAATGTCTTATGTGGTCATTAGATAAATTGGGCCAGTTAAAGGAGTTTAATTGGTTTAAGTTTATCTGTGTTAGTGACTAATTGGGCCTAATGAGTTACACACTAAGGTTGTTCTTGATTGTTTTATTTAGCAACTTTGGGCCAATAATTGTTATTGGACTTTATCAAGACTAAAAGTGAAATTGGGTTGGAGTTGGACTACAAGCCTAATCATATGTGGTGCCATATTTGGTTGTTTAGTGAGAAATTAGTTTCTCCACTAAAAGGCCCAAATGTGTTAGAAAGCCCAATAGGGTCTTTGGCCAATTTGAATTTGGAATTTAAAATAGTAATTTAAATTCAAGAGGTTAGGTGATAAAAGATAATTATGAATTATCCAAAACAATATCCAATAAAGATTGGATAAAGATCCAATAAAGTATGGAATTCTCTCCATGTGTTCCCTTTTAGCTGATGTCATGGAACACATAGCCTTCAAAAGGTGAATGCCATGACTGACGGGAAGAAAACCCTCTTCGATCCATCCATGCTAAACTTCTTTAGCATTTTGTCTATGTACGTTGATTGGGATAATCCCAGTAACCTTCTGGATCTATCTCTATAGATCTTTATACCATGTATATAGGCTGCCTCTCCCATATCCTTCATGGTGAAGTTTTCTGATAACCAAATCTTTGTGGACTATATAACATGGGATTGTCATTTCCAATGAGCAATATGTCATCCACATACAAGCAAAAGGAAAACAACTACACTCCCACTGACCTTCTTGTAAACACATGGTTCATCTTCATTCTTGCTAAAGTTGTTACCTTTAACAATTTCATCAAAACGAGGATTTCAGCTCCTGGATGCTTTCTTGAGCCCATAAATTGAGTTTTTGAATTTTGCATACTATATGCTTTTGGTCTTTAGATTCAAAACCCTCAGGTTGTGTCATGTACACCTCCTCCTTCAAAAAACCATTTAAGAAGGCAGTTTTAACATCCATCTACCAAACCTTATAATCATGATATACGGCTATAGCTAGCATAATCCTGATAGATTTGATCATGGCAACCGGCGAGAAGGTTTCCTCAAAGTCAACTCCTGGCCTTTGACGATAACCCTTCGCAACTAACCTAGCTTTATAGGTTTGTAAGTTGCCATCTGCATCAGTATTCTTGTTTAAGACCCACTTGCACCCAATAGGAACTATTCCCTCAGGTGCTGGAACCAAGGTCCATACCTTGTTCTCATGCATCGAATCTATCTTAGATTCCATGGCTTGAAGCCATTTTAAGGAGTCAACATTCTTGACCACCTCGGTGTAGGAAGTAGGTTCGTCATCTTCAATGGTTTGTTGATTCTCAATTACAAAATCGTACTCTCAAGTGGATGACTAACCCTTGAAGCCCCACGGGGCTGGGTGTTTGCTGCCTCTACTTGAGGCATCGTCTGATCAACAGACTTGGGTTCTGTTATCTGTTCTCGTAGGTTTTGAATTTCTTCAAGTTCTACTTTACTCCCACTATCTACTTGAGAGAGTAGATACTCCTTAAGGAATGTAGCATTCTTAGACACAAACACTTTGTAGTCCTCAAGGTAGTAAAAGTAGTATCCCTTAGTTTCCTTGGGATAGCCTACAAAATAGCACAAAGTACTTGTAGCTTCTAACTTATCTGGTGCTAGGGTCTTGACATAAGCTGAACAACCCCAAACCTTAAGGTAACTCAAGTTGGGCTTATGGCCCTTCCATATCTCATACGAAGTAGTTTGAGCAGATTTCGGCAGAACCCTGTTAAAAAGGCTTAATGTTGTATTGAGGGCGAATCCCCAAAACGATTTTGGGAGCTTCTTTTTGTTCACCATGGACCGTACTATGTCTAGCAAGGTTCAGTTCCTCCTTTCAAACACACCATTTTGATGTGGTGTGTATGGAGCCATCAATTGTGAGAGAATCTCATTCTCTCTTAGATAATCTTGAAACTTCTGACTCAGACATTCGCCACCTTGATTAGATCAAAGTGTCTTAATCATCTTGTTGGGTTGTTTCTTTAATTCATTCTTAAACTCTTCAAACTTTTCAAAGGCTTCAAATTTGTGTCTCATAAGATACACATATATGAATCTTGACTTTTCATCAATGAAGGTGATGAAGTAGGAGCATCATCCTCTAGCCTAAGTAGACTTGGACCCACAAACATCTAAATGAATGAGTTCTAACAACTCATTGGCTTTGTGACTCACAAGCTTCTCAAGCTTGGTCTTCGTCATCTTTCCAGCCAAACAAGATTCAGAAGCTCCATAGGATTCAAAATCCATGGAGTCTAGATAACCATCTTGATGGACTCTAGATAATCTTATCTCATTCACGTGTCCCAATCTACAGTGCCAAAGGTAGGATCAATTATCCAACCTCAGTTTCTTAACTTGAATGCTAAAAAGTTCACTATTCTTGAGATTCTTTAAGGGATAAATACCAATTTTGCCACGGAAGTTTTGGTTTTGGAGAACCCAGCACCTGGAAGTTTTTTTGGTATCTTTTTTGCCCCGGAAGTTTACAAACATAGCAATCTTGCCCATTGGTTGATCTTGACCATTAGATTGATCATTCTTGGTATCATTTTTGCCCTGGAAGTTTACAAAAATTTGCTCCTAAAAAACTTAGGGGCAAAGTTGCTTCTAAAAAAACTTAGGGGCAAATTTGCTCCATTTTGTAAACTTTCGGGGCAAAAATGATACCAAAAAAACTTTCGGGTGCTAAATGCCCCCTAACCAATACTTCCATGGAAAAAATGGTATTTAACCCATTCTTTAATACCAGAGGTAGAAGCATCACCATGCTTATTTCCTTTGAGGCTCAAAAGATATAATGGGAAGTTACTCCTCCAATGTCCTTCCTTATGATGATGGAAGCATACAGCAATAGCAGTGTCTTTAGACTTCTCCTTTTCTTTTCCTTTTCCTTTGTTTTTCTTTTTCTTGGGCTTGCCCTTGGACTTGAGCTTGTCTGTCTCCATAGACTTTCCCTTTCCTCTAGCCTTGGAAGGCCCATCAATCAAAAGAGCTTAGGTTTTGTTTTTCTTAACAGCACCCTCTGCTGTGGTCAGCAGACTCAACAATTCAGGGAGGTTGACTCTACATTATTCATATAATAATTGACCACAAAGCCTTTATATGAATGAGGCAAGGACTACAAGACTAAGTCAATACTTAGTCTATGGTCCATGATAAAGCCCAGAAAAGCAAGCTTTTCTATTAGCCTAATCATCTTGAGGACATGCGGTCCAACCGCTCTACCCTCAGCCATCTTATAGCCAAACAACTCCTTGGAGGTCTCAAAATGCCAAGCCCTCCCTTGCTTGTCGTAAAGCGCTTGCATCGGAGTTCCACAGACATAGACGCAAGCACTAAGCATACTGCCAGCTCATTGTCTGTTAGGTGTTATTCATGGGCTTCCTAGTCAAATTGATAAAACCCATCTTGCCCTTGAGTAGGGGTAATAGGAATATGAGAATCTAAGATATAGGCTATCTTCTCAAAACGCAAAACTAATTTTTGCATTCTGTTTCTAGTCCTTAAAGTTGGGTCCATCTAACATATTAGCATCCATAATAAAGCAAAATTTAAGTTTTCGGCTATGACTCAATTATGGAAAAACAAAAGATGGACTTATAAGTATTTCATGAATTTAATCAACCATATATGGAGACTTTTGAAATGTATGTGGCCCTTCCACTATTTCCTCTAGAATCAATGACCCTCGGTTAATTGATTTAGGGTTATCCTTTACAAGGATATCCGTAGTGGGCTAAGAGAACGATTAGAATCATTAGTTTCCGATTGAGTCTGCAAAACTAACTATCTAGTGGGTTGATATAATCAACAATATCTCTATGCCTTCTCTTAGGTCATCAAGTTGACAACACCTTGTCACTTAGTATCACATCACCATGTGATAACCTGGCATCTTTTCCCTAACTGCATACACCCGGCTGAGCCTGCAGACTACACATCTAGTCTAGGACAAACTATCATCCTAAGTGTCATACACTTCGAATGCACCGTTACCCGAAGAAATGGTATGTCTTAGTTGAGCTAGAGAGTACTACCATGTAGAAGGGATTTAAGTGTCACCGATGATGGGAGGCAAACAAACGTGCTAGATAATTTGTCCTAAATGTATAGACTGTTGGGATCCATACACGCAATGGAAGGATTCTCATCCATTTTAAAAAAAACTTATGAATCTCATCGAAGGATGCATCAATGGCGTTTAAATCAAGGTTCGTTAGAAACAATACCTATGCGAAATTCGTGAGCGTCCTACGTTCGATTTGATCTGGTGGGCTACCTACTCGATCAACAGGAGCAAACTCTGCGAATCTCCTCCCTCTACCGGTATCCACACGAACAGCCTCCAACACTGACGGCAGCGTGCTAGCGCCTTCAGTATTCTCGCTTCTCTTCTTTTTCTCTCTAGGGTTTCTCGCGGCTTTTCTAATACGTCTAACAAAATGTCCCGTACCTTTTTTTTAAAAAAAAACATTGGACGTATTATATTCAAAATTAATCCTCATTAATCTTGAAATTTGAATTTGGATTAAAATAATATATTAATTAAATTTATCCAATAGATCTAATCTAATCTATTTATTTAATCTGAATTAAAAGCCTTCGATTTAATTTATCTCTATAAATTAAATCGAGAGATATGATATCTATCTATTTAATTAAATCGAGATACTATATCTCAATTCAAATTAAATTAGATATATGATATCTATATTCGAAAATTAAATCGAGATACAATATCTCATTTGTTTTAGATATTTAATTTATCAAATAAATTAAATATAAAACAAATATTATATAATAATATTATAATCTCTATTAAATAATATTATTATATTATTTTTGAATTTAATATATATATATATCCTAGATTAAATGCTAAATTCATTAAATCTTAGACATATCTAAGATTCAATGAATCTGGACAATATTTCTCGCGTTGGGCTATTCTTGCGTGCGACCCTGCAGGCCCACATGAGATTGGCAGCAGGCCAATACTATATCAGTCCACAAGTCGCAAGTGGCCTCTAGCAAGACATTGTGACTACCCAATTCATATGGGGATCGATGATACGATACAACCTATCATACAACCATGTCACGTCCCTTTTGTCACGCGATAATTTGGTCAAGGATGAGGCATGGATAATGTCAACTTCATGCTCTTGACCATTACTTTCTCGATTCTTGAGTAGTCTAACAATTGAAATGGAAACTCCTTTCCATCGTAGTATGGCCATACATTTCTCAAACTCACTCATCGAGGGGCCTAGTATTATCTCTCTACAAATGTGAGGGACAAATTTCATCTTCACCATTCACATTCCTCTGCATGAAAACCACTGATCCCGATCGAAACCTTTATCATCACCCGGTCAAAGGTGACTTTTGACTAGGTCAAAGATCAGCAACCCTCATGTAGGAATCCATGATGATCTCAGGTCAAAGGGCGTTGTGACGTAGTTATACATGAGAAAAACTTATGACTTAATCCATGCAGCTTTCTCATAGTTGGTCGGTTCAGCACCTTGTACTCCTACAAGTGCCCATGACTTTGATTCGTATCTCCATACCTCATCAAAGTCATACTGGTCTTATTTCATCTTCGCTCCCGCATAGATGACCAACCAGGGACGTTTAGGATAATCTATAATATATATCCAGGGATACAATTATCACTATAAACATGCAAATGAAATGATAACTAAATTGAGAATACTTTAAAGGACATTAACGTTTAAAGTACAATGACTTGCCCCTAGGGCATAATTTCCAACATAGACCTGGCAGAGCCTGCAAACTATACATGTAGTCTAGCACAAACCATCATCTTGAGTGTCATACACTTTGAATGGCACTGTTAGCCGACGAAACAGTAGGTCTTAGCTGAGCTAGAGAGTACTACCATGTCAAAGGGTTTTAAGCACCACCGATGATGGGAGGTAAGCAAGCTAGATAATTTTGTGAGGGCTCATTTCAATCTTATCTTAAATAACTACTTAACAAACTAACTATCACATAGTTAATTTCTAATGCTTGAATGGATTTTATCTTGCATGCATAATTTAAGCAAATAAAACTAACTATAATATAGTTCAATTTTAAGCGACTTGTTTCTATCATGCATGCTAGTCGTTTGGTGATCGTGATTATTATCAACATGCATACTAGTCGTGTATTCAAAATTCAAGACAATGCATATTTGAATATAATCACATGCAAGCAACTTTTCTGGAAATCCTATACTAACTATCACTGAATCAAATTCAATAATAGTACCTATGTATTTTTGGTAATGAGACTCAGCTCGATACCACTTGTTGGTTAAATTTGGTTGCGGCGACGTTCAAGCGCGAACTCATGAGTAGGAAAAATAGAAATTTTTGGCTTTTCTTAATTGTAGCGGAAACTATAACCAATACTCATGAAAACTCGTAACTCTTTGGTTAAATTTGTTTCTCCTAGATACTCTTGATCACATTTGTTAAATACGTTAATTTATGAAAAATCCGTAACTCTTACGGGAGAGCATGGATCTTAATTTCATAAGGAAAAATAGAAATGAGTTTTCCCAAATGCAATTATTGAAATGTTTTCATGGGTTCCTATAAGGTCATCATGAGAAATTCCTATAGACCATCATTTAAACTCATGGCTCTACAAGGTTGTTCCTTTTAGGCGTTACTTCTATAAGGTTATCATGAGAACTCATAACTCTTATAAACTCATGATAATAAATCATCATTTAATGTTTTTAGACTTCTAATCATGTGATTAAAAAAATTGGTACTCATGAGAACCCATAACTTTTATGGTACTCATGAATCATCCCAATACTCATGTGATATTCTAAGGAATATTGATCATGTGATTCTCGTAACTTTTACAGGTGCTCACGAGATATTGCCAAGAAGGATCCACTCATTAAAATACATGAGGGGTTTTAGGATTTCCTTAAAGACTTCAAATGTACAACGTCCTCTAATGTTGATTCACACACTATCTCCCAATTGTTTAAGAAGATTAGGTTTCTTGAGATTAGGTTTAGGATAACAAGATTGGATTACCTATGGATAGCGCCTCTTGCCCTCTTTCTTGGTGCTTTGGCCTAAACTTTCTTTTGCTTCAAGAGAACTTAATGTTTCGACCAACACCTTATATGTTGTCGCAAAAAAATTCAAGATTGAAAGTGTCGTATGAATTTTTCAACCAACACTCTAATTAGGGTTCAAGAATAATTGCCCATTAATTGGTATTATCCAAATAATTAATAAAATGGGTTAAATCCATATCTTAAATTATTTCTTGATTGATTATTTAAGATAATGGATCTCATCCATTTCTTTAATTATTTCTTTTTCCTTTATTTGTCCAATCTACACACACACACACACACACACACACAGATATATATATATATATATATATGGGTTTATCATTTGTCATGTCACTTAACATAAGATTATGTCAAGACGTTGTTTTCTAATGAAAGGTGTTTTGCTATATTTGTTTTTGTATTTATTATATGAATTTTACTAAAGATTCTTTAACCCCAAAACTACATTGTTTTGGAAGTTAATGGAATTAATGAAGGGTGTTTTGATATTTTTATTTTTGTATTTATTATATGAATTTGACTAAAACACCCTTCATTAATTCCCTTAACTCTCAAAACGACGTAGTTTTGGGGTGACTTGACATAACCTTATGTCAAGTGATGTAACGGATTTTAGAGCTGGAACGAGATAAAGGAAAATTAATGAATATTTTAATGAAGTAAATTCATGAGATAAAACTGTTATAGAAAATTGTTATAATTATAGAATAAATTGTCAAAAAGTTGAAAATCGATGAACAGAATGACTAAAAATGATATAATGGTGATAAAAAACAGGTCTAAAAATATTATGATAAATACGAAAGATAATGAAAAAATTATGAGAAAAATATGGAAGTGTTATCCCTAATTATGAGAATTTAATAAATTATGAGGAAATAACATGAAGAAAAGTTTAAAAAGCAATTGAGTAAACCATAAAGTAATCGATGGGGTAAACATTTTTAATATTTTACATAGGATATAGAATGACAATATCAAGATAGAAGTTTGTAAGATAACAATATACTGTAAATTAGTAAAGATAAATATATGAAGAAACCGATCCTAAAAAGATCACTAAACGAAGAAAGTAGGTCCGATTAAGCCCTAACGGGCAAGTGGGTAAAACGGGAATTTTGGTAAAAAAATATTATATTTGTAAAAAATGGAAAAAATTATAGAAAAATAAATAAATCTGAATTTTTAAAAGAGGGGGCCGAAATTATGGTTATTTTTAATTAAAAAGAATTGTTTAAATAATTAAAATGATAATTAGAATAAAATAATAATATAATGCGGTGAGTCGGCATATAGACAAAAGCCAGGGAAAAGTTATAAATAAATTCTACGGGTAAACCAGAGGTAAAATTCTTTTCGATCGATCACATTAAGAACAAGTGAATTTTTACACGAAGAAAGAATTTACTGTGCGTTGTTTCCGCAACCGAAAACCCTAATTTCAAATAAGACGAAAAGTTGATCGGATAGAGTAGAGTCGGATAGGCAAAGTGAGAACCTATAGAAACAATTGTGTCTTTTTAAACACGAGATTAAGTTAGGAAACAACTGGACGTTTTACGATTCGGCGAATTATTGTCCGGAAGTTGGTTCTATCTAAGCGATTTCCGTAACCGGACGCGTTTGTCCGAATATCTTCCGATGCACCGGAGAATACCTGGATATGATCAAAAAGAGGATCAAAATAGATAATATGAAATAGGATGAAAAAGACCTTCAAAGTTACACGCTCGCATTTTGAGTTTCGCAAAATCGCGTGAAATGACACCGATCGGGTAGCTTTATCGGACCGGGAGGCCATAAAGCAAGAGCCATCATGGATGACAACTCATCCATTGACTTTTGGGCTCTTAGATGTCGACCAAGACCTTGAATGGTCAAGATTGCTTCTCTCAAAACCCTAGATCCAACGGACTTAATCATATCGAAGACTTTTTGTTAATACCCACCTTGTCCTCCCTTCTTCTATAAATAGAGAGCCCTCTCCTCTCATTCTTCACACCAAGATTCGAAACCTAGAGAGAGGTTCTAGAGAGAGAAGCTCGCAAAAATTCCGCCTTGACTCCGAGTAAGTTCTTCCGTCCTTAGTTTTAAGTTTCCGTAGTTCTTTCGGTAGTTATAGTAGAACCGTTGTTTTGATCTAGGAAGTTTCGAGAATATATTCCTATACTTGTTTTTATGCCTCATTGCATTGAAAGATGCGACGAGGTAAAAACATAGTGGGGATAATTTTGAAATGGAATAAGGTCAAAGTAACGAAGTTACGCGAAATTCCGCCAAATAGAGGTAGTAAGGGCAAAATGGTCTTTTTCACCTAAAATGCCCGTTATGCTGCCAAATATTCATAAGTGTGTTATTATTCTGATTAGAATACTTCGACGTCGAACCATTGTCGAAATTCCATCGTTCCGCCGTTTTGCATTGTTGTTGAGCCATTGTTTATTTGTTTTACGTACGCAGTCAAAAAGTACCGTTTTTAGCCGGAAGAGCCGGATATCGCAACTAAGGTACGAACGCGCATCGTAACCCTAACTCTATGCTGCTCATATACTTTTGCGTTATAGATACGTTCATAGACCGAGGTTCCGTTGAGAATCGTCGGAGATACTTTGACTTTACCCACGGATTATAGTATTGGTAATGCGTTTGAGTTATTCCTAGCGAGGACACGTTGGAGGCGTGGCACCGGTTATGTGCAGAACTAGTCGAGAGAGAATTTACATACGCTTTGTGCTTATGTTCTGTCCATGTTATTGATCATACATCTCGTTGTTTGCTTTTGTGATGATATGCCGTATTGAAATGAATATCTTTTGTACGTATATCGTTTTATTTGAGCATAAGGTTAACCGTTCGAGATCCATATGTGGAATGGATCTCGGTTGTAGCATCGTGGTCGGAGGACCAATCTTAGGCGATCGAGGCAAGCAACCGAAGTAGGCGGGACGTGTCTACGTTATTTATCGTTTCCTTTAGTTTCTTTAAAGAATTCCGGATAAGCGTAATCCAATACTCTTACACTATGGTCCATATTTTTGAATGTAATGTAAATTACTTACTCGCTCCAATGCTCTACTATGACTACACTGCTTGAAATATTTGGAAACGTTTTTTTTTAAAAAAATATTCCGCCGTTTTCAAATGGGATGTTACAAGTGACATGACAAACGATAAGCCCTATATATATACACACATATATACGAGATAGATACATATATATGTACATATATATACATATACATATATCTATATCTATATGGGTAAAGGAGCGCCAAAGACCATGAAGTTTGCCCTAAGGAGCGTCCAGCACCAAGAAGTTTTTTTTGGAGCAAAAGTAGACATGAAGTTACGTTTTGGGAGTGCCCAGTACCACGGCCGTTAGTTGACCGTCAACTTGGATGGAATGTTGACGTGGCACTGACAAGATGATTTGACGGCGACGTGGATTAAAAAAAAAATCTAAAAATTAGGAAAAAATTAAAGGGAAAATTCCAAATAAATACTATTTGAATTTGTACAACCCCAAGTCGAATTTGTAAATACTATTTGAGGGATATGCAAATTCGGGTCAAATTACCCTTTTACCCTTTAGTGTTAAATAAATAAATAAATAAAATACCCCCCGCCGCCACCACCACCGCCACCACCGCCGATGGCGATGGTGGTGGCGGCAAAGGGGTATTTTTTTATTATTATTTATTTAACACTAAAGGGTAAAAGGGTAATTTGACCCGAATTTTCATATCCCTCAAATAGTATTTACAAATTCAACAGACTACTGGGGTTGTACAAATTCAAATAGTATTTATTTGGAATTTTCTGTTAATTTTTTGAATTATTATTTGAATTTTTTTCTAATTATTTGATTTTTTGTCGATTTTTCTTTTCCATTTATTTCAATTTTTTGAATTTTTTAAAAAACTTTTATTCCACGTCGGCGTCAAATCATCTTGTCGGTGCCACATCATCGCCACGTCGGCATTTGACGATCAACTAACGGCCCGTGGTACGGGCACTCCCAAAACGTAACTTCATGTCTACTTTTGCTCCAAAAAAAACTTCGTGGTCTTTGGCGCTCCTTTACCCTATCTATATCTATATATACATATATATATATATATATGTATATGTATATATATATAGATATAGATATATGTATATGTATATGTATATATATGTACATATATATGTATCTATATGTATATATGTATGTGTATACACACACACACACACACACACACACACACATATATATATATATGTGTGTGTGTGTGTGTATAGATATATGTATATATATAGATATAGATATAGAAGAGCTATGGATTAATGATAATATGAAACCAAAGTTTGATCCCTTTTTTGTCGATATTGTTAAAGTTTACCTTATCGTGTTCATTTTATTGCATCTTATATATTGTTGTTTGAAGATTATTTCAAGTAACATCGAAGTTGCGGTCATAATCGATCGCTTCACGAGAAAGAGAAATCTTATTGTGTGTGTTTAGTTTAATTTTAATCTTATTGTGTGTTTAATATTTGTACAAGCTATAGTTGTACTATTTAACTGTAATATGAATATAATTAAAAAGTTAGAACCTAGAATGTATAAAAATAAGAAACCATATAAATGTAGATGTTATAATTGTGGAGATTTAGGACATATAGCAATAAAGCGTGACAAACCGAAATCAAAAAAGAAAATGAATATCTTAGAAAAAGCGAGAAGAATTAGAATTAGAACCCTTAGATATAGATTTAATGGAATTTGAAGAACCTATAGAAAATGAATTAGAAATATATAAATTAACATATGAATATGAAAAGAAGAATCGAAGAAGAAGTAGAAGAAGAAGAATCGAAAGTTTAGAAGATGAAGGAGAAATAGAAAAAGAATATATAGATCAAAGAAAGAATTATATAAATATGATGAATGCAGAAGAAATAGAAAACAATGAAATTATTAGCAACCAAGAATTTCAAGAATATGAAGAATATATAAACACCGAAGAGAGTTCAATAGAAAGAAGAATAAACATTAGATGTCCAAAACATCCAGTCATAGGTATTTTTTGAACAAGAATAAGTGAAAGAGAAATGACTAGAAAAAATCTTTAAAAGAAATTGGAAATATTATCTAGAATATGAGTGAAAGACCATTATATTATATATTGATAAAATTTAATTATGAGAAATATAGAGCTAGAAAATATCAAGCTTTAGTTGATACATGTGCAAATCTAACTTGTTAGCAAAATATAATGTTTTACCACCGAAATGAGGAAAAGAAAAAGTAGAATTATTAGAATGGAATCAGTAGGGAAGAGAAATACATATGTTAGAATTAGAAGCAAAAAATGTAATGGTACAAATAGGAAATTATGAGTTAAAAATTCAAGAATTAAATCAATACAATGAACCTCAATGTGATATAATATTAGGATTAGACTTTTTAGAAAAATATTATCCTTTTACTTTTATAGAAAAAGCTTTAGTATTAACAACACCTTGTAAACATCAAGCTATAGGAGTAAGAATAACAAGCCCATATAAAAGAAAAGATGAAAAATTTCAAAAGAAAAAACATAAAGAAGAAGTACAATTCTTACAAAATAATGAACCAAGTAAAATAGAACATATGTTAGCCACGTTAACAATAAGAGAAGAAAAATCTATAGAACAAAGAATATTAGAAAATTTTAATGAAAATCCTTTAATACATTGGGAAAAATCTAAACCAATGGCAAAAATAGAACTAAAAGATTATAGTAAAGAGATAAATTGTAAACCTTCTCCTTGATGACTAAGGATAAAGAAGAATTTGTAATGCATATAAATGAAATGAAAAAAATATAATTTAATAAGAAAAAGTAAATATGAATATTCGTCAAAAATGAATGATTGTTAAAAAAACTTAGTGAAGAAAGAAGAGGAAAAAGTAGAATGGTTATAAATTATAAAAAGTTGAATAGTATAGCTATTAGAAACAAATACCCAATACCTAAAATGGAATTATTATTTAACCTTATAAGAGGAAAGAAAATATTTAGTAAATTTGATTGTAAATCAGGATTTTTTCAAGTAAAATTGGAAGAGGATAGTAAAAAATATACAACTTTTAGTACATCGAAGGTTTGTATGAATGGAATGTATTACCTATGGGATATCATAATAGTCCCAATATATTTCAAGAATTTGTATCAAAATTATTATTACCTATAAGAGATTTTTCTTTGTAATATATATAGATGACATATTAATATTTTAGGACAATGAATAAGAACATGAAAAACATTTAAATCGGTTTGTAGATTTAATTGAAAAAAAGGTTTAAATATATCACCCAAGAAATCTATATTAAGAAAACAAGAAATACCTTTTCTAAGTCGATAATAACCACAAATGGAATAGAATTACAAGATCATATAAGTAAAAAAGTTTTATAATTTGGTAGGATAACAAACAAAAAGGATTTACAAGCATTTTTAGGATTGATTAATCAAGTAAGGAATTATGTTCCAAATTTAGCAAAATTAACATCAAAAATTTCTAAATTAGCGGGAGAAAAACCGAGTGGAAATGGAATAACGAAACAATTAAAATAATTGAACAATTAATGAAAATGTGTCAAAATTTACCCAAATTAACAATACCCTTACAAAAATATGTAAAATGGATAATTTATACCGATGCCTCGATCGTATTGGGATGCAGCACTATATCATGAAAATGAAAAAGGAGAAGAAATTATTACTAGATATGTGAGTGGAAATTCTTAGAAGCGCAATGGAAATATCATTCGAATTAGAAAGAGTTATTAGCAATAGTAAAAGCAAAAAGAGAAAAATTTGAATTATTTATAGTAAATACACAATTTATTATTAGAACCGATAATACACAAGTAAAATCTTGGCTTGATAAAGGAATAAAGACAGAAAAATTAGCAAATAAAATGTTATTTAAATGGCAAGGAGATTTGGCTTATTATGATTATGTTATTGAGTATGTGCTAGGAAAGAATAATATTATTGCAGATTTTTTGAGCGAGATGGAATCTAATGCAGGATCCGGCTTATGAATGACTTCTAATCAAACTTGTAATGGGTGCTAGATAACTTTAGCAAATTTAAACATTATAAAAATGAATGTTAGTCTGTTAAATAGTCGGTGCGGTTCGACCATACAAGGTCTTGTAAGAAATATTGCACATTTAAATCGGGAAGTGGAAAATCTACTAAAAAGAGTAGAGAAATTGGAAGGACATGGAAAAAGTACGGTTGAATCAGCAGTACAGGCTAAAATGCAATTAAGTCATTTAAATGAGTCATACACTCAAATTGGGTCATCCACCCAAACCCAGGAAAATAGAAATGGGTCATCTACCCAAGAAAATGTTAGTGGGCCCTCGCCCAAACTCAAACTCAAACTCAAGCCCAAACTCAAACTCAAACTCAAACCCAAGCCCAAACACCTCAAGCTATAATCCCTTTCAATGAAACTATAAAAGCCCAAATGCAAGAGGAAGCCGAAGAAAAGAAAAAGGAAAAGCCATAGAAGCCTCAACCTCACAACCCCGAATTACGAGAAGCAATTCATTTGACACTTATTCTAAATTTCAATACTTCGTAACCCTTGTTAGAAAAACCGGTAACATGGAGATATCGATCCACATGTTAAATATGCCTCCCATTTTGCTTTTAATAAATTTGTAGCCTACCTAGGAACTTCATCGAATTAATAAAAATCTTATACCAATATGGAATGTTACATGCTATTTATTTACCCAATAATCTTGATCCCAAAGAAGTTAAAGAATTACTACCGACCTTGCAAGAAGCGGTCAAAATATATGTTGGAGTTGTAACACAACACAGAGTGTATATCGAGATTTTATTCTACGATTCGAAATTACACCAAAGAAGTTTTACCCTCCAATTACTTTAATTAAGCTTGGAACAACAAAAAAGCCCATAGAGACAAGGTAGAGAGATTAAAGAAGACATTGAAGATGATGAGGAATTTGAGAACAAGATTAGAGCTCGTAATTATCATATTATATTCCAAGAAATGTTCGAGCTAACAAAAATGAGAAGCAATGGGTATATTATTGCGGAATGACAACAATAATTGTAGCACTTGGAAAAACTTCACATGATCAACCACCGTTTGTACAATGGTATGACGGGTTGAGAAATAACAAAATGGAAAACTCGAAAAGACGAAGAAGAAAATATGTAATCTATTGGCGAGAGTACTCTAATCATAGGTGTAAGAATTGTGAAGAAAGAGAAAAAGCTATGCAAGATATTGAAGATCCAGAGAAAGATCTCGGTGTCCTTTGAAGATTCAAGACAAATGGAAGAAGACAAGGAAAGAATCTTGCCGACACGACAAAGTGCCGATGGCTAATTTGGAACCTACAAAGCTAAGTAATGAAAAAATGAAGGTGCAACGTGTTCGGTGGAAGTATTGCGACAATGTACAAAGTTGTTAAAAAAAGTACAAAAAAGACAAAAAGACAAAAGGACAAAAGCATCTTGCTTTTGCCATTTTGCATGTTACACATAAAAACTTCAAGTCGTAGGAATGTTATTGCTTTACTTTAAGTTATATGCCTTTACTTTAAGTCATAGGTTTTCATAGGTATTATGAGTATGTCCTGTAAATATTCCCTTACGTGTAAATGTTTTGTGTCTTGTATCGATTAGAATAGGAAGCGGTTAGGATGCCGACCATCTATAAAAAGCCTTGTAACTCGCATTGTAAATCGATCGACACACCACAATACACTACTTTCATATTCTCTTGTACCAGTTCACTTCAAAAATAAAATTTCAGCAGTTTAATCATTTTCTTTTTTGAAGCATACTTCAAATATCTCGTGGAAGATTTAAGGTAGGAGTTTTTAACTTTCTAAGGGGGTCAAATTAGGGAGTAATATTATCAGCAATTTGTTAGTTATGGTCCAAAGAAGACACACATGGTTATTTGCTCAAATAAGGCTAATGTTTGGTTATGATCATATAAAAAACCATAAAATCAAGTTTTAGTTACGCCTTCGTAGGGAACGAAGGAAGGTACATTGAAATGTGGTGCGAAGGAGGAAGGTCCGAGAGCTTTGTACTTTACGTAAATGTATTCCCGTATGAAAGAGGACAAGTATCCTTCCATGACCCGGGTCATATTTGGTCAAACCCGAGGCTTGATGGTTGGTTATAGTATTATCATACTCATATCTTCTCTATATTTGAGCATATAACCGGTTGTTCGCTTATATGGTATGACACACACACATATAAATATATTAAGATAATTCAAAATTATCTTTATAACCTAATCTCTTAAATTTAAAATGGCCTAAGACCGCGTTTGGTCTTCTAACATATTTGGGCCTATTAGTAGATAAACTAATTTCCACAAAGGAACCATATAGGCGCCATTTTTGTATATTGCACTTGAGTCCTGTGAACATCCCATTTGAAAACGGCGGAATATTTTTTAAAAAAACGTTTCCAAATATTTCAAGCGGTGTAGTCGAGTAGAGCATTGGAGCGAGTAAGTAATTTACATTACATTCAAAAATATGGACCATAGTGTAAGAGTATTGGATTACAGTTATCCAGAATTCTTTAAAGAAACTAAAGGAAACGATAAACAACGTAGACACGTCCTGGCCTACTTCGGTTGCTTGCCTCGATCGCCTAAGATTGGTCCTCCAAACCCTGATGCTACAACTGAGAACCATTCCACATATGGATCTCGGTAACGGTTAACCTTATGCTCAAATAAAACAAGATATACGTACAACGAGATATTCATTTCAATACAAAGATATCATCACAAAAGCAAACGGCAGATGTATGATCAATAACATGGACAGAACATAAGCACAAAGTAGTATGTAAAGTCTCTCTCTCGACTAGTTCGCACATATCCAAGTGCCACGCCACAACGTGTCCTCGCACTAGGAATAACTCAAACGCATTACCAATACTATAATCCGTGGGTAAAGCTGTAAGTATCTCTGACGATTCTCAACAGAACCTCAGTCTATGAACGTATCTATAACGCAAAAGTATATGAGCAGCATAGAGTTAGGGTTATAGTACGCGTCCGTACCTTAGTTGCGATATCGGCTAAAAACGGTACTTTTTGACGGCCGTACATAAAACAAATAAACAGCGGCTCAACGTGCGGCAAACGGCGAACGATGGAATTTCGACGGCGGTTCGACGTCGAAGTATTCTAATCAGAATAATAACACACTTATGAATATTTGGCAGCATATCGGGCATTTTAGGTGAAAAAGACCATTTTGCCCTTACTACCCCTAATTGGCGGAATTTCGCGGAACGTTACTTTTTGACCGTATTCCATTTCAAAATTATCCCCACTATGTTTTTACCTCGTCAGGCATCTTTCAATGCAATGAGGCATAAAAACAAGTATAGGAATATATTCTGAAACTTCCTAGATCAAAACAACGGTTCTACTATAACTACCAGAAAGAACTACGGAAACTAAAAGCTAAGGACGAAGAACTTACTCGGAGCAAGGCGAGAATTTTTCCGAGCTTCTCTCTCTAGAACCTCTCTATAGGTTTCGAATTTTGGTGTGAAGAATGAGAGGAGAGGTGCTTGCTATTTATAGAAGAAGGGAGGGACAAGGTGGGAATTAACACAAAAGTCTTCGAGATCGGATTACGGCCGTTGGATCGCATTTTTTAGGACAAAGCAATCTTGGCCATCCATGGTCAAGGCCGACCTCTTGGTCCCCCAAAATTCAAAGGATGAGTTGTCATCCAAGATGACTCTTGCTTTATGTCCTCCGGTCCGATAAAGCTATCCGATTGGTGTCCGTTTCGCACGATTTCGCGAAACTCAAAAATCCGGGCATGTAACTTTGAAGGTCTTTTCATCCTCTTTCATATTATCTATTTTGATCCTCTTTTTGATCATATCCAGGTATTCTCCGGTGCGTCGGAAGATATTCGGACAAACGCGTCCGATTACGGAAATCGCTTCCGATAGAACCAACTTCGGGACAACAATTCACTTGGATCGTAAAACGTCCGGTTGTTGCCTAACTTAATCTCGTGTTTAAAAAGACGCAATTGTTTCTATAGGTTCTCACTTTGCCTATCGACTCTACTATATCGATCAACTTTTCGTCTTATTTGAAATTAGGGTTTTCGGTTGCGGAAACAACGCACAGTAAATTCTTTCTTCGTGTAAAATTTCACTTGTTCTTAATTTGATCGATCGAAAAGACTTTTACCTCCGGTTTTGTGTAATTTATTTCTAACTTTTCCCCTCGGCTTTGTCTATATGCCGACTCACCGCATTATATTATTATTTTATTCTAATTATCATTTTAATTATTTAAACAATTCTTTTTAATTAAAAATAACCATAATTTCGGCCCCTCTTTTAAAAATTCAGTTTTAATTATTTTTCCATAATTTTTTCCATTTTTTAAAAATATAATATTTTTTTACTAAAAATTCTCATTTTACCCCCCTTCGTTAGGGCTTAATCGACCTAATTTCTTCATTTAGTGATCTTTTTAGGATCGGGTTTCTTCATATATTTATCTTTACTAATTTACAAGTATATTGTTATCTTACAAACTTAAATCGATATTGTCATTTTATATCCTATGTAAAATATTAAAAATGTTTACCCCATCGGGTTACTTTATGGTTCGAAATGCTTTTTAAACTTTTCTTCATGTTATTTCCTACGAAATAATTTATTAAATTCTCATAATTAGGGATAACACTTCCATATTTTTCTCATAATTTTTCATGATCTTTCAAAGTATTTATCATAATATTTTAAGACCTGTTTTTATCACCATTATATCATTTTTAGTCATTCGTTCATGATTTTCCGTAACTTTTTTGACAATTTACTCTATAATTATAACAATTTTCTGTAACAGTTTTATCTCATGAATTTACTTCATTAAAATATTCATTAATTTTCCTTTATCTCGTAAATTTCAGATTTGCTAAAATCCGGGTATTAGAGTCCCATTCCAACCCAAATACACCTATTCTCTTGAAAAAACCTAATAACAATTATTGGCCCAAGCTTGCTAATTTTATGCAATCAAGAATAACCTTTGTGCGTGACCCATTAGGCCCAATTAATCACCGACATAAATAACCTTGAACCAATCAAACTCATTTAATGGGCCCAAGTTATCTAATAACCACATAAGACACTAGCAATGCTCGTGGCCCCAAAATTAATTGAGTTGATCAAGTGATCTACCTTTTTCCAATTTGGATATCGTGCGCTTAACCATCCTTCACATCGTCATTCACATTTAATCGAGAGCAAAGATAGAGTATCATCTGTCTTGGTTGACTAAATATAGCTTTTCAACTAGGAATCTTCTTCTATTGACTCTAAGATAGATCATGACTCTTCATGATCACTTACTTGTTGGTTATGATTAGTTTTGATGATGTCTTATATAGATGTCATTCTTGAGAGAGAAAAAAGGTTGCATACTACATTTATCTTCTACTTTGACTAATTCTTGTATTTAATGTAGATGCTAAGTTAAATGATGAAGAATGATCAAGTTGGGAGATGGAAAAAGGAAAAACTTGCTGAATGAAATGAAGACATCATTATCCAAGTTCTAAGATTGGTCCTAGAAGTCTCCACAATTAAATGGAAGTTGGAATGGACAAATTCGAAGTTAAAACAAGCAAATATGAGGTTTTGCATGAGCAAACTCGAGTCTAGCACTCCAAACTCGAGTCTATAAATGTCTTGAGCAGCTTTGGTGTTTCGGACTAGGCAAACTCAAGCTCATCAAGTACAAACTCGAGTTTACGGCGGTGATCAACTCGTTTCACGTTCAGCACGGGCAACGTTTGGTAATTTGATGATATCTTCCAAACCATAGATCCGATTGAGGTAAAACCAGTGGCATATTAAACTAGACTCCCAATGCGTCATTGTGATATAAAATTCAAGCCCAAAAGAGTTCATATCAAAGAGTTATGAATTGTTGAAGTTGAAAGAGAAATCCACGCCACACAGAAAACCAAGCCTCAATGTTTTGAGTGTATCTCACAAACTACAACTTCGATGGAGCTGAAATTAGTGGCATATGAAATTAGACGCAAAGATCGTTCCATGAAGAGTTGAACCAACCAAAAGCGAGTTCAGACCAGGGAGATATGGCCTTTCAAAGTTGACGAAGTTGCAAGCTCATTGAACAAAGTCCAAAATCAGCCAGGCCAAGTTCACAAGTAGCAAACTCGAGCTTACAAGTTGCAAACACGAGTTTACGGGTTACAAAGAGGAAATGCTGATTTTGAAGAAGTCCAAACTCGAGCTTGAAGTTACAAACTCAAGCTCAAGAGATCCAGAGAAGAAATGAACTTTTGGAAAAAGCCAAACTCGAGCCTATAAGTGAACAAACTCGAGTTTAGCTCAGACAGAGAGCAAGCAGGTCCCGATGAACACCCAAACTCGAGTCTATAAGTCCCAAGCTCGAGCTTGAGACTTACGAGAGGCAAAACTCCAAGTTTAAATGAAGACCAAACTCGAGCTTACCTATGTAAACTCGAGCTTGGAACACCGAAAGATTTACACCCTCGATTCAAGAAAAATCACCATGATCGAAATAATGTTTCTCATCAACAACATCCGGATGATTACTCAAATGATTTATACTACTTCTTAACATCATTTATATCATTTGTGTATAAGTTTCAGGTGATTAAAGTTTGAGATTACATCAAACTTGACAGCAATCAAAATCTGTCACAAGCTTGAAGATGGAGTGTGTTGCAGAAATTCAGAAACAGCAAAGAAGACATAATTCAATGAGGAAACGAAATTGAATACTCGTGATAATGCTCTCTAATAGATTCGAATGTCCAATGTCTTTGATATGCTTTAACTTCGACTTGAGAAGATTTGAATTTGCTTTAAAGTCAAATAAAGCAACTCCATGAGCCACTTGTATTATTTTATTATATCTTCTCAAACAAAGCAAATGGAAGACGACTGGAAAGAAGACCAACCATTCTTCAAGTCGACAAACAAGGCTCCCACCAACAAAAAGCCGAACATCATGTGAGACATTCTTGAAGAGCCAAATATTCAAATCGCAAATGTTCTCTCATGACTATATTCCCAATGACTATATTCTCAACGGCTATTTCTCCACGAATTCAAAGTACTCTAAAAGTCATCAAGCTTCAACCAAAGCATAAATACCGAAGATTTGAAGACTCCTATACGAAACACGAGTACACGGAGCGAAAAACGCAGAGACACAAGCGACATCTTCAAGATGCTAATACTCTGATTTCATATCATTTACTCTCTGTTCTTAATGTTTACATAGCTTATCATAGAGAGTGAGATGACTTGTAATTGTACTTCAATGCTTATTCATCTACTTACGAGAGAGAGAAGAGTTATTGTACACATCCTATCATTCTATCTGTGAGATACTCAAGATTGGGTAATCTTGAGTGGGAAACACATTGTGTTGATTACAGCTTGTAAGGGGAGTGAATCCTAGTGAGAGGATTACTTCGAGTACAAAGTGTGTAATCAAGCAAGTGTATTGATTACGGTTTGTAAGGGGAGTGAATCCTAGAGGATTACTTCAAGTACGAACGTGTAATCAAGTTACAAGAAGATAGTGGATTGAAAATCTCAAGCGGAGCTTGGGGGACCGGACGTAGGTCAAGGATTTGGCCGAACCAAGTATAAATCACGGTTGCATATTCTCTTCCCTTAACTCTTACATTTCCAACATATAAGTTTGAATGACTGATTATTGCTTTACAAATTATTACTGTCATACAAACTACTTTAAGTAAATTGTGAAAAGATTTTCAAGTCGCCAAAAGTTTTATCATACACCCAATTCACCCCCCCTCTTGGGTGATAGCCAGGTCTTTCATTACTGTGCATAGATTCCCGAGTCAACTAGAAGTCATCCAAGCCCTATCGGTCCTGTGAACGACTAATCCCTTGTAAGGGACTGTGAGTCCTTTTGGCATGTTCATCTACACTCATGCATTTGAGTCATACCCAAGAGTACACTATTTTCCCCATTCTCAGACGAATAGAGTTGTACAATCAAAGTATGACCCTAATACACAGTGCTCGATGACATTCTCAAGTCTAGGACGATCCGCACTACCAAATATTGAGAGACTTTTATATCCAATGATACTTTGTACAAATATTTGTGGAGTCCCTTGGCTGGTCAGTTTGGTGCTATCTATTCTCCAACAGATCCACCCATAACATTAGCTAAGGTATCACATGCCTGCATTCCATGAGGTCCTTACCTTGTATCTCTATACAAGTAGATGATGTCGTACTAGTCTTATTGAGATCATCAATGCCCTTTCTTGGTGATTTAAGACTAGGAAAAGTTTCAAACACTAGACATTCAGTGTCCTCAAGTCCTCATGATCATTATCCCTATCATAGATCCTTGAGTAAACACATGTTCTATTCCTAGGGTTTTTATCTTTAAATGCATATTTACTTTATACTAAAAGCGAGACACAAATATGGTAAAGATAAAAGATGCTCAATATGATTAATAATGAAATACAAAATAGAAAAAGGTGTTCCTCTCTGTCAAAACACATTGTTTCTAGGACACGTATTTACTAATAAACATTAAATTGCACAGCTTTCTCCTTCATCGCAAGGATACATTATTGGTTGTTCACCAATCCATACCCACAATCACATCCATACCTCACATGAAAGTTTCAATCAAATTCATAGCGGTAGTTGGTTAGGAGCGGCGATCTTTATACAATTGTGAAATTCCAAAATTCATATCTCTTCCACTGTTCTTTGTTAAGCGTGATCTTGATTTCATTGAAACGCCTCTTGAGTCTAGTTTTATATGTAACAAGTTTCAGTCTTAAACTCATTGTCTTCTAAAAGTTATGATCCAAAGAATGACAAATTTGTTTTGGAACACCATATGAGCATCGCGTGTCAAATTTTGAGATTCACATCTCTTTTTTCGAGTCTCTTTGAGCTTTATCTTAGCTTCTATGAAACGAATTTTGAGTTTCTTTTCATATGCAATAAGTTTCACTTCAATTGGATGTTTATTTTGCGAGACACATCCAAAATACTGAACCTATTCTGAAATTACGCAAGAAATTCAAGTGTCAATTTCTGAATCTCATATCTATTTCATCTCAACTCCCTTAAGCTTAATATTGGTGTCTATTGTTGCATTAGGAATTTAGTTTCATATGAAATAAGTTTCACCTTAATCAGATTTGTGGTTTGAGAGATATGACCAAATTATCTAACCTCTCTCATGCTAAACAAAAACAAAGCTGACAGTATCTTTGAAACTTGATAATCACTTGAGTGATGCTTCTATAACTCGAGTGATAGTAAAGAGTCACTCAGTGAAGATGAAATAGCTTCAGTGAGGTATTTTAACTTTAAATTAAGTCATTACAACTTCTATTTGATCATAAAGACTTCCAATATTAAATCTAAGAACTTAAATATTAATATTCCCATTATATTTTGCAAGTTCTTCTTTATTTAATCTCTTCTTTTCTTCTTATTGATTATTCTCCAGAATCTTTTGATAACTTCTTGCTTTCTTGACTAATTTCTTCAATCTCTTTCTTCTTCTTTCTCTTAAATAATCGGACTCAATAACTTCTTTCTTTTCTTTATTCCTTGTCCCCGTAGTTAATAACTTTATTTTCCATTATCTTGTTTCTTTACAAGACTAATCTACATTAAATATAGGGTAAAGGTGCAAAAATATACATGTTTTTTACCCTAAGGAACGCCCAACACCAAATGCTTTTTTAGGTGCAAAACTACACATGAACTTTCAAAATTGGGGCAAAAATACCATCACCGATAACTCTTACTTAACACCGTCACTTTTTGTGGTGGGTCCCACACTATTTTCATGGAACTATCAAAATGCCCTTAATTCAACAAAAAAAACTAATGAATACCCTAATTCTTTTTCGAGCAATATCAGTGCCCCAGCTACACCCTCTACTCCACTGCTGGCGACGCCTTCATCTTCTCCTCCAACGACCCCAACTCCACCTACCGAGTCCTCTTTCTCTTTCCCTCCATAAACCTCACCACCACCAGAATCTTCAGCGTCGCCTCCTCCACCGTCCACTCCTAACACTCCACCGAGCCCGCTAAGTCGCAACTCACCGCCTCCTCCGGGATCAAATTCGCCTTCAACTCTGAAGTTCTTCTTCTTCTTTTTTCGTACTTCAATTGTAGAATCACAAATACATAAATGGTTTCCTGGCTTCTCATATTCTTGCTTCCTTCATTTGCAAGTATGTGCCCTCTCAAGTTCCTATTTGTTTTCTTCTCCACCTTATTAGCTGCATACCTCACATGGACGACTATGTGTTTCTCCTCCAAACTTGACATTTTTTCCTCTAATCATCAATCTCCCTCCAAAACCAAACATCTTAACTTTAGAAAGGTACTACTGCTCTTTGTAAGAACCGGTTGAACCCAAGAGGGGGTGAATTGAGTGAAAGATTAAAAACTTGGAACTTTGAAAATCTTTTCACGTCTTCTAAATCAACAATTAGATATTCAAATAAACATATACTGGAAATATAAGAGATAAGGGAAGAGAATATGCAAACTGTGATTTATACTGGCTCGGCCCAATCCTTGACCTACGTCCAATCCCCAAGCTCCACTTGAGATTTTCAATCCACTATTCTCTTGTTTAATATGGGCACAAGAAAAGCCTATACAATCCCACAAGTTCACCCAGGCACTTGTGAAGCCGAATCTCTCACCGAGATACTCCCCCTTACACACTATAAGGTTACAATCTGTTTCTCACTCAAGATCACTCAATCTTGAGTAACTCTCAGATAAACAGATAAAATGATTACAATGAATCTTCTCTCTCTCATAAGTGAATGAATAAACACTGAAGTACAATACAAATCATTTCACTCTCTATGATGAGCTATGTAAGCATTGAGAACAGAGAGCGTATGAGATAAATGTTGGATTCAGAATGTTGGCATTTCGACAGTGCAAGCTCTGTTAGTTCTCTATGTGTTTTGATGATAACTGACAATTGTAAACGCAAGATAAAATGAGTTTCTGATAAGTTAAAAAAAATGAGAAGAGAACTTGTTGTCAGGTGAATACTCGAGTAATGATTTCATTACTCAAGTATTGAATACTCGAGTGATGGTTTCATTACTCAAGTATTGAGTTGACAAAGTGAATGGTGTATTTTCTCGCTAAATGTTCAATACTCAAGTATTGGTTTCAATACTCAAGTATTGATCTTACGTAAACTCTTTGACTGAAATACAAAATTATCAATACTCAAGTATCCATATGGATACTCAAGTATTGGTTATACGAGAAAATCATTAAAGTATTCAACATGTGAATACTCGAGTATTGGTTTGAATACTCGAGTATTGGGCAAACGAAAGGTTTCAAAGTTTTTCACATGTTTATCAATACTCAAGTATTGATATGAATACTCAAGTATTGGAATGGCGAGACTTCACAAGTATTGAAAATAGTTCAATACTCGAGTATTGATATGATTACTCGAGTATTGACCAGATTTAAAGTTTTGCTATTTCCAAGTGATTTGAATACTCAAGTATTGACTTGGAAAAGTTTTCACAAAGTCTTCAAACAGTTCAATACTCAAGTATTAAGTTGAATACTCGAGTATTGGGCATACAGAGAGCTTGGCTCTTTTTCAAATATTTTGAAAACTCAAGTATTGATTTGAATACTCAAGTATTGAAGTTTTGGACTTAAACTAATTTTCACATAAAAGTTCAATACTCAAGTATTGGTTCAATACTCGAGTATTGGTCTTACTCAAGGAAATTGTCCAACGCTCAAATCATGTAGTGCCTTCTCTGGAAAACGAATACTCAAGTATTCAGATGAATACTCAAGTATTCACATTAGTGCACAAGTGCAATACTCAAGTATTGAAGAACATACTCAAGTATTGGGAGCAAGTATTCAAAATTCAAATCATACGAATTTTTGATTTCTTCGTGTTTGATCTTAATGCTTTCCATTATTATTCTCTAATATTCCCAGCTATGTTTAACCATTTTGTTAGTAAGTTTCATTTTGCTTAAGAGGAGATTAAATGAAGATTAAATGCAAAAGCAAAAAGCATGTCGAACATTAAATGCTTCAACCGGAAAAGTTGCATACTTCGGTAATCCATCGTACACGATTGCGAGCATTAAAGAATGTTCTCCACTTCCAAAGAATCGCTTCTCCAACGGATTTATCTACTAGAAGTCAACTTTGAACTTCGCCACTTTGGACTAAGTGAAGATTAGAGAGAGAAGACCAAAACTAAACCGAACCTTGGTTAATGTCACCAACGGTTATATGAAGAATTACAACGGTCATTTAATGCCTTCGAGTATAAATAGAAGAGCATTCAATTCCTCTAAAAACAACTAAGACCCCTAAAGTGAAAATCATTAAAGTTTCCATCTACTCTTGAGTCTTTACGTACTAAGTATCTCGTTGATACATTCAATCTTCGGTGTTTATCATTATCTACTCTTAGAGAGAGTTCATTGATTGTAAATCATTTATTGTGAGTATCTCAAGTCCGGGGACTTGGAGATTGGGTTCATTGATTACAACTTGTAAGGGGAGTAAGTTCTAGTGAGAGAATTACTCTTGAGTGCAGAGTGTGTAATCAATTGTGATAGTGAAAAACCCAGAGAGTCCGGGGATTTGGACGTAGGTCAAGAGATTGGACCGAACCAAGTATAATTCCTTGTGTCTTGTTATTCTTCTCTACTCCATAGTCTACTCTGTTTTAGTTTCAAAAAATAGAGCTTTTCTGGAAGAATTTTTAAAAATCCCCAATTCACCCCCCACTTGTTGATTAAGCTCCACTTTCAAGCTCATGTCACACTGTCTATTTTGAATCCTTCTTCTTTTATAGATAATGGAGAGAATTTGACCGTTGAGCATTCAATTGTTTAGAATATGATCATTGGATGTTTGTTGAAAGTAGCCGTTAGATGAAGTGATTCAGTCATTTTTGATTTCCTTCATACGATATACTTCTAGAATTGATCACTTTCACTCTTTCCCAAAATGGGTGTCTCAGAAGTAGATCATTTGTCTACTATAAACTCGTTTGCCATGTGAGCTCTGTTTTTCTTCTATGCATTTAATGCTCTGACACACTTTATTGCTTTTCGTTGATTTGAGCTAAAACATTCTTTAATGATCTATAACTAGCTCAAAAAGATTATTGTAATAATGTAAGTAAGATTGAGTAGAATTTAAACATAAACAAATGAGTAAGCAAAATATTCAAATTTATGATTGTCGATACAGTGAGGATAATCGGCGAGTGACATATAGTACTCGAGTAGAGCATCTTGCTTACTCGAATATCATACTCAAGTAGAGCATCATGCTTACTCGAGTAAGATCACAGTAGGTCATGACATTTGCTTCTGGATCAATGTTACTCGAGTAGGAATAGTTGTTTACTCGAGTACCATATCAACTTGATTTCTCATCGATGTCTCTGGCTCGACATTACTCGAGTATAGATTTGAAGTTACTTGAGTATTGTTACGTTGATTGACTCATCATCATTTCGTCTTGCTGTTACTTGAGTATAACTTGCGGTTTACTCAAGTAGCATCATTTTCTAGCAACTGATTCCTGATATTACTCAAGTAGAATTTGAGGATACTCAAGTACGATTGATAGGCTACTTCAGCGATGGCTTTGTCTCGACATTACTTGAGCAGGTATCACCCTCTACTCGAGTAAGCTTACATTCTTACTCGAGTAATCATCTTCAAATGTCTAACTGCTAGCTACCATATACCATGTTCTTGTGCAAATATCAGACTTTCAAAACACAATAGTATTGGCTGTACAAGAGCCAATTTCTAGTGAACATATCGTCTTCAAAATAGCTCCAAATTTGTAAAATGAAACATGCACAAAAAGCTCTTTAAGTCTTCTATACAATTAAAAAAAATCAGCTCCAAACTCATTGTATTTTGTCTGTTATCATCAGATGAATAGAGGTTATTCTTGACCAGCGTTTTTTGCAACACTGAATTGACTGTCAACTTTAAAACATTATATCTCCTTCAATTGATATTTTTTCATGCTATTGATGTTTTAAAAAGGTATTTGAGTATAGTTTCAAATGACACCGGCTTTAGCTCATTTGGATTTTTCGTTTGTGAGATACACTCAAAATACCGAAGCTTGGTCTGTTGTATGGCGTGAATTTCAGTGGAAAATTCCAAAATTCATAGATCTCTCATATGAACTCTTTTGGGCGTTAATTTTATGTCAAAATGATGCATTGAGAGTCTAGTTTCATACAAAATTGGTTTCACGAATCGGACTTCGGTTGAGGAGATATCATCGAATAACCAAAGCTCACCCAAGTGAAACGTGAAACAAAGTCGAACAGAGTAGCTAAAAAATGATGTTACTTGAGTACTAGATTTTCTTTACTCGAGTAAGGCATTTTTTTTACTCAAGTAAGACCCTGTTTTATGTGAGAATAGGAGCTGGAACTATAGCAATTCACTGTAGAAAACTACTATTCATCGGGAAGCTTGAACTTGCTTATTTTAACTCCAAATTGAGCCGTTCCAACTTCGTTTGATCATAGAGACTTGAATATTGATATTCTCATAATATTTAACAAGTTCTTCTTTCTTCAATCTATTTTCTTGATTATTCTCCATAATTCAACTTGGACTGATATACATTAAATATAGTAGTTAGTCAATATAGGGGATAAATATATTATACAAGCTATATTTGACATTAAAGGATTTTCACTTAATATTGGACAACTATATTTGACATCATCAAAACTAATCATATCCAACACTCTTCAATTCGATCTACAACTAACTTTTGTTTTTCTCTTAAATGGATTTAGTACCCTAAATCGTGTGAGGCAAATGTTTGAGATTATTCGAAATGGATTCTAGATATTGGTAGACATGGCCGGCGACAAGTGTTTATGGAGGAATTTGAGGTCCCTCAACATAGATATCTATGGCTCTTAGCAACAAATCAACACTCTTCTTTCTCATTTTCATTGTTTGTATCGAATTTGGGAGAGATAATGTGCGTGAAAATCCCTGATCTGATATGGTTTCCTTCTTCGACCCTAATCTGATATGGTTTCCTTCTTCAACCCTGATTGATATGGTTCCCTTATTTGTTGGCATCTCAGATCAAGGTTGGGAGGAGGGATCAGATTAAACTTGGATGGCGGAGGGGTGTTTTTTTTTTTTTTTTGGAATTAGGGGCATTTTGGTATTTCCATGAAAACAGTGTAGGACCCACCACAAAAAGTGACGATGTTAAGTTAGAGTTAACGGTGGTGGTATTTTTGCCCCAATTTTGAAAGTTCATGTATAGTTTTGCACTTAAAAAAAGCATTTGGTGTTAGGCGCTCCTCGAGTAAAACACATGTGTATTTTTGTACCTTTACCCTTAAATATAACAATTAGTCAATATATGAAATAAATATATTATGGAAACCTTGTGCTTTTACTATTCGGCATCTACATTTGACATCATCAAAACTAATCATATCTAACAGGATTACTATAATTGTGCGGTAAAAAAACTATTATTTTATATAATAAATACATGGTAAAAATTGTTAGAACCGTTATCACCCAAGAGGGGGGGTGAATTGGGTGTCGATAAAAATTTAGATAACTTTGAAAATCTTTTTGCAACTTATGAAATTAGTTCGAATGATGGAATTAGTTTATAAAGCAATAGTCGGTCATTCAAATATATGTGCTAGAAATGTAAGAGTCTAGGGAAGAGAATATGCAAACTATGATTTATACTAGTTCGGCCCTTCCTTGACCTACATCTAGTCCCCAGCTCCACTTGAGATTTTCAATCCACTATCTCCTTGTTTGACCGGGCACAAGAGAAAGCCTTTACAACCTCACAAGTTTAGTTGGGCACTTGTGTAGCCTTTACAATCTCTTACCGAGATATCCTCTTACGTACCGTAAGAATACAATTCGACTCGTAAACAAAGGATGATCCTCTCACTCTTGGAGTCACTCCCCCTTACAAGTTGTAATTGATACACCCACACTTAAGGTTCCACAACCTTAAGATTTGATCACTCAATAGATAATCAAATAAGTGTTTAGACTCTCTCACGAGCAAATGAATAATAATCACTGAAGTACAATACAAATTGTTTCACTCTCTATAATAAGCTATGTAAGCATTGAGAACAGAGTGAATGAGCTAAGCGTATATTCATAATGTCGGCATTTCGGCAGTGCACGCTCGTGTCTTAATTTGTCCATTTTGAATCCTTCTCCTTTTATAGTTGATGGAAAGCATTCGACCGTTGAGCAATTCTTCCCGTTTAGGATACGATTGTTGAGTGTCCGTTGGAAGTAGCCGTTGAGTCTCGGTTTTGGCAAGCGCATTTAATGCTCTTCGACCCAATTTGCTTTTCGCTAATCAGTTGTTTAATCTATGATAAACTCACTTGAAACTCATTAACAAACGATTAAAAGCAATTAGGATTAGTAATGAGTAACGTTATGAAGCAATGAGATTAAACACAGTGATTCATTGTTTACGCAGACGGAGATTTGAAAACAGAGGGGTCTTGCTCGAGTAGGAATCCATTCTTGCTCGGGCAAGCTTCTCATGAATATGTTCTTGGACGCTGATGCTCGGGCAAAGTATTTTGCCTGCTCGAGCATGGTGCTCGAGCATGATAATTATCATGCTCGGGCAAGCTTCTTTACGAGAGGCTTGAAAGTGTTACGCTTCGTTGTTGCTCGAGCATGGTGCTATTCTTGCTCGGGCAAGACATTGAGAGGCGGAGAAGTGAGAGCGCATCGTTGTTGCTTGAGCAACCCGGAAAGCATGCTTGCGAGATATGCGAGTTTTGGTGATGTTGCTCGAGCATGAGACCAAGCTTGCTCGGGCAAGCTTCTTCTAAACACAATAACTATCGTCGTTGCTTGGGCAAGTCACAGAGGTATACTCGGGCACAGGCTGATTAGAGGCGAGTATGATGTACTGGACACATGCTGCTCGAGCATTGTGCTCGAGCATGCCTTTCCCTCCGCTCGGGCATGCTTTTCTTTAGGCGGTGGAAATGACACGCTCGTTGTTGCTCGAGCAAGTCATAATTCTTGCTCGGGCAAGGTATATACGAGGTGAGGATTTGAAAGAATAGGGATGCTGGTTGGGCAACGTTTTGCCTTTGCTCGAGCATGATGCTCGAGCAAGCCTTCTTTTTGCTCGGGCAAGACTTCCCGATTTCTTTGAGTTTTGCTTCGTCTTGATGTTGCTCGGGCAAGAAATATTTCTTGCTTGAGCATGATTGTTGAATCATGCTGATTTCGTCTATGGTATAAATCCAAGTTTAGTAAATCATTTCATTTCAGAAAGCTCTTCAAATATTCTTTCCATTTCAACAAGAATCAGCTCCAAGCTAGTTGTAGTTCGTCCACTAACATCAAAAGATTGAAGGTTGTTCTTAATCAGCATTTTCTGCAACATCCTGAACTGAACATCAACTTTCAAAGATCATATCTCCTTGTTCCGAACTCCGTTTTGGTTGGTTAAAATCTTAATAGAAAGCCTTGCGAGTCTACTTTCATATGCCACTGATTTCAGCTCAATCAAATTTGTCGTTTGTGAGATATGCTTAACATTCCAAAGCTTGTTCCTGATTGTGACTGTGATATTTATGGAACCTTGTAAAATTCATAGATAATTCATCTGACCTCCTTTTGGCTTAAAGTTTATATCCAAATGACGCATTGGGAGTCTAGTTTTATATGCCACTGATTTCACGTAAATTCGATTCCTTTTTTGGGAGATATCGTCAAATTATCAAGGTCGCCAAAAACAGAGCTGAAGCAGTATCTTTGATGCCACGACCTTGCTCGAGCAAGCTTTCTTTCTTGCTCGGGCAAGAGCGGATTTTGGGCGCTGGAAATGCACCTTGCTCGGGCATAACATTGTTGTTGCCCAAGCATGACTTCAAAAACTCAAATTTCTCGAGCAAGACACTGTTCAAGTGAGAAAAATAGCTGAAATTACATAAATGCCTTCCAACAAACCGGTATTCATCCAGGAAGCTTGAACTTGCTTGTTTTAACTCCGAATTGAGCCGTTCCAACTTCTATTTAATCGTGGAGACTTGTAGAATCAATCTAGGAACTTGTATAATGATTTTCTCATTCCATTAAACGAGTTCTTCCTTTCTTTCTTCTCTTTTCTTGATCATTCTCCATCATTAAACTTCACATCATTCTCTCATTCCATTAAACAAGTTCTTCCTTTCTTTCTTCTCTTTTCTTGATCATTCTCCATCATTAAACTTCACATCTACATTATATATAAGAATTAGTCAAAGTAGAAGATAAATGTAGTAGTTGTAAGTTGTAATACCGGATTTTAGCAAATCCGGAATTCTTGAGAAAAGATAAATTAATGAATATTTTGATGAAGCAAATTCATGAGTTTAAAACTATTAAATAAAATTGTTATAATTGTCGAGTAAATTTTCGAAAAAGTTACGGAAAAATAAGATGAACGAGAAAGACTAAAAATGCAATAAAGGTGATAAAAAAAAGTCTAAAAACATTATGATAAATGCGAAAGATCATGAAAAATTATGAGAAAATTATGGGAGTATTATCTTTAATTATAAGAATTTAATAAATTATTTCAAAGGAAATAACATGAAGAAATGTTTAAAAAGCATTACGTAACCATAAAGTAACTTTATGGTGTAAACATTTTAAATATTTTACATAGGATATAAAATGACAATGTCAATATAAATTTTGTAAGATAATACTATACTGTAAATTATAAAATTATCAACCATTGGTAAGAGAATGATTAGATAATTACTAGCTAATTGATTGATAAAACAAGAGAAATATAGAAAGTTAAATTTATGGTAAAATCCTTAATTAAGAGATTAAGGCTGGTAATTAGCATAAAATATACTTACCGATTATGATAAAAAGATTAAGAAAAATTGGTAAAGATAAATGTATGAAGAAATCTAATCCTAAAAAGATCACTAAACGAAGAATTTAGGCACGATTAAGCCTTAACGGGGCGGGGGTAAAACGGGAATTTTTGGTAAAAAATATTATATTTTTAAAAAATGGAAAAATATTATGAAAAAATAGTTAAAACTGAATTTTAAAATGAAGGGGCCGAAATTATTGGTATTTTTAATTAAAAAGAATTGTTTAAATAATTAAAATGATAATTAGAATAAAATAATAATATAATGCGGTGAGTCGGCTTATAAGGGCCGAGGGGAAAAGTTAGAAATAAATTCTACAGGTAAACCAGAGGTAAAAGTATTTTCAGACTGATCAAATTAAGAACAAGTAAATTTTTACACGAAGAAAGAATTTATCGACGTGATTTCCGTAAATCGAAAACCCTAATTCCTAATAAGACGGAAAGGCGATCAGATAGAGTAGAGCGGATAGGCAAAGTGAGAACCTATAGAAACAATTGCGTGTTTTCAAACACGGGGTTAAGTTAGGCAACATTTGGACGTTTTATGATTCATCGAATTATTGTGAGAAGTTGGTTCTATCGAAGCGATTTCCGTAATCGGACGCGTTTGTCCGAATATCTTCCGACGCACCGGAGAATACCTGGATATGATCAAAAAGAGGATCAAAATAGATAATATGAAAGAGGATGAAAAGATCTTCAAAGTTACATGCCCAGATTTTTGAGTTTCGCGAAATCGCGCGAAACGGACACCGTCGGTAGCTTTATCGGGCCGGAGGCCATAAAGCAAGAGCCATCATTGGATGACAACTCATCCTTTGAATTTTTGGGCCCTTGGACGTCGGCCAAGAGCATTGGAGGGCCAAGATTGCTTCTCCCAAAACCCTAGATCTAACGGTCCGAAACAAAGCGAGAAAATTCCCGATACGTCCCGAATTTTCTCTATAAATAGCCCTCCCCTCTTCTTCATTCTTCACACCATTCTTCTCTCTTCCTTGGCCGAAATTCTAGAGAGAGAAGCTCTACAAAAAAATTCTCCGCCTACCTCCGAGTAAGTTCTTACGTCCTTAGCTTTTAGTTTCCGTAGTTCTTTCGGTAGTTATAGTAGAATTGTTGTTTTGATCTAGGAAGTTTCAGAATATATTCCTAAACTTGTTTTTAAGCCTCATTGCATTGAAAGATGCGACGAGGTAAAAACCTAGTGGGGATAATTTTGAAATGGAATAAGGTCAAAGTAACGAAGTTACGCGAAATTCCGCCAAATAGGGGTAGTAGGGGCAAAATGGTCTTTTTCACCTAAAATGCCCGTTATGCTGCCAAATATTCATAAGTGTGTTATTATTCGATTAGAATACTTCGACGTCGAACCACTTTGTCAAAATTTCATCGTTCGCCGTTTGTTTGCCGTTTGTTTCGCCATTTTACGTACGGCCGTCAAAAAGTATCGTTTTTAGCGGAAGAGCCGGATATCGCAACTAAGGTACGGACGCGTACGCAACCCTAACTCTATGCTGCTTATATACTTTTGCGTTATAGATACGTTCATAGAGGCGAGGTTTTGTTGAGAATCGTCGGAGATACTTACTGACTTTACCCACGGATTATAGTATTGGTAATGCCGTTTGAGTTATTCCTAGCGCGAGGACACGTTAGTGGCGTGGCACTTGGATATGTGCGTAACTAGTCGAGAGAGACTTTACTTACCGCTTTGTGCTTATGTTACGTCCATGTTATTGATCATACATCTCGCTTTGTTTGCTTTTGTGATGATATCTTTGTATTGAAATGAATATTTGTTGTACGTATATTGTTTCATTTGAGCATAAGGTTAACCGTTACCGAGATCCATATGTGGAATGGATCTCACCGTAGCATCGTGGTCCGGAGGACCGATGTTTGGAGATCGAGGCAAGCTTGGTTGGAGTAGGCCAAGACGTGTCTACATTATCTATCGTTTTCTTTAGTTTCTTTAACTTTTGAGAATTCGGATGACCGTAATCCGATACATTTACACTATGGTCCATATTTTGAATGTAATGTAAATTACTTACTCGCTCCAATGCTCTACTCGATTACTCGCTTGAAATATTTGGAAACGTTTTATAAAAAAAATTCCGCCGTTTTCAAATGGGATGTTACACAAGCTTTTTGCTCTTAAGAATGACATGTATATAAGACATCATCAAAACTAATCATAACCAACAAAAATGTACATTTGATACTTGATACTTGACTTTACACAATGTTTTATTTTGGTTACTTAATTTTATTAAATGTATTTGTTTTAGTTCTATTAATAAAGAAAATTATGATATTGAAATTTTAAATGTTGATATAAGACATTTACGAAGATTGATATATTAAGTTTAGTTTTTTTAATTAAAAATAACAGAGATTGACATGAAAAAATTGTCATTTGAGATTTATGGTGTTAGAGTTATACCATTGAAAATATGTTTTATAAAAGGGCAATAATGCAAAAATACACATATGGTATTTCCAAAGTTGCGCCCAACACCAAGTAAATTTTTTTAAGTGTAAAAGTGACTACGTGGTTATAAAAGTTGGGCAAAAGTTATAGAATCTTCTAAATGTAGATGATGGAGTTAAATTTAATATAAGGGACGCCACCTATATTTAACGAAATCTGTGACTTTTTCCCCATTTTTGTAACCACATAGTCATTTTTGCACCTATTCTGGTATAGAACATAGATGTCTAGCCTGATGGCAAGTAGGTTGATATTGGATCTAAATGCTCAATCTGGGTAACTATGAGGTAGATAACCAGAAGAGCGTGGGATCACTGTACACAAACTAGGCTTTCGCCAAAGGGTGTGTGTGTACAATGTGACAGTATGTAAATAGTTCAGGGTTTAGAACGTGTGCACCTTAGGGTTTGACCTCTGTATTTATAGAGTATACCTTAGTTGAGCTCCATGGGCCTCACGTGATCTATGGCCCGAGTATCATAACTGCTATATCATATCTTAGGATCCTCCTTGATTATGGGTAAATTAGAATACCCCTCCATTGTAGATAGATCCTGGTATATCTCATGTTCACTATTGGGCCATCCCGCTATTGGGCCCGATGTAGGTCCGTAACAGTTGCCCCCCAACCTGGTAGTTCAAGCTTTTGAGCTGCCGGGATATATGTTGCCCCCAGACAAGCTATCAAGGCTAGACTTCCGCGAACCTTACCCTCTTGTATGTCTATCGCGAATTGCCGGGTTGGGTTATTCTGACCCCGGCTACCGAAGTCATTTGCTCACAGATCCGAGTTAATGTCTCATAGATCCAAGATAGTATCAGGGAGTTTGCTTGGTTTCGAGGTCGGGGGTCCCGCTACGATTGCCATCATAACCAACTGACACCTGGCTCCCTTGTATTCGCGAAGGGTTTCAACCACGACACATAGCCACCTGCGATATCCGTACGCATTTAATGCACCCACCGCGTCGCATATGTCACCCCTACTTTTTGGGTAAATGGCCACTTTTACCCCTGACGCTTCAGTTTCGCAACGTTTATACTTCGTATTTCCCTCCATTCTTTACATTTCGCTATTCGTTCTCAGAATCTCCTTCTCTCCTCGAAGACTTTGGCTTCCTATCTCTCTCCATCTCTCTGCGACCTTCAGACCTTGCCATTTCTTGCCTCTTTGACTTTCATTCACAAAGGTATATTCTATATTCCTTATCTTTTCCCCATTTTCGTTTTGACATTTGTTGATTCTGTGATTTCGGTTTTTCGCTGTTTCATCCCTATATCGCATGTAGGCTTGTATTTGGGTTTTCTGGGTGAAAATGAGAATGGGAATTTTTGTGTTAGTTTAGAGTTCTGGCTTTATTCGTTTGGCCGTTTATCCTTATGCATAGGAGTATCCGTCATCTAGTCTTGTTTTGGTTACCTCCTCCTTACCAATCCTTTTATGCCTCTCTAGGTTTCCTATTCTTGGTATCAATGGGTAGGGTTAACCATCTGCCCTCTTCGAGTCAGAACATTACTCCCGAAGAGGAGGAAGCATTGCCCCCACATTATCCTAGAGCTTGTTTTTGGCTATTTGGTTCTCCTCTTACTGAAGAGCAAAAGGTTAGCCACCTTGCTCCGCAGATGGGCCTGTAGGGGAGTGTTGAGGAGTCTCGTCTTGCCGCCGCTAGGTTCCAGAATGAGAGGTCGGCCCATATTTTGCCCGACGCCGGGATCCGAGGTGATTCTGATGCCATCTGCCCATCAACTATTATGAGGTTCCTCCTCGCGTAAGGTCGGAATCCCTTCCGAATGAATACCTCGGCCCATGCTGGGACTGTATTGCTTCCAGCTCCCATTAAATCACGAGCGGACAAGATTCGCTGGCGAACGTTACCCTAGGCTCCTGTCGTCATAGGTCTTCTTCTAGCCCTATCCGGCTATCAGGAATTAGCATTTCCCTGGTCCGGCCATTTTCCCTCATCACGCAATAGCTTGTATACGTCGGGTATAACTCTTATTTGCTGATCTTATCCTTTTCTTTTTCTTTTTGTTATAGATAAATGGATATGGAATTGTCATCTTCTCCCCTTAGTGCCTGATCCGATGCAAGGGAGTTCGGATCTTCCAGTCCTCCTAAGTTTTTGACCGACAAATACCCTTAGGTGACCCATCAAGTGCTAAAGACCCGGTCGTTGATGACCGACACCGATATCAACCGACTCGGTTTGAAAGAGCTAGATGGGTGCCTCCTGAGTCCTCCCGATGATAACGAGCCGATTTGCTCTACCCGGGGAAGAAGGACGAACCAACTTCTTCTTTTTCTATAGGGACTACCCGACTCGACTTGGTATTCGCTTCCCGTTTATCAAGTTCCAACTGCTGTTTTGAACTATCTTCATCCGGCCCCTTCTCAACTTCACCCTAACGGGTGGGCCTTCTTAATCGCATTTGAGCGGCTGTGCAGTTCCTTTCCGGAGCCCGTACCCTGCACTGTTGCCCTTTTCTTCTATTTCTTTGCCTCGTTAACTCCTCGCTCCGGTAAAGAGCTAGCCAAGTTGAAAGGGCTGACTTCCATCGGGGTATTATCAATAGAAAACTTCTCACCGCTTTCTCCGAGTCTTTCAAACATTTCAAGAACAGCTTCTTCAAGGTGGTGGCCAAACCGGGGACACAGCCTTGGTTTTTAAAAGCGGCCGAGTCCAAAACCGTGGAGTGGAAGTCCCCTTGTATTGGACTGTTGACCATCATAAGCTGACCTTCACCTCTTATCATGTTGAGTCGGACGATCTTCCAGCTGAAGAGGTTAGATCCGTGGACCGGTTGATGTCTTATGTCAACGAGCACGACTGTAAAAGTGCTGCTTACTTTGTTAACCGGCTCTTGCCGAGTTGGGGTTGGCGGCGTGTATGATCCCTTTGGTTATTTTGCTATAGGCTCTGTTATTTTTATACCTTGCTTGAGCTATACCCAACAGAATTCTGACCTCTGTTTATTTGTTTTGTAGCTCAAGAAATGGAGGGACTGCCTCGCTACCTATCATATGTGAACTCGGATGTGGGGGCTCTGAGTAAGAGGAATACCAGGAAGCACTTGGCCCCCGAGTCCAACAAAGGAAAGATCAAAGCAGCATCCCAGGCCGCTGCAGCCAAGAAAACC
Source organism: Acacia melanoxylon (assembly GCA_019022615.1). NCBI lineage: Eukaryota > Viridiplantae > Streptophyta > Magnoliopsida > Fabales > Fabaceae > Acacia > Acacia melanoxylon. Next base: position 759,904 of record JAFJYJ010000122.1, read on the forward strand.
AAGGCCTCGGCCTAACAAGGAACTCCTCCACCTCCTCCCACCGACTCGATCTCCCAACCTGCCGACCATGGTTCTAAAGGGAAGGAAGTTTGCCTCTTGGATTCACTTGCTCCTCTTTCTCCTGTCAGGATTTCTACTGCTCCTCCTCCTGCTCCAAAGATCCCCCTTGGGCTTGCATGGGAAAAGGGGGTCACAGAAGAACTCTGTGTTGCCTTCTTACCCCCACGCCGCTTTATTGATACCGTCCGCTAACTGATGCCGATGAGCGCATGATTCATGCTATGAAAGATCACGCCCTGAAGGCCGTCGGGATGGTGCAGGTTGTACTTGACTTGAAGCACAAGTATGTTGGTACCGCGGCTGAAGTACAGCGGTTGAAGTTGGCACAAGAGGAAATCGTGGAAGGGAAGAAGAAGGCTCAGGAAGAGCTCGCTGTTGCCAAGGCCTCCGCTGGGCAAGCGACCGAGGAGCTCCTGCTGACTAAAGAGGAATTGGAGAAGATGGGTTCAGAAATTGCGAGCCTAAAAGCCGCCCACTCTCAAAGCATGGAAGCCGTGAAGGCTCTACAAACCCAGCGCCTCAACATTTCCTCGAAGTTGAGTGCAACGAAGGCCGCCCTCGCCGATGAAAAGAAAGCCTACCTTGATTGTGTGGAGACATTAAAAGAGGTTGCGGCAGATTACTTCACCATGGATCTTGCGCAAATCAAACTTCTGAATCCCAAGGTCAATCTAAATACCTCCGAGTATCATCAACGAGCCTATGTCAAGGATGGTGTGCTTGTTCCGCCTCCTTTGTCACCCGGAGACGACTCTATATCCTTAGTGGATGATGAACAAGGCGGAGAAGAGGGCTCTCCCGCAGTCCATGGAGGCCAGGTCGGCAAAGGAGCTTGTAGTGTTGTCCCCTCCGAGGGGCAGGGAGTTCCATCCGAGGACGCAGCCCCTTAGCGCTGAGCGTTGGAGGCTTCTCTGTTTATTTTTGTGTCGGTGTATTGTACCGGTTTACTTCTCTTTGTAATTGTATTTTTCTAACAGACTTAATCATCAATGTTAATTTCCCTTACCTTTTTATTGAGTCAAGCAAATTTCGCGTCATTTATTCATCGTGGTGATGAATTTTGCGATTCCCAATCTATGTTGGTATATCCATGACCGGGCCAGGGTCTTAATTGTGCAGAATCTGCTTATATTCTTCCAGTGTTAATGACCGGGTATGTGGGTAGGGGTTTTCGACTTTAACCGCACTACTGGGTTCCGGTTCCATTGTTCAAGATCTTAACCATGATAAGGGCAAATCGTCACATGTTCAGTCGTGGTGTAGAAACGCACACTTAAACATTTTGACTTGATCAGGGTCGGGATGACAATTCACCTCCTTATCTAGGAGCAATTTTTGATGCATCAGAAAATTGCAACGGCTTGTGACAGCGACCTCGCGTAATTAAATACCCGAGCTCGTTGGCCCCGGTGTCAGTCTCTAAATCATGCTGGGAGTATGACTGGGTTCACTGTCCCTAGTCTTAGTTCATTCCTTTATATGCGATTAGCACGATGTTGGATAATCAAGAATTTAAATCTCTACTGAGGAACTCTTCATTAATTCAAGAAATAATTCGCTCCAAAGAGCTAACAACTTCAAAGAAGGAAATTGCATAAGCATAAAATGGAAACTAAAATCAAAATACTGAAATCAAAATAAACCAACTCGGACATGGCTTGTCCGCCACACTGTGCATGCAGTAGCTAGGTCTAGCTATAGTAGACTCTTAGCTTATCTGCATTCCACGTCCTTTTGATGGGCTTTCTCCCCAGGGTTTCCAGCACGTATGCTCCTTTGTCGAGCTTCTCCTTGACTTCGTAGGGGCCTTCCCAGTTCGCCGCAAGCTTTCCATCCCTAGCGTTTTTGTCACCCATGTCAAAGGACCAGGGCCTTACCTTTCGATTGTGCTTGGCGCGATGAGTTGCTTGGTGGCCATATCTCGCGGTGTGCCGTAAGTCCGACCTTGTCAACGAAATCTAGCTCGGTCATCGGTGCTTCATTATTCATCTTTTCGCCTTGCCGAAGGGTATTCAACCTCTTCAATGACGGCTGGCCTATCTCGACCGGGATCATCGCCTCACATCCATAGGTCAACCTAAAGGGGTTTCCTGGGTTGAAGTTTGAACAATGGTCCTATAACCTCATAGTACGCTATAGAGCTGTTCGACGCAGCTGGATTCCGCATCCTTCATCCGCTTCCTTAGGCCATCAACAATTATTTTGTTTGCGGCTTCGGCTTGGCCGTTTGATTGGGGATGTTCTACGAAGCAAAGTGTTGCTCAATGCCGAGGTCTGAAATCATCTCCTGCAAACCTTTATCAACGAATTGGGTCCCATTATCCGTGACGACCTCGGCAGGAATTCCAAACCGGGAAACGATGTTGTGTCGGAAGAATCGTTGTATGCAAGCCGAGGTGATTGTCGTTAAGGGCTCACAGCTTTTATCCACTTAGTGAAATAATCCAAATCTACAACAAGCCACCGCAACTGCCCGGGAGCTGTTTTGAATGGTCCCAGAAGGTCCATCCCCCATTTGTAGAAATGCCACGAAGCCGAGATGCTTTTTAATTCTGAGGGAGGGAGCCAAATGATCTTGGTGTGTTTCTGTCAGCTGTCGCACCTCTTTACCGTCTCCTTAAAGTCTGCCGCCATGGTCGGCCAATAATAGCCGGCCCGCATAGATTTCCTTGCTAGAGCCTTTGCTCCCATGTGCTGGCCGTTGATTCCTTCGTGTATCTCAGCTAAAACATACTTGGCTTCGGCCGAGTTCAAACATTTCAACATTGGAGAGTGCAAGCCCTTTCGGTACAATTGATCGTCCACCATTGTGTACATGGTGGCTTCTCGGACCAGCTTCCTTGCTTCGTACAATCTACGGGGATGATTTCTCTTTCTAGATAGTCTTCGATAGGTTTTCTCCAATCGTATGGTCATAATACAGCTCGGCTCCTCTAGGTTCTGCTGAATCATGGTTCTGTGATTCCCGGGCCTTTTGTACTAGCCAGTTTTGACAAGATGTTGGCTCTGGTATTTTCTCCTCACGGGATGTGAGTGACAGTCACCTCTTGAAAGCCGGTGATCATCTCCTTAGCTTTATTTAGGTATTTGGCTAACAAGGGACCCTTTACTTGGTAAGTCCCCTCGATCTGTGCTACAATGAGCTGAGAGTCAGTGAAAACCTTAACTCTTTTGGCTCTATGTTCCCTTTCCTGATGCAGTCCGGCCAGCAGCGCTTTGTATTCTGCCTGATTATTTGAGGTTGGGAATTTGAGTTGAAGAGAGTGCTCAATTGTGATCACCTCTGGGCTCTCGATTATGATTCAGGCCCCACTTCCCTTAGCGTTTGATGAGCCATCGACATATATTTTCCACACTTCATGACCATCTACTTGTTCTTTAAAGGCCGGGGTGAGCTCTCTCACAAAATCTACTAGTGCTTGTGATTTAATCACATGCCATGCCTCGTATGTGATGTCGAACTCGGACAACTCTATTGCCCAGTTGGTCATCCTGCCCGCCAAGTCCGGTTTATTTAACACCTGTGGGATTAGCTGTCTGGTTCTAACGACAACCTGATGCCCCTAGAAATAAGGACGTAGTCTTCTCGCTGCCATGAGCAGGGCGAAAGCCACTTTCTCACGTTTTTGGTACCTTAATTCTGAGCTTTGCAAAGCTTTGCTTACGAAGTAAATCGGTACCTGGCCATTCTCTATCCCCCTAACCAGGGCCGCACTTACCGCTTCTTCACCCACCGATAAGTAAAGGAACAGTATCTCGCCGGGCTCAGGTTTAGACAAGACTGGTAGAGTTGCCAGACATTGTTTGATTTTTCTGAATGCCGCCTCACATTCCGGGTTCCAACTCCCTTATGCCTCTTTTTTCAGCAATTTGAAGAAAGGAAGAGTGTTCTCAGCCGATCTAGGTAAGAACCTAGTCAATGTAGCCAATCTTCCGGTCAACTGCTGGACTTCTTTCTTATTTCTTGGGGCTTTCATATCCAGCACGGCCTTGCATTTGTCTGGGTTGGCTTCGATTCCACTGTTTGTTAACAAAAAACCCAGGAATTTCCCGGCTGGGACTCCAAACGCACACTTAGCCAAGTTCAAGCGGATTTGATACGCCCTTAACTTGTTGAAGGTTTGTTCCAGATCTCGGATATGGTCTTCCGGATCCTTTGACTTGACAATCATGTCATCGATATAAACCTCAACGTTCTGACCAAGCTGATCCTCAAATATTTTGTTCATCATTCTCTGGTAAGTGGCCCCGGCATTCTTCAATCCAAACGGCATCAAGTTATAGCAATAATTGGCCTTCTCAGTTATGAAGGTCGTCTTCTCTTGATCCTCCGGGTGCATCGCTATCTGGTTGTATCCAGAGTAGGCATCCATGAAGGATAATAATTGGAAACCAGCCAAGTTGTCGACCAACTGATCAATGTTAGGCATGGGATACGAATCTTTCGAGCAAGCTTTGTTCAAATTTTTATAATTTGTACATACCCTCCACTTGCCATTTGGCTTCATCACCAAAACCACGTTAGATAGACATGTGGTGTATTGTATTTCTCATATGAATCCGGCATCCAGTAGCTCATTGACGTGCTTTTCAAGTGCTATTTCCCTGTCTGGTCCTTGCTTTCTCTTCTTCTGTGCCACAGGTGCTAATCTCGGGCGAATAGCCAACCTGTGACAGCAAAAGTTGGGGTCGATCCCGGGTATTTCTAATGACTTTCAAGTGAATAAATCTTGGTTCTTTTTCAGGAACTCCCTCAATTGGTCCTTCAGTTCTGGATTCATCGTTCCGCCAACTTTCGTGATTTGTGATGGGTCATCTCCCAGTACAAAATCTTCCAACTCGCCTTCTGGCTTTGGACATGGAATCTCGGGCTCTTCTCGCAAATCTAGCTCCATTAGGCTTATAGGTAGGCCTGGTTGCCTTCCTTTCTCTGCATTCACACTCCTTTCACCTTTTCGAATCCGAGGTGGGGATGTCGGTCCACCTTCGCCCTCCCAGATTGTTTCGAAATAACACTGCCGAGATTCCTTCTGATCTCCATTGATAGTGATAACTTTATTCTTTGTACTTACCATCTTCAACTTCTGATGCTTTGTTGAAACTAACATATCCCAATTATGAATAGTCGGCCTTCCTAGTATGATATTGTATGGGAAAGGGAAGTCGGCCACTATGAACCTTACCCGTTCTTATTTGAAAGCTTCCTTGGTTCCTAACGTCAACCTGAGGTCAACATAACCTTTGGGAGGAGAGTGTTCTCCATTGAACCCTATGAGGGTCGTTTTGCATGCTTTCAAATCTTCTCGATCCAGCTTCATCCTTTTAAAGGCGTCCTAGCTGATGATGTCGGCCGAACTCCCTGCATCCACGAAAATCCTTTTTACCCGGCAGTTTACCAGGGTTCCCGTGATTACCAAACTATCCTGATGACCCGGGACCACGTCCTTCAAATCTTCCTTTGTAAAAAAGTAATGGGGGAGGTGCCGGCTTTCTGAGATCTTCTTTAAATTTTGGGAGGTCTCGTACTGAGAGGATTTCTCTCAAGTATTTCCTACGCTGGCTTGTCGTATCTCTACCTCCACCCATGGCTCTACTGATCACATTGCAGTTGAACTCGGCTTCAGGAAATTCATCATCGTCACTAACTGGTTTTCGCCACTTATCTTCTCTCTTCTGATCGGGGGCCGGGCTAGTACTCCGGCCTCCTTGTTTGCGTTTGTTGTTCTTTCGTCCTTGAGTTTTAATTACATATTGGTGCAATTTTCCATCTCTGACAAATTTCTCGATGGCGTCATGGAGTTCATAACATTGATCCGTGGTATGCCCTGGTCCATCATGAAAAGCACAAAATTTAGACTGGTCCGTATTAGCTCGGTTGCCGGGAGGCCTCGGTCTTTCAACTTTTTTCATCTCTGTCAGTGCTACCTCCCTCCAAACCTGGGAACGCGAAACGTTCAGAGGAGTGTATCTGTCATACTTTGCCTTCCCCTCAAACCTGTCACCCCAAGATCTATTATCCGGGTTCCTTCTTCAGGAATTTTCCTTTTGATTTTCAAGTTTCCCTTTACCTCTTGGGAGTGAGTTCCTCCTCTTCTCGTTTCCGATCGCATTGGCTATTTCCATCTGTTCCACCTCTAAGTATTGCTTCGAACGAGCATTGAACTCGGTTAGGGTTTCAACCCGGTTTTTGAAGATTGATTTCGCCAACCGAGAAGATGGGTCCAAGTCGTCGATGAGGCAATGCACGTGCGCACTCTCTGGGAGTAAACGTACTTGCAGGGCCACGTCCTTGAATCTATCCAAATATCTTTGGAGCATCTCTCCCTGCTGCTGCTTGATCTTATTGAGGGCGAATTGGGACTTCGGCTGCTTCTTACTAGTTATGAAGTTCAGCTCAAACTTACGCCCGATGTCTTCAAATTTGTGGATTGACTTGATCGCTAAAGTGTGTAGCCACTTTTGGGCGGCTCCTGTGAGTGTGGCAGCAAAGAGCCGAGGAACAACAGCCCAAAAATCCGTAGTACAAACATAAGCAATTCAAATGTGTCGAGATGAGATCGTGGATCTTGAGTTCCATCGTACTTTAGTAGGTCTGCCAAGTTGAATTCTTCCGGGTATGGCGCGCTCGTGATTTCATCGGAGAAGGGACTGCTGTTGTGTTCCATGGTGTATTTCATCTTGTACTCTTTTGGGGAACTTGTCGGTCGGTCCGCCCTCCGAGCATCTCGGTCCTCATCATCCGAACTCCTTTTAGTGCACAATTTTCTCAAGGCCGAGGTTGTCTCTTGAGTGGTAGTGCCTATAGCATGTTGCGTTGATCTCGGCTGTTTAGTACGACAAGGGTTGTCGGCCTCCCGTGTGGCTTTTTCTTGCCTCCCACGCATATCATCCGAGTTTTCCTTGTGAGCTGATGCTTCAAACTGTTTGAAGTGGTCCTCCATCATCTCTTTGTATTATTCTGAGATCCTCCTGGCGTTGGAGATTATTGCGTTTCTCCATATTCTCCATTCGCCTCAACATTGAATCCATTGTTTTTCTGTAGGATTCGAGACTGGGATCTCCTGAAAAAGGTCCTGTTGGGAGGCCTCTTCTGCCGCCACATCCTGAGGATTGGCCACTTTTGGAGGGGAGGATGTTGTGTCCAATACATCATTCCCTCGTTCGTGGCGTTATCTTCGAGGATATCTTCGAGTGCGGTGGGGCTTGAGCTTGTCGTTGTTGACTCGCCCCGCCCGAATTGGATTTCCAGTGAGGAATCCATTCCGCGCTCTGGTGTGAGCCATCGTCAGTCACGGGGATCAAAATTTAACGTCTCCACAGCCGGCACCAATGTTCTGGTATAGAACATAGAAATCTAGCCTGATGGATAATAGGTTGATATTGGATCTAAATGCTCAATCTGGGTAACTATAAGGTAGATAACCAGAAGAGCGTGGGATCACTGTACACAGACTAGGCTTTCACCAAAGGGGGTGATGTGTGTGTACAGTGTGACAATATGTAAACAGTTCAGGGTTTAGAACGTGTGCACCTTAGGGTTTGACCTCTGTATTTATAAAGTATACCTTAGGTTGAGCTCCATGGGCCTCATGTGATCTATGGTCCGATTATCATAACTGCTATGTCATATCTTAGGATCCTCCTTGATTATGGGTAAATTAGGATACCCCTCCATTGTAGATAGATCATGGTATATCTCATGTTCACAATTGGGTCATTCCGCTATTGGGCCCGATGTAGGTCCGTAACAGCACCTAAAAAAACTACTTAGTGTTAGACGTATTTTTGTAAAACCACATGTATTATTGCACCTTAAAGCTTTGTAAAATTAAAAGGGCAAAGTAAAACCTTTTATTAAGTTAAAATACTGTGTTTATTTGGATTATGTGTAGTAGATGTTTCTTCAATGTGAGCTATGGTACAAAGCAAGTAAGCTTGTGTGAGAAATTTTGTGCGTAAACGTTTTTTATAATTATATTTTATCATACATTAGCGCACACGCCATTCTTGTTTCGTTAGTTCCTTCCTTGGCTTCATTGTTTAGGTATTTTCACATCTGATTCTTTGCCTCAAGTCTCACTCCTTGGTGTGTTTGCTGGTTTTTTTGTTTCACTATATCTCAAGCAATGGACTTCTTTGAAGATTGGAAGTCCCACATACCAGTTTCTCCATTTCATGAACGCGTACTTGTTTCAGATTCTGATCGATCTGCATTGGGTCCCCTCATCTTCAACCCCAACCCTCAAACCTTAACCCAACTTTTCTCTTCCTCTTCTCTCTTAATCCCTCCTATTTGTGCCCCCCAACTATCTCTTCCTCAATTTCTTGCAACTGCTACACCTGATGCTCCCATCCTTCCCTCCACTGCATCCTCTATTGCCTCGCAATTTGGTTCTCAACTCCAAGATGACCTCCCACCTGTCTTCCGTTACAACCAACTCGAGATTCTTAAATATCAAAATGGTGCTATACTCTTTTTTCCAACCGGTGAGAATCTTCATCGAGTTGGTTATTTGACGCTCTTTTTTGAAGATTCGCACTTGCGCATTAAACTTGACAAAAAGGAAGATATTTTTCAAGTTTCTTGTGGAGCAAGTGATCATATATTAAGAATTTTAGTTAACTCGGTTGCTAATAGGGATGAGTCTTCTCTTGTTGGATATTTGTTGGTTACCACACGCTACACTGTTTATTGGTTTTCTGTACAGCACGATTCACATATGGACAGAACTCGTGTAGTTCTTGTGGGCAACAAAGCTTTCAAAACTTGCTCTGTTGTCCATGCTTGTTGGAGTCCTCATATATTTGAGGAAAGTCTTGTTTTGCTAGAAAACGGATGCCTCTTCTTATTTGATTCAGGGGATGGCAAAGCCGCTCCTAATTTTAAGGGAACTGGGTCACAACTAAAATGTCCTTGTCCATATAGTTCTAAAGCTCTAGTTTGGGTGAGTTGTGAATTTAGCTGGAACCCTAGAATTTTTATTGTGGCAACTTCTGAGGTGGTTTTCTTAGTTGATTGGACGGAGGATACCCATGTTGTAAGTTGTCTATTGACAGTTGATTTGTTGCACATGCATCCTCAAAACGAGGAGTTTCTGGCACTTTCAAGGGCAGGTCCTGATAACTTATACTTTATTGTGGCCTCTAACAATTTCTTACTTTTATGTGATGTGAGAAAGGAAATGATGCCTATTATTCAGTGGGCCCATGATCTTGACAATGCTACCTACATAAATGTGTTAAACTTGTTTCAGCTGAGGTCACATTCTAGGACAGACACATTTGATTCTGCTTCAAAAGCTGGATTTTGTATCATATTGGGATCATTTTTCAATGAAAGTTTCAATTTCTTTTGCTATGGATCCTTATTACCATCCCAAGAAGGATCTTTTGCTTCAAAGTTTTCAAAGACTAGCAAGACCATCTATGCGTGGGAGTGTCCATATGAGCTTGCCATATCTGGTCATTATTGTCGTTGTGGAAGTTGTCTCTTGAAAGAAGAGTATGCAAAAGAAAATCTTCCCAAATGGATTGACTGGAGGACGAAGAAAGAAATGGTTTTGGGATTTAGCATTCTGAACAATGATCTTGCCTCCAAACTTTGTGAACAGGATAAACATGGTGGTTTCACATTGATAAGACTAATGTCATCAGGAAAGCTTGAGTTGCAAAGATATCAAGCGTCTTGGGTCACTGAAAAAAAATCAAAAAATTGCAATGGACTAGGAGTGCAGCTGAATAGATATTTGTTTTCTACTACTGATGAGAAATACGAGTGTTCCAAGAGTTTTACTTTCCTGAGATCAAACTACCTCAATTCACATTTTAGAGGTAAGCTTACTGAATGCTTGGTTGAACAAATAAAAGGTATGAATGTCAGGAAGAAGAATTCACTAGATGAGGAAGTGCATAAAGCCTTGTGTGAGAAATTGAATGCTTGTGGGGTTGGCTTTTCTAAATCTTCTCGCACAACGATTAATTTCTTTAATGATGTAATGCCATCAGCAAGCCTCTATGAGGTTGCTCTAAGAGGATTGTGGGCTAAATTGCCTTTGCACATATTACAATTGGCTTTTTCAAAGCAATCTGAATCCTGTGTTGGTGGTAGAAAAAAGGTATCTCTGGAATTTTTGGTTGTTCCCCCACACAACAATTTACCACCATTTTTCTTGAGGCAACCATCTCCCCGCAGCAAGAAGTGTTCTGGTAAGGTTCAGTGTAAAGATGATAATTCCGGAAAAAACAAGTGTAATGATGATATAGTGGGCCCAATTCTTCCTCTTGCAATTCTAGTTGGGCTTCATAAAATTGGTGATGGGTCTTCAGATTTGGAATATTGCAGTTTTTCAGTAGAAACAGAGGTTAGCCTTCAATGCAAAGAAGTTATGAAGGTGGCTGGTAAAATATCTGTTTCAGCTATTGGGTCTGAGTTGTTTGATGATCTTGCAGTCTCCCCTGGTGAGTGTGATCCTTCTACACCAAAACCTTTCGTGCTATATCATCCAAATTTATTTGATTGCCCTGTACCAGACCTTCTTCATGGGAACTTTGTTGATCAGTATAAGATTCATCATACATTAGCTTTTAATGCTCAAGAGAACAAGACTGTTCCCAATGAGAAGTCTGAAGCAGTGGGTCAAGGGATAGTTGGTGATATTAACTCTGCTGAGTCGAGGTCTCATGCTTCTGATGAGAAATTTGGACCTTGTGATTTAAAGGCATATGATGTATTAAAGACACAAATGTCTAGATGGAAAGAAGGCTTTGATTCCTACAAGAAGTTTTGCATTCAGACTAAAATCCAGAAGGCAATCAACAAGTGACCCCTCAGTGCGCCAGTTGGTTCTTGGGGACATAACCTGAGGCCTTCAATTTTTTTGTGAGCAAATGCATTTAAGGTTATATTTCTTCAACTAACTATAATTTTTCTGAGTAGTGATAGATTGATAACCATTTATCTACCTCACTTGCATGGATAGGGTTTGTTTTTATTGTTGTTGTAATGATACATAGTAATAGGGATAAATTATTATATGTCATTTTATAATTTTATAAGCATTTTAGACTTTGGTAGAAAGTGAATCAGGATTTTTGAAAGGCATTGCTGGGTTATTTATTATATCTCCAATGTTTTGCTGATTAATTTGCGATCAAAAGGGGCAAATGATTATGCTGGTTTATATGTTAAAGATTTAGAAGAATCTAAACCAAAATGGTGCTTGAATATTTTGCTAATGTTACTTAATGGATAAATCAGATGCATCAAGAATATTATTCTTTTCCTGCATAATAGTTAAAGCTTTTGGGGGTATTTGAAGATAGGTCTTCTTAAAAGGTTCCAGTCACAGTACAAATAGCACGTTAATTAATCAGCAATGCTGCCAATTGCATTCCTGCTGTATAGATGTAGTTTTGGCATAGTAGCAGAGGGTTGATGGTCCTTTCATGCTTTGATGAGAATATTAGTCGATTGTAAGACTACACTTGATGATGAGGATACTTGATATGTAAAGTGTAAAGAATTAATTAGGTTGGTTAGTTAGGAAGGGATTAGTTAGTTAGTTAGTTGTTAGTAACTAATAGTAGTTAGTTGGGATTAGTAGGTTTAGTATTGCCTATATAAGGCATATGTCTATTCATTGTATCTCTATGCTTGTTATGATGAATGAATGAGCATCACCCAAATTCTCTTCTCAATCCCTCTGTTCTGTGTGTCTCTCGTCTCTCTCCCTTAAAACATCCTTGCCCTCAAGGATGTGAAACAACTAAAACACAAACCTAAAGAACAAAAAATACAAAACTCAAAAGTACAAATATGAATCAATCAAAAACACCATTGATGGAGTTTTTCTTGGTTCCCCTTCAACCGTTGTCCCATACCAACAAGAAGAGAATTTTTGTTCCTTACACTTTACACTTTACATTTCAATACTAGTGTTCATCTTTAGCATTTTTTTTTTCCTTTTGTGATCTTGAAATCACAATGAATATATATGTCGTTGCCTGAGGTCTTGTAATTGCAATATGCCTCCCTTGGTTATAGTTGCTTCAGAACTTATAACTATAGACTATTATTTTATGCTCATTCTCTTTTAGTATTTTTTATATATCTGAAATTTCGTTTTATATCCCTTGCCACCCTTTTGAAATTTATGCATTGTGTGGGAAACGTGATCTTTTCTGGAAGGAATGGGGATTCACAGAATTGTGGCAGTGAGGAGTCCATGAGATCCAAAGATAAGGATAAAAAATATAGATCCATTTAGTGCTGTGACTTAAAAAGTGAAAGTACCCGTAATCTCGCTTTTCTTCCAAGTTGTTGCTAGTTGCCACCCTTACCTCAAATGCTGCCACATACCTCGCTTCCTTTCGTTGTATTTCTTTTAAGCCTAATACGAGTATTTCTTATAAGCCACCTCATTTCAATTTTCTCTAGCTCAATTCAATTGACCAAAGAACCAAGTAATTCAATTTTCCTCATATCTCACCTCATTCCATTTCCCACTACCTCTCATATATGTCCAGATTGGATTATCTGGCTGGACTAGGCCAGTTTCGTCACTTGAGGTAGCATTCTGTTCTTTTCAAATTTACAAAAAAGGTAGCATTTAGTTTACATGTTACTTTTGCTTGCTTAACAATGAATATGCCCTTGATTTGGATTTTCTTTTTGGTTTCAACCACGTCTTTTATTTGGCTGTTGACTTTTGTTTTTGGAGAATCAAAGGACGTATCAGTGTCTCCCTCTTAATTTCCCTTTGTCTGAAGTTTTTCATTCTGTGGTGTAATTATACTATATTTCATCTTACGTCATCTAATGTATGATATAATGAAAAGTGTAAGAAGTTGACATGTCAGTGTTGTTCAAGCTTTAAGGTGCTGAATTTTTGAATCTTTGCAGCTCAGCAGTTGGCATACAATGATGGTAGCGCCCCTTTTGGACATATGAAACTGATATTATATATATATAAGTAGTAACTTGTAAAGCATTTATAGCTTTTTGTTCATGTAAAGTTGATATTGCTTTGGACTGTTCTTTTTATGGTTCAAGCTGATATAAAAGTAGTAAGTTCGTGTGCACTGGGAACTTGATTTATTTCGTGAACTTTCTCTTTCAAATGAGTATTGCAAACGTAGCAGTCAAATGGACATTTGTAAATAACTATCCACCAAAATATTGAGTTCATTACCTTAGGTTACACAATTCTTGTCCTTAATGTAAAACATTTATTTAATTTAGAGAGATTAAGAAAGCTAAATAAATTACTCAATTATAACATATGTGATATAATCCCTCCAAAATACTTTTATGTAACATTAGATTATATATCACACTACTAGAAAATGCTAAAATAGTTATAGAATTTGCAACGGAAAAAAATCCTTTGCAAACTACAACGGAATTTGTGATGGAAAATGAAATCCGTCACAATTTGCAACAGAAAAATAGAACCGTTGCAAAAGTATGCAATGGATGGAAAACAAATTATGTCGCAATTTGCAAAGGAAAAACAAATCCGTTGCAAAATTTTCCAACGGAAAAACAAATCCATTGTCAAATTTTGCAATTGAAAAAAATTCCATTGTAATTTGCAACGGAAAACAAATTTCATCGCAATTTGCAACGGAAAAACAAATCCGTTGCAAAATTTTGAAATAGAAAAAACATTTCGTCGCAATTTGCAACGGAAGAACAAATCCGTTGCAAAAGTTTGCAAAGAAACAAAATTCCATCGCAATTGCAATAGTCATAGATCCGTTGCATGCAAAAGTTTGCAATGAAAACAAAATTCTGTCACAATTTGCAATAGAAGAACAAATCCGTTGCAAAAGTTTGCAATGAAAACAAAATTCCGTCGCAATTTGCAACGGAAGAACAAAAAAGTTTGCAACACAACAAATTCCATTACAATTAATATTGATTTTCTTCAATATATATATATGGGAAATACACTTCTCATGTTGTAGGAAAAATGTATCCTCATGTCATAGTTACCTCGACTTCCGTGCTTTAGTTTTTTTTTTAAAAAGATGTGGGTCCCACCATTTCATGTGTGTAGGAATCTTCTTCTTCTTATGCAACATGAGAAGTGTAAACCTATATATATATATATAGGTTTAAAACGTACAATAAATTGTGTAGTTGATGAACTATACGGGAGTGGCTCCCATCCTCTTCTCTTTCCATCCACTTCCCATCCTCTTCTCAATCTCGGTAGTTGGATTGAAATCGAACGGTTGATTTAATCTTTTATAAAACTATTATTTTTATATTAAAGAAATATTAAATTATTAAAAAATATATAAAAATAATACTTTTATATAATATTAGATTTGAACGGTTAAGATTTCAATCCAACTACTGGTATTTGAAGAGAAGGATGGGAAGTGGATGGGAAAGGAAGAGGACCGTAGCCAACCCAACATTCAAAAACCTTCGATGCATACTATAAGAGATAGTACTATTCATTAATATGTAACAATATATAATATCTCTTATTACATGTATACCCAATTAATACATAAGTAAATTAAGGTTTGCTTCTATTAATTCATTATTTCTCCTTTTAACCATTATAAATATTCAGACACTCAAACAAAATTTCTTCTTTCCACTGTAATATTATTGCCTAATTCAGACTATCATAATTACTGACATATTTTACTGAACATTTTTTTATGCAATTTAACCGGCCATATTGAAATTTAATACATTACATATAAATATAACAATTGCCATAAAAATCATTCATCACATAAATACATTCTCTTAAATGTATACTTGATGAACTATATATGTGGTTGTTGATAACACAAGTTAAATAAACATACAGATGAGCTCTTACATTTAGAAACGTAGAAAATATTTAATTTACGATATAATATGTTAGTGATGGATAATGATCAAAAGTGTGTGGATTGAAACAAAAAATGAAAGTGCCAAACGGAAGTGGGTTTTGTTGGGAGCGACACAGTTGGTGGTGTATACAATGTACAGAAATCCTAAATCTGCCAATAAATTCAACCAAAACAATAATCAACCTCATGATCCTCTCATCTCATCTCCATGAATGTTTAAATCAAAATGCTTCTTAATTCCAAGCTCAAACTTTTTTTACAAAATTCTTTTGGTTTTTTGCTGAAGTGCTTTTCTTCTCTTTCATGCTTCCTTCTTGTACTCATTGGTAAGTATCAATACCTGAATTCTTTCTGCAATTCATAATATACCTATCTAGTTATGTGATATATGATGAAATACTCTAATTCAAATAATCAAATAATTGATCGTATTCAAAATCATATGAGCTAATTATTGCTCCATATTTGATTATTGTAATTAGGCACAATCATATGAGCTAAATCATAATCACATTTAATGATCCTTAATACTTCTCTTATATGTTTTATGTATAGACCTTTATCTAATATATAAGTTATTGATATTATATTTCTCATTATTTTTACATCCTGAAGTTAGTTTTTAAATTTAAAATTTATAAAATTTAAATTTAAATATATTATTTTTATAATAATTTAAATATATTATTTAGTATGTGAGAAACATGTTTCTTTTTTCCCCCACTAGAAACCATGATTCTTCCAAAAGATTCTCATATTCTCTCCAATGCAAAATAAAATTATTCACCCTCCAAAAATTTCACAGCTTCCTCCAAATTTTTGTTGTTGTCAAAAGCAGTTCCCTCCATTTAATTTGAACACATTTGCCCTGTTCCTAGGCTGTCATCTAAACTCTAAGGGTCTCTGTTTGGTTTGAGGGGACCGGAAGGGAGGGGAAGAGGATGGAGGGATTTTCATTCCTCCCCTCATTTGGATGATGATATTTTTAGGAGGGAGGGAAATTTTTAAAATGTTCCCCTCTCTCCCATCAAAAAACGTCCCCCCCCCCCCCCCAAAAAAAAAAAAAAAAATTCAGACGGATTTGGAGGGATTATTAAAATAAGTGTGTCGGTGGACTAAGATACCTCTAGAGTTTTTCTATTATTCCAAAAATATCCTTATGACCCTTTTAACTTTATGCATGGGTGCAAACTTACTTCTTCCCTCACCGCCGATATGCTCTTCGGGAACTATCTTCCTCGCTCTCCTCGCCACCGTGGGTCGCGCCACCATCGCCGAACACGCCCGCCCAACCGCCATCGATTTGCTTCCCCCTTCGCCCGAAAAGAAAATGTTGGAAACCACCGTTGATTATCCTTCTTTTCGATTGGTTAAGTAGGGGCTTTTGACAGATTTGATTATTAAAATTCCGTGGAGGAATGCGGCTAGGGGGTCCTAATACCTCACATCTTCCTATAGCTGTCTTCTTTTACTGGATGCTCAGTGAAAACATTATTGATTGTTCTCAACTCTTGTTCTTCTTCTTGTACTCAATATGACTACTGTTTACCTGCAAAGAGATAACGTAGGGGAAAGATAAATCAATCACTATTTTTTTTTACGAGAGTGTTCTTTCACAAGGTTATAAGGTTAGCAATTTAATTGAATCTGCCTCGAACACCAGGCCTGAACGCAAACATCAATAACTTGGCTATATAACTTCATTGAATAGTTCATAATTCTTTAATATGTACTTCGTTGAATAGTTCATAAGTCCTTAATATGTGGAAGGGATGATTGGTTTCTAATAGATTCCGAACAGACGAGCAAACATTGCGGCCAATCTTTGTGCAATGATTATGTTACGGACCCCAATCAGGCTCAATACCGAGGTGGCCCACTAAGGAATAAACCCCATGTTGGGATCCTCCTATGATAATGGGAAATCCCATCTTACTGGTAATCTAGGTATATTTGAATCCATATCTTGGATATGATATAACGGCCTAAGATCACGATAGGCCCTAGATACCGGACCGAAGGTACTCTCTATAAATATAGGGGTCAACCATTAAGGTACACATGTTCTAACTTTGAACTATTTACATACCATCACACTGTACACACACAGCACCCCTTGTGGCAAAAGCCCCACCTATGTACAGTGATCCCACATTCTCCTGGATATCTGCTTCATAAGTATTCAGGCGGAATCGACTGATCCAAGATCAAAGTACTAGCCCTTTAGGCTAGACATCTGTGTTCTATAACAGAACATTGGCGCCGACCGTGGGGACGTTAAATTTTGATCCCCGTGACCGAGATTGCTAATACCAGAAGTAGCAGTCGGAACCCTCAGCCTGGAAATCCACCACAGGCTGAGGCGAGTCAACAACAACAAACGCAAGACCCGCCGCTGCCCGAGGATGTCCCGGAAGACAATGCCGCGAATGAGGGGAACGAAGTATCTGATACGGCCTCCTCCCCTGCAGTGACGGCCAAACCTCAGGGCGCGACGGCGCAGGAAGTCCCAACCTTGAGTCCAGACTTTATTCTTCTACGGAAAACCCAGGATTCAATGCTGAGGCAAATGGAAAATATAGAGAAGCGCACTAACCTCCAACGTCGGGAGGATTTGAAGGTGATGGCGGCGAATGATGGAGGATCGCGCAACCCGGTGGCGGCGATGATACGTAGACATAACTAGGAGGACGGACGAGTTAGAAAAGAAAAGATGGTCAATGAGCAGCCGAGATCTACACAACAAGAAACCGGCACAACTATTCCGCAGACAGATTCGGGGCGACCTCGAACTCGGAATCCAGTTTCCTCCCAGAAGAAAACGCACGCCGAGATTACCCCGAATGATGAAGACCGAGGTCATGAGAAACCACCTCGGCGGGAGACTTCCCCAAAAAAGTATAAGATGAGATATGCGGTAGGCCGCAAGCAGCTTTCTCGGACGAGAAAGCAAACGAACCTTATCCGGAGGATTTCGACTGCGAGACCCGCCCAAATATGACGGAACACAAGATTCGAGGTCCCACCGGATACATTCGAGTTACTCATGTTCGTACGACGAATTGGAGGGCCGGTCATTGCACGACTCTTTGCCGCTACGCTAACCGGACCGGCCCAGAAATGGCTAATTTCGCTGCCAACCAATTCAATTCAGAGTTTCGAAGACCTCGAAACCAAGTTTGAGTTAAACTTTGCAACAAGTAAGAAGCGGCCCAAGTCCCGGTTCGCCCTTAGCAAGATTAAGCAACGGCACGGTGAAACACTCCGAAGTACTTGGACAAATTCAAGGAGGTGGCGTTGCAAGTACGATCTCTCCCGGAGAGCATACACGTACATTGTCTTATAGATGGACTAGATCCATCATCCCGGTTGGCGAATTCCATCTTCAAAAATAAAGTTTATACCCTCACGGAATTCAACACGCGGTCAAAGTAGTACTTAGATGTGGAACAGATGGAGTTAGCTAACGCGGCCGGGAACGACCGGGGCAAGGATACACCTCCACGGGGAAAAGGGCCACCTAAAAGAGAAGATTCCAATAGGCAAAACCGAGACAACAGGACCAGGGGGAAAGAGTTGAAGGGAAGGCGAAGTATGACAGATACACCCCCTTGAATGTGGCACGTTCCCAAATTTGGAAGGAGGTATCACTGACCGAGATGAAAAGGGTAGAAAGACCTCGACCCTCCAATATCGAACTACCATGGATCAATCCAAATTTTGTGTGTTTCACGACGGACCGGGCCATACTACGGACCAATGCTATGAACTCCGGGACGCGATTGAAAAATTCGTACGAGAAGGGAGATTGCGTCAGTATGTGATCAAAACACAGGGACGGAAAAATAACAAAAGAAACCGTGGGGGCCCGAGTCCTAGCCCGGCACAGGACCAGAAGAAGGACGAAAAGCTGCGAAAGCTGCATAGTGATGATGAAGAGTTTCCAGAGGTCGAGTTCAATTGCGGCGTCATCGGCGGAGCTCTCGGCGGCGGAGGAGACACAAAGCAAGTCGCGCGCAGAAATATTTGAGGAGATCCTCTCCGTCAAGAACATCCCGAAATTCAAAGAAGACAATAGCAAACCGACGCCTCCACCGTTAGCCTTTACTAACGAGGACATGAAAGACGTAGTTCCAGGCCATGAGGATGGTTTGGTCATCACCGAAACCCTGACGAATTGCCGGGTAAAAAGGATTTTCGTGGACGTAGGCAACTCGGCAGATATCATAAGCTGAGATGCTTTCAAAAGGATGAAACTGGATACAGAGGATCTGAAACCATGCAAAACAACCCTTATCGGGTTTAACGACGAGCACTCACCTCCCAAAGGGTATATCGACCTCAAGTTAACACGGGAACCAAAGAAGCGTTCAAGTCAGAGCGGGTAAGATTCATCGTGGCCGACTTCCTGTCTCCATATAATATCATACTAGGCAGATCGACTATCCATAAGTGGGATATGTTGGTATCCATAAAGCATCAGAAGTTGAAAATGGCGAACAACAGAAACAAGGTTGTCACGATTGCTGGAGACCAAAAAGAATCTCGACAGTGCTATTTCGAGACAATCCGGGAAGGTGAAGGAAGTCCGTCGTCCCCACCTCGGATGCAAAAAGGCGAGAGAAATATAGGCACGGCGGGAAGAATACAGGCAGGACGACCCGTAGGCATGGTCAAACTCAACCTAAGAGAAAAGCCCGAGGTCCCCCGTCCAGAGTTAGAAGACGAACTAGAAGACTTCATACTAGGAATCGAGGCCTCCCAGATCACCAAGATTGGTTGAGCCATGAGTCCAGAGCTGAAAGACCGACTGAAGAACTTCTTAAGGAAGAACCGAGATATATTTGCTTGGACGTCGGCAGAAATTCTCAGGATAGACCCCAGACTTTGTTGCCACAGGCTCGCGATCCGGCCGGGATCAGCACCGGTTGCATAGAGAAGAGGAAACAAGGGTCAGACAGGCAAGTAGCCTTGGAACAACACGTTGACGAACTGTTGGATGCCGGGTTCATCAGGGAAATACAATATACCACATGGTTATCATGTTGGAAATTATGCCCTAGGGGCAAGTCATTCTCCTTTAGTTATCATTTCATTTGCATGTTTATAGTGATAACTGATCCTTAGATATATCTTATAGATTATCCTAAATGTCCTCGGTCGGTCATCTACGCGGGAGCGAAGATGAAATAAGACCGATATGACTTTGATGAGGTATGAAGATACGAATCAAAGTCATGGGCACTTGTAGGAGTACAAGGTCTTTGGACCGACCCACTATGAGAAAGCTGCATGGATTAAGTCATAAGCTTTTCTCATGTATAACCGCATCACAACGCCCTTTGACCTGAGATCATCATGGATTCCTACATGATGAGTCGTTGATCTTTGACCTAGTCAAAAGTCACCTTTGAGGGTGATGATAAAGGCTTGGATCGGGATCAGTGGTTCACATGGAGAGGAATGTGAGTGGTCAAGATGGAATTTGTCCCTCACATTTGTAGAGAGATAATATTGGGCCCCTCGATGAGTGAGTCTGAGAAATGTATGGCCATACTACGATGGAAAGGAGTTTCCATTTCAATTAGACTACTCAAGAATCGAGAAAGTAATGGTCAAGAACGGGAAGTTGACATTATCCATTTCTCATCCTTGACCAAATTATCGCGTGACAAAAGGGACGTGACATGGTTGTACGATAGGTTGTATCGTGTCATCGATCCCCATGTGAATTGGGTAGTCGCAATGTCTTGCTAGAGGCCGCTTGCGACTTGTGGACTGGTACAATATTGGCCCGCTGCCAATCTCATGTGGGCTTGCAGGGTCGCACACAAGAATAGCCCAACACGAGCAAAAGTGTCCAGATTCATTAAATCTTAGATATGTCTAAGATTTAATAAATAAAACATTTAATCTAGGATGGATATATATATATTATTATTAAATTCGAAATTAAATATAATAATATTATTTAATGGAGATTATAATATTATTATATAATATTTGTTTGATAAATTAAATATCTAAAACAAATAGAGATATTGTATCTCAAATATAATTTTCAAATAAAGATATAGTATCTCATATTTAATTAAATAAAAAGATATCATATCTCATATTTAATTTATAAAGATAAATTAAATATGTAGGCTTATAATTCGGATTAAATAAATATATTAGATTAGATCTATTTGATAGATTTAATTAATATATTATTTTAATTGAAATTCGAATTTCAAAATTGATTGGATTAATTTTGAATATTTTAATATGGCTTATTAGGGTTTTAGAAAACCTATAAATAGATATTGATCTAGTCATATTAATGAGATGAATTAGAAAAGCCGCGAGAAACCCTAGAGAGAAAAAGTAGAGACGCAAGAATACCGAAGGCGCTAGCACGCCGCCATCCGTGTTCGAAGGCCGTTCGTGTGGATCGGGTAGAGGGAGAAGATTCGTAGAGTCCGCTCCGGTTGATTGCGAAGGTAGCCCACCAGTTCAAATAGAACGAGACGCGAACCGTTTGTCGTAGGTATGATCTGGATTCTTATAACCTTGATTTAAACGTGGTTGAGCGATTCTCGAAGGGATTCGTAAAGTTTTATAATTCCGCTGCGTGTACGGATCCCAACATATCAAACGTGGTCATCGTCATGAAACCAAGCGGTAAATGGAGGGTGTGCACGGACTACAAGGACTTGAACAAAGCATGCCCTAAGGATTCGTATCGAATGCCCAACATCGACTAGACAACTCGGTAGACAACTCATAGATGCTTATTCCGGTACAACCGATTATTATCCTTCATAGATGCTTATTAACCGAAAGGTACAACTATTGCTACAACGTGATGCCCTTTGGGTTGAAGAATGCCAGGGCCACCTACCAGAGAATGAAGAACCGAGTCTTTGAAGACCAGCTCGGGCGAAACATAGAAGTGTACATCGACGACATGATTGTCAAGACAATGAACCTCGAAGACCATATTCGGGACTTGGAACAAACCTTTGAGAAACTGCGGGCGTACCAAATTCTCTTGAATCCGGCCAAATGCGCGTTCGGAGTACCAGCAAGGAAGTTCTTAGGGTTTTTGTTAACAAGCTGGGGAATTGAGGCCAACCCGGACAAATGTAGGGCGGTCTTAGACATGAGAGCCCCTCAGAACAAGAAAGAAGTCCAACAGTTGACGGGAAGGCTGGCTGCATTAACTAGATTCCTACCGAGATCGGAAGAAAGGGCTCTTCCTTTCTTCAAACTCCTGAAAAAGGAGGCATAAGGAGGATGGAACCCAGAGTGTTAGTCGGCATTCAACAAGATTAAGCAATGTCTGGGACCCCGCCAGTATTGTCAAAACCTGAACCAAGAGAGGTACTTTTCCTCTACTTATCGATAGGGGAGGAAGCTATGAGCGCGATCCTAGTTCGAGAGACAGAGGCCGGCCAAGAACCAATCTACTTCATAAGTAAAGCGTTGCAGAGCTCGAAACTAAGGTATCAGAAATTAGAGAAAGTGGCTTTCGCCCTACTTATGGCAGCAAGAAGCTCGCGCCAAGTACTTTCGGGGATTCAGTCGTCGTTCGAACCAGTCAACTGATCCGACAGGTGTTACACATACCAGATTTGGCTGGCAAGATGATCAGTTGGGCAATAGAGCTATCCGAGTTCAACATCACATATGAGGCCCGACACGTGATCAAATCACAAGCAGCCTTTGGCGGATTTTGTAAGGGAACTCACCCCGGCCTATGAAAAGGACACGGCCCGGACTTGGGGTATGGAAGGTGTACGTTGATGGATCATCAAACGCCAAGGGAAGTGGAGCGAGGATCATAATCGAAAACCGGAAGGGGTCGCGATCAAACACTCACTTCACCTCAACTTCCCAACCTTAAATAACCAGGCAGAATATGAAGCGATGTTGGCTGGATTACAGCAAGCAAAGGAACATGGAGCACGGAGAGTAAAGGTCCTAATGGACTCACGGTTAGTAACGCGCAGATCGGGAGGACTTATCAAGCAAAAGGACCCTTGCTAGTAGGGGTGAGCATTCGGTTTTCGATTCGGTTTTTCGGTAAAAATTGAAAAAACCAAAATATCTACATTCTTACCACCGAACCGAAACCGAAGTAGCTAAAAAACCGATCGAATTAACCGAAATATTTCGGTTCGGTTTTGAAATTAATTCGGTTTTTGGGCTTCAGTTGGGCCTTCTTGTTTTCCTTTTTTTTTGCTGAATCAATCATATTGAATTGAATAAAAGTGGGGCGAAAGCCCAAACCAAAATGAATTGTGTTCGGTGTAGAACACAAATGTCTAGCTTTAGGTTAGCTAGTAAGTCGATATAGGATCTTTTAGTCTTCTCCCAGGATATAGCAATAAAACAAAATAACGTTTGATCAAATAACCAAAAAAACTGAATATAACAAACAAGCAATATACCCACTCTATATAACAACCATAATTTTTATTTAAGTTTAACAAATCCATCGACATACACACAACATACAAGATCGGCATTTTAAGTTTAACAAATCCAATGAGAGCAACCGCAAATTAAAACAAGAATAAATCAAATAAAAAAGAAAAGAAATAATCTAATAAATATTAACAAAATACAAAGATAATGAAAAATTACTTACAAAGATATTTGCATTGCATATACTATATATGTTGATATTTGCATTGCATATACTATATATGTCAACAGTTGCCTCCAATGTTCCTACTGTGACATATAAGTATTGGTAGAGCACTCATAAAATAAGACATATTTAAGGTCAATGTTCCTACAATGGAAGCAATTAGTATCACTTAATTAGCTATTAGTTAATGAGTTAATAATTAATTTCAGCAATAAAAGAATAAGTATGTTCAAAGATATCTGAATGAAGTTGTGATATAGAGAAGTGTATGCTGAGAATCAATTAGGATCATTTTGCATAAGCCGAATGCTAGAAAAACGCATGCCTTCAATTCTTTCTAGCTACCTGAAATTTTAACATGTGAGGAGTTAGGACCAATTAACTGGCTAAATTTTAATCCATGGCACAAAGAGACGTATTCCAAAATTACAGGACAGCAGAGTGTATGCTACCATTGATTACGACAATATTATTAGTTCCAAAAAATGCATGGCGAGGCGTCGTTTGCGACGACACCTTTCAAGCTGAAAGGGGTGTGTGGTCAGTATAACTTCTTTGTAATAGAGATAGAAATGCTGGTCAATGTTTTGTCCACACCATAAACATCATTTTTAACGAAATAAAAAAAATGTGATACCGTTGCAATAGTGACTGGTTAATTATTTGTTCTTCCTCATGTCTAAATGGCAACTAGAAGAGTTTGTCATGGGAAGTTCATTATACAAAGCATTAAAGTAACAAGAAATAACTTGAACAGTCCACAGTCCTTGAGTTGGGTCTATTAGGAGTTTAGGAACTAAAAACCTATATTTGTAATCTTCCCTAATTGAAAACTAGCAAAGTTGCAGTCACAGCCTTCCTATTCTCTAATCAGACATAACTTCGCTCACTATGATGAGAACATGATATTAAAGTCATCCATAAAGTGATATCCAAAAGTGCAGAATGAAGTGAAGATCAAGGATCCTTTTTCATGATTTAGTTTTCACCATTTACTTTCGCCAGATTTCTGAACAGAAGGGAAAAGGGCAATACAGGCCTGTACATTTTGTGATCAGCAGAAACAATAATCATCCTCTAACTCAAGTATAGAATTTAGAAATATTCCAATTTAAACAGCACAACACTGATAAAATTGAATTCACATTATAATTTCAACAAAAAAATTAGTTCAACTACACTCAAGTCAAATGAGCTAAATTCAAAATGTCACAATTTCTTTGCCTATGGTGAGACATAATTCACAGAATATTTTCAGTATATCAAACGGGCAAAAAAGTCGTATAGAAAATATCTCAGTTCTCATGAAATAATAATGCACCTTTTTTCCTTTAATCCACCTTCTTTCAACAGAGAAAAAGGGAGATTGCCTTGCCAATTGCAAGCTCGTGATCAAGTCATCCAGCATAACAGAGTTTATTAGCAAGAGAAGCTTATTATGTGTTAAACCAACAGTTTGCTCTTTGCTTGAAATTTAAAGATTAGAAATGGTGAAAAACAGAGCTTATTAGCAAGAGAAGCTTATTATATGTGTTGATCAGACAAGGGAAACACTAAATAATCAAACTAGGAGTAAAAATACAGGAGGTCGAAGGCTCGAAGCCGTTTTGGTGAAGATCGCCGACTTTGAGAGACTGAGTGTGAGAGGCGAGAGTGTCGAGCAACTGGCTAGAGCTTAGAGAGCACAGGGCTTCGTTCAACAAATCAAAGCCAACAAAAATCAAGAACAGCAGCAAATCGAAGTGCCCGAGCCAAGAGGAATAAATCCGTAGCGAATCGGTCAAAGACACACAAAATCAGTGGCGAATTGAACGACGAAAGGCGTTCTAGGGTTCAGATGCACAAAAAATTCAGAGCACAAGAGAAGTGCCTAAGCCGAGAGCCCGAGAGGAATGAATTGAAGCAGGCAGTGATGAAGAAGCCGATGGGTTACTGACTTTCACAAGGTTAGGGTTTTCAATGGAAAGAGGAATTGGGTTGGGTTGTTTGGACAGTTTGGTACTGCTCTTCACGTTGAAGTGGGCTGGGCTGATCAAATTCAAAACTTGTAAGGTTAAAAAAATTGATATTTTTCAGTTTTAACCGAAATAATTTTTCAAAGACCGAACCGAAAACCGAATTAAATCATTTCAAAAAAAAACCGAACTGAAAACACCAAACACCGAATTTGTCGGTTCGATTTTCGATTTGCTCACCCCTACTTGCTAGCCAAGTACCCGAACAGGGCAAGGGAAATAATTTATGACTTTGAAGAGGTGACGGTCACGCACATCCCACGCGAGGAGAACGTTAGGGCCGATATTCTATCCAAACTCGCCAAAGACAAAGGGGCCGGGGAACCATAGAACCATGGTGAAACAAAATTTGGCGTAACCGAGCTGCGTCTTGACCATATCCATGACCACGATTGGAGAAAGCCAATTGAAGACTACTTAGAAAAGGGAATCATCCCTACGAGACATGACCGAGATGAAAAAGCTGGTTCGAGAAGCCGCCAAGTACACCATGGTGGATGATCAATTATATCGACGAGGACTTCACTCTCCTATGATGAGGTGCTTAGGCTTGGCCGAGGTGAAATACATTTTGGCAGAAATACACGAAGGGATCGACGGCCAACATATGGGAGGAAAAGCTCTAGCTAGGAAGGCTTTACGAGAAGGCTACTATTGGTCGACCATGGTAGCAGATTCCATGGAGTTTGTGAAAAGATGTGACAGTTGCCAGAAGCACGCCAAGATCATCTGGCTCCCTCCAGCAGAAATGAAGAGTATCTCGGCCCCATGGCCTTTCTACAAGTGGGGGATGGATCTTTTGGGACCATGCCAAGTAGCCCCCGGACAACTCTGCTGGCTGGTGGTCGCGGTCGATTACTTTACTAAGTGGATAGAAGCTGAGCCTTTGACGACAATCACCTCGGCACACATTCAACGATTCTTCCGGCATAGCATTGTGTCGCGATTCGAAGTACCTGCCGAGATAGTAACAGATAACGGGACCCAGTTTATCGACAAAGGCTTCCAAGAGATGATCGCGGACCTTGGTATCGGGTAGCATTTCACTTCTGTGGAGCATCCCTAGTCCAACGGGTAGGCCAAAGCCGCAAACAAGATAATTGTCGAGGGCCTAAAGAAGCGGATGCAAGAGGCCGAGTCTAGTTGGGTCAAACAACTTTACGGCGTGCTCGGGGTTATAGGACCGGCGTCCAAACCTCAAACCGGAAACCTCGTTCGGGCCGACGTATGGATGCGAGGCAATGATTACGGTCGAGATAGGCCAGCCCTCTTGGAGAAGATTGAAGGCTCTTCGAGATGGGGAGGCGATGAATACCGAGGCACGATGACGTAGTGGACTTTGTGGACGAGGTCGGGGTTGCGGCACACCGCCGAGATATGGCCATGAAGCGGCTAATCGCAGCTAAATACAATCGAAAGGTAAGACCCGGTCTTTCGACAGGAGTAACCTAGTGCTCAGAAGGGCAGACATCGGCAACAAGAACGCCAGGGATGGCAAGTTGGCGGCAAATTGGGAAGGCCCTTACCGGGTTAACGAAAAGCTCGAAAAAGGTGCCTACGTCTTGGAAACCTTGGCAAGGATACAAATCAAAAGAACGTGGAACGCCAACAAGCCGAAAGTCTACTATACTATGTTTGAGTTTCTTTATTTTGCTTATTTCCAGCTTAATTTTATTTTCTTACTCACGCAATTTCCTTATTTAAAGTTGTTAGCTCTTTAGAGCGGATTATTTCATGAATTAATGAAGAACTCCTTTGCAAAGACCCAGTTTATGGACTATCAAAACGTCTTATCATACACCAGCCTGGTTAAAAAGAATGACATCGGGGCCCACAAGCCCAGGTTCTTGATTACGCAAGGTTTGGTTGAAAATATGACACTAGGTCTTGCAAGCCCGGGTTTTAAATTACGCAAGGCCACTGATATAAGCCTTTGCAAAAGTCTGATGCATCAACAAACTTGCTCCTCGATAAGAAGATGAATTGTCATCTCGACCCTGATCAGGCCAAAATGTGTAAGTTCGCGCATTTTTACACCATGGCTGGACATGTGAAAATTTTCCCTTATCCTGGCTATTATCCCCGAAAACGGATCTGGAACCCAGTAGGGAGGTTGAATAAAAAACTCCTACCTTGATACCCGGTCATAGCTACTGGAAGAATATAAAAGAATTCTACAAACATAAGACCCTAGCCCGGTCAAAGAATCCCCAGCGCGGGTTGGAGGATTCATAATGAGATGGTTAGCATGTTTAATTGCTCAATCAAAAGAAAATTAACGATAAACAACTTAATATTTAAGGTAGCCGAACCAAAACGGAAATATCAGATACACTGTCACAAGGGCATCAACGCCCAAACACAAAAAGACAAAGAAAAAACAAGTCAACCTGCAGGAGCGGACGGGTTAGAAAGATCACCGACAAAAACGCTGGTAGAGGTTTGCTCTTCACCCTCGACATCCCGGTCCCTACCAACAAGTTCAGAAACCGAGGTAGCCTCGGGAGACACGGGGCGGAATAAGCTAGCCATCCTAGATATACGCCTTATGGTGAAACCCAGCAAGGTCCAGATTAACGTCAGGGTTCAGATGCCAGATTTGCGCTAGGGCCATATCAAAGGCGTCCTTGACGGTCTCCTTCACGATGTCAGAGTAGTCGGCATATGCTTTCTGAGCATCCGCAAGGGCGGCCTTTGTCTTGCCCAACTCCTAGGCTAGGTCTCCCCGTTGGGTCCGTACAACCCGCGGGGCCGGATGTCCTTCTCGTGAGCCGCTGCACCGGACGAGCTCATGGTTAGCCTTGTTGAGGGCCTCCGTGTCATCGCGGCTCGTCATTGAGCTTGCTCCTCTCGGCCTCGGCCACTGGCTTTGTGTAACATCCTAATTTTTTAATTTAGGATTTAAGTATAATTAAGAAATATGTATATATATGATAAATATGTTTATTATGAAATGTTGACTTAAAATAATCATGAGAATAATTATTGAAAATATAGGCTTAGTTTTCCCTTAATTAATTTATTTTGGGAAAAAGAATAAATTCAAATAAGGAAGAAATTATGCCTAAAAATTATAGAAATAATATATGAGAATTAAATTGCCGAAAAAAATAGCCAAATGATTACAATTAATTATTTGGAAAATTAAGAATTTATTTTCCTTGTATTATTTTACAAGAGACAAATTGTAGAATAACACCCAAAACCCATAACAGCTAAACACATACGCGGCCCATATGCAAAATTAAAAACCCAACCCATTTGATTGTTGTCAACCATTACGTGATAACTTAAAGAAAAGCAATTTGGATTTATCCATTACTTATTCATTTTCCCCATAATTCCTAGTAGCCTTAGCCTTACTCAAACGCATCAGAAATATATATATATATATCAGTGAATACGAAACGCAACAGAGATGGAGAACTGTCAGCAAAATCTATTAAGCCATACTTCCAATACGCATTGCCTCATTCTCAGTCGACGTCTGTACACGCAAGACCAGGAAGCAACCTCGAGCCCAACGCTGCTTAACCATCGGTTCTTCTCTTTCGGTCTGTCTTTCTCTTGCGTCAAACCAGACCCTTAGTTTACTATTTAGCCGATGCTCCTTAGTCTTCTTCCATCCAGGTTGCCTTAACAAAAGCCAGAGTTGAGAGAGCAAAGAATGTGTCCGAGAGAGAGAGAGAGAGATTTAGAGCTGGGGTGTGTGGGCGCTCTGTTTTAATCCTCAAAGAACAGAGAAAGAGAGAGAGAGTGAATGAGGAAGGTGAGTGAGAGTCAAAACGTGGTCCAATCTTTCTCTGCGTTTTGGTTCTGAAACAGAGGAGTTCATTTCCAAAGGGTACATCGTGCAAAGGTTGAAGGTAAATCATCCAGTTTCTTTTGCTATGGCTTTTTGTCACTTCTCAACGCAAATCTAGGAACAATAAGCTATTGGAGATAAGCTTTGAAAAATCTGTAATAAGAAACAATGAAATAGGGGCTGTTATACATCTGTGTGTATATATATATATATATATATATAATCATGGGTGTAGCTGATGTGTGTGTATAAGCAAGGATAGGAAACGTATTAGTTAATAATTCATATAGAAGCAAAAAGGTTTGCTGTCATATACCTTTGGGAACGTTATTATAGGTATAAATATATTATATGTATAAGCTATATGAATATCATCATTGCATGGGCGTTGCTTATACAAAGGGAGGATTTCTTTTTACTGTCATGAACATACTACGTGGTGGAAAGGAGTTTCCATTTCAATTATTGACTACTCGAGAATCGAAAGTAATGGTGGCCAACGAGGAAGTTGACATTATCCACGCCCCATCCTTGACCAAATTATCGCGTGACAAAAGGACGTGACATTGTTGTGACGATAGGTTGTATCGTATTATCGATCCCCATATGAATTGGGTAATCGCAATGTCTTGCTAGAGCGCATGCGACTTGTGAAATTTAGTATATAGTAGTATTTCACGCTAACTCTCTCATAATGGCTGCGTGGTTCGCACACAAGAATAGCGTCTGAGCAAAAATGTCAGATTTATTGAATCTTAGATATATCTAAGATTTAATGAATATTGTATTTAATCCAGGATGAATATGTATGTATATATATATATATATATATATATTAAATTTGAGAATAATATAATATTATTATTTAATAGAGAATATAATATTATTATATAATAATTTTTTTGTTTTTAATTTATTTGATAAATTAAATATCTAAAATAAATAGAGATATTGTATCTCATATTTAATTTTCGAATAAAGATATCATATATCCGATTTAATTTAAATTGTGATATAGTATCTCAGATTTAATTAAATAGATAGATATCATATTTGATTTAATTTATAGAGATAAATTAAATCGAAGGTTTTTAATTGATTAAATAAATAGATTAGATTAGATCTATTGGATAGATTTAATTAATATATTATTTTAATCCAAATTCAAATTTCAAGATTAATAAGGATTAATTTTGAATATAATACGCCTATCGGTTTAAGAAAACCTACGGGACATTTTGTCAGTGGTATTAGAAAAGCCGCGAGAAACCCTAGAGAGAGAAAAAAAAAAAAGAGGAGACGCGAGAATATCGAAGGCGCTAGCACGGTGTCGTCCGTGTTCGAGGTTATTTGTGTGGATATAGGTAGAGGAAGGAGATTTGTAGAGTTGACTTTTGTTGATTGAGTAGGTAGTCCATGAGTTCGAATTGAACGAGACGCTTGCAAGTTCGCATAGGTATGTTTTCTAACGAACATTGATTTAAACTCTGTTGATAGATCCTCTCAAGGGATTCGTAAGATTTAAATGGATGAAAATCCTTCCGTTGCATGTACGGATCCCAACATAAGTAAAGCATATTATGAACGAATATAGGCCTAAAGATGAAAGATTAGTTTGCCAATAAACACCTTTAAAATATTAAAAAGACAAATAAAAGTGTTGAATTTCAAAAATCTCAACTGAACTTATTTGAAAATTTGAAATGTTGAAAAGTATGGGAAATTACATCATTGCCCTCACTTTTCTTTTCTTTCTTTTTTTTTCTTTTAAAAAAAAGAAAACACAAAACCCCTGCCGGCGGCCATTGGAGTTTTGGCGCCAGCCACCACTACAAGTAACCAATCATTAGAGCTTCGGTAACCTTTCCATTGGTTGGTCTACGTACCTCTGGTGACCTTTCTAGTGGCTGGTCTACCAGAGCTTCAACAACCTCATATATGCTTTTTTGAATTTCTAAAATAGAAGTACTTGATAACGAAACCAGAGTAGTAAAAAGGGTCATTAAGTTTTTCCTAATAACTACTTTTGTTTAGCTATTTACTATTTTGGTTTCACTATTCACTACTCTAGTTTCAAACTTTTAAACATTGTGTTAGGAACTTTGCCAGTAGCCAATCAATAGCGAAATCAAAGTAGTAAATAACGAACAAAGTAGTTATTAGGAAATGTTCAGCCTCGGGGACTGAATTTACTATTTTAGTTTTACTATTTACTACTCTGGTTTCAATATTGATTATTTTTTATTTGGAAATTCAAAAATTAAACGGCCGATCGTCGGTCATTGGAGCCAGATGTTGGCCACCGGTGAGGGTTGCTAAGGGGCATTTAAAAGAAATAAAAATGGAGGACAATGATGTATTTTCCATAACATTTTTAAATTTTGAAACTTGATTTAGGGTTATTGGAATATGAATGATTGATTTGGAATTATATATTATAAAGGTGTTTATTTAGAATTTTTCCTTTTTTAAATTTGATTTCCTTTTATTTAATTTACTTTTTACTAATTCATTCCTTTTTAAAAAATAATAATAATTTCCTTTTATTTAATTTAACTTTTACGGGTTCATTTGTAACATTCCTATTTTCATGAACAATGTACAAAGCATGAATTAATGGAATATTGGGGAGTTTTGGCTACAATTAAATTGTTTTCTTTATGGAACCTTTAATTTAATTAAATAGCCAAAATAACATACGAAATCAATGACTTTAGTGACCTTGTGACAATGTGAAAGTCACTATGATTGTGACTTAATTTTTGACTTAATAGCAAGGGAGAATAAGGAATTGTTTTAATTGAATTAGGGCAATCAATGGTAAGTTGGCTTGTCAAATTAATAAGTTCCTAAAGGGCATTAGAGAACAAATTATTGGACCTCTAATAAGATCAAAATTTCGCCCAAGTAAGGCCAAAAAGAAAATGAAAATGAAAATGAATTTTGGAAGATATGACATATAAAGTCAATTCCACTAGGACTTAATGTAACATGATGTATAAGAATTTGGAAGCAACATTTTTGTTCTCTTTTCTTGAAATTTTCGAACAAGGAAGAAGGATGAGAGACAAAAAGAATTATGTATATGAAAGGGACATATGGAAAATTGAATGAATTAATATGAGGAAAAGAGCCATTGACTTGGAATCTTGTCAAGAAAGCTTATATCATTAAAGATGACATAAGATGGCTTATTGAACAAGAGCCAAAGGAGCATAATGAAAGCACAAAAATCTTCTCCTACAAGCTATAAATTTCGCATAAGGAGAGGGAAAAGAAGACAAGCGTGATTTTTCAAGTTCTTAGCCAAAAATAAAACTATTTTCCCTTGAATGCCAAATGTCACAATAGGGAATTAGGTTGGCTATTGAAGTAGGATAATTGGACACTTGTTAGAGACTTTTGGAAGATAAAATTTCTTCTTCAAGAAGCTTCAAGCATCAGTCATGAAGAAGAAGCAACAAGAAATACATAAAATCACATGCAAAGATGCAAAGTCAAGACAATTAACCTTAGATGGACAAGTGGCAACTTATGGACTCAAGCTTGACTTTTAGATAGGCAATTGTATAAGTAAATTAAAGGCAAGTGAAGTCAAAATTTCTTGTCCTCCAAGCCTTAAAATTCGAATCAGCCATGTTAAGGAGGGAGGAAGATGATTCAAACCAATGTCAAAGCCAAAATAAGAGGTCAAAGAATTGGGGAAAAATTAGCCAATGAGAAAGGGCCAAACAAGGGGCAAAGAAAAGCTTCTTTTTCAAGCAATTAGAGACCAAAAATATGATCCCCCTTCAACCCAAAATTTCGCCAACCATGAGCACAAAAGAATGAAGCAAAAGTCAAGCAATAATGATAGGAATCTTAGTCAAAAAGCTTGGAGTTCATGGCCAATAAGAAAGCACCAAGAATAAGACCTAAATCAAAGCTTAATATGAGTACAAGTTAATGTCCATTGGTCCATGGTTTGTCCTAGTGTAACATCCCGAATTTTTTTCGGAAGAAATTAATTTATGATAATTAAAATTTATCATTTAAGATTATTTTTATAATATAGTAATATCTCAAATTTTGGAACAAGAGAGTTTAGGAATAAGACCGAGATAAGAAAGTTACTAGGCTCTTGATAATCGGTATTTTTCATTACAATCGGGTAAAAATCTGATATTAATTTGAATGGTAGATTATTATGTAGTAGATAAGCATGTGAAATTTGATCAGTAGATGAGTATTCGGTAGATGGACATATGTATGGTAGTTAGATGGTAGATGGAGATGTGAATGGTAGTTACACGGTAGATGGACATAAGAGTGGTAGTTAGATGGTAGATGGAGATGTGAATGGTAGTTACACGGTAGATGGACATAAGAGTGGTAGATAGATGGTAGATTGAAGAAGTTGGGTAGTAGATAGACATGTGATTTTTGAAAAATGGTTGAGACCCAAAACTCTATAAATACCTCACCCCTTCTCTTCTTTCACAACACACAAACACTCAAGACTCACGGTAGAGAGAGAGAGGGGGAGAGAGAGAGAGAGAGAGAGAGAGAGAGAGAGAGAGAGGGAAGGAACGTAAGGAAGCCTTGCGGTAATTTTTGGGAACTATAGAGTAACAGGTAACTCTGAATATTCTTCCTTATACTTGTGAATTATGTATGATTATAAATTATGTTATATTTTTATATAGACTAAATTATATGTATATGTATTACGATATTATTATAATGCAAACTGAATATTACGGTTTTGCCCCCGAATTTCGGAAATGATAGTTTGGTCCCGAATTTCAAAATGACAGTTTAGTCCCAAATTTCAAAATGACAGTTTGGTACGATAAGGTTTTTTGAGATGTTTGGGTTTACCATGAAATGATATTTTATATAAATGGAAGCTTGTGTTAGTATATTTTATTTTTATTGAATATAATTATCATGGCGGCTGTATTTGTGATGTGTTGGAGTAAGGAGGAAATTGAATGATAAGATTTCTTTATGCCACCACTCGGTGCACAGTGGATGGTACTTTTCAGGGCCCCATCTTCCATGTTTTCCTCTGGCCGGGATTGCATTGGAGTTGTGGGACATGTGACACCTCCTTAGTTGTTATTTTTAAGGAGGGGAGCCATAGTCCAAATTTAAGCTCTATACCTTTGGCGGGTGTATCTTAAGTTTTGGTGAGCTTGAAACCATCCGAGTCAAATGAATGAGTTTCTATTGGACTATGTGTTAGCCTATGGCTCCAGTCGATGTACGGGGCGGATGGTGATATAAGGGAGGCTGCATATTGCATATTGTAAAATTGTACAATTTCACAATTCGACATAATGATGATTACTTTTGCAAAAGAATTTTGTATGAGAATTTATGGTATATATAAATATATTTGAGATCAGCCCCGCTTTTTGTCATATGTACTTTTCTTGTGTACGGTAGAAACTTTCGTAGTTCGAGACGTGAAATCTCATCCCATATTAACATTTTTCGGTGAATATCCTAGTAGGGAGCAAGGGAAGGCACCTATGGAGTGAGCTTT
Source organism: Acacia melanoxylon (assembly GCA_019022615.1). Lineage (NCBI taxonomy): Eukaryota > Viridiplantae > Streptophyta > Magnoliopsida > Fabales > Fabaceae > Acacia > Acacia melanoxylon. Next base: position 794,814 of record JAFJYJ010000122.1, read on the forward strand.
GAAGGCTCTTTTGTACTCCTATAGTTTATGTTATGTTATTTTATTTGCCATAAATCTAAGACTTCCGCTTTGTATTAAACTCGAAACATTTTCGGAAATTTATTTTGAATATGTATTATGAACTTTATTTTAAATGGTCGTGTAATTTAATGATTTGGATATTGATTATCCCCTGTTGGAGGTATTTCAAATATTTTGACCAAGTTTTCAGGAGTTGAATTTGAGGTGTTACACCTAGGGTTTTTGACTTGTTTTTCTACCTTTTTCTCTATGTTCATGGCCCTCATATTTGTTGCCCAATTTGTCCACCATAGAGAGAAAAAGAGTGAAGAGTGAGCTTACACACTAGAAAGAAGAAGGAGCACACTACTTGTAAGTTTAAGGTAAGTAGGTTTCAAACTTTGTGGATTTGCTTTCTACCTTCCTTAATCTTCATTATACCTTCAAAATCCTTATGAATAACCTTGGTATGGTTCTGCTATGCCCAAGGCCGAACCCATTAGGAGGCACAAAAGAAGAAGAAGTTCAAGAGCAACAAGTCACAAAGAGAAGTAAGTCACTGACTTAGCTTGTTTGTGACTTGTGTCTTGGATTTTGGGAGATTTTAATAATAAAGGCTGATTAAAAGAATGATGTTTTATCAAGGGGGCTCTGCCCTAATCATCAAAATGAAGTATCACATGATTAAAGTTAAGTTCATGGTGTTAAAAAGAAGATTAAGCCAAGAAATGAAGGAATATGAAGTTAAACTGAAAATTATGGTTGTTGCTCCCATAAAGTGATTTTCGTCCAGAGCTGAATATATGAGATTATGATATGTTTTTGGTTTTTTTTTTAATGACACCAAAGTTTTTAGGATGAAATCTTGCATGGGGACAAGTAGTAAACATGATTTTGGAACTCAAAAACCTTAAGTTTCAAAGAAACAGAAATCTACCAGTTTTAATGAAATCTGGGCAGTCAAGCTTAAGAAATGGTTTTAAAATAGTAAACGAAGCCTGATGGATATGAAACTTTACAGTCTCACAGTAGGCATCTTGAGCTTCATTTTGATATAGAATTTTGTAATTTTTAGAGATGCATACTAGGAGAAATGAATTTGTGAAAAGAGCCCAGAAAAATGGACTTTGCCTTTGACCAGTGGGTAGGGTTTTTACACAGAAAAAGGATACTAATTTGTATGGCCTCTGAAAATATTTTTAATAAAACCTAGACATGTTAAGGGTTAAATGGCCACTAGAATCACGTTAATTGAATTTTTCTAGAATTAATTATGAATTTTTGAAAATGAGGCATGATTTCTGGAATTTCTGGAATTATGGTCGAATTTCCCGAAAATAAGAGGAGAGTTTATATAAGTGAATAAAATGAAGTGTATTTGCTTTGTTTAGGGCAAGTACATATCCGGAGTAATTTGCGGACACCGGGAGAATTTTATTAATTACTGATCAGCTACCAGATAGTAATTGTTTACTTGCATACTCTATATTACCTTGTATGTTGGTTGTGCTATGATTGAGGAATATGTCTTGTGAGTGAGACATGCATGTGAGCGGTAGGGCCTAGTGGACGATGTATCTTTGGGTTACTACTAAGCAGGTGATGCATTCAGTGTAATTAGGGTTTGAGGCCCCGGCTCCGTTGTTTTCCAAGCGCTATGGAATCAGGGCTTATGATTATAGCCTGTCAAGTGTTGATGTGTGTTCTAAATGCATGTGCTATATGTTGCCATTGTTGATGTTATGTTTTTCCTAATTATGGTTGCATATATGAACTGCATACATATTATATATGAGTTTAATAGTTACGCTAAGATTCAATTTTGAATCCCAAAACCATTCCAAAGACACAGGTGTTTCTGGCTAAGTTGACTTGGAGATTTGAGGTAGGGCATGGAGTTGAGGGTTGAAGAAATAGGGAATGCCCTGTCAAATTTTGTACTTTAAATTTTGGATGATTGTATACATTTACTTACTGCTCGGCATTTATTTTGGATCACTGTACCCTAACCCTACGGGAATTATTTATTGTTTACTTTCCGCACTTTTACCAGTATTATGCATTTGCCCAAACCTATCAAATGCTCTACTGCATAACGCTCTAATGTATGTTAATATGGGATAATTAACTAAGGAAAGATAATAAATAAAATGGATCACTCTAACCCGCCACCCGAGAAGGCAAGGCCAGTAGGGGTGTAACATCATTCATCTTAATGTCAAGAGTTCAATGATACCCACTACATTACATCAACAAAAAAAAAACTCATGCTTCCAATTAGGGTTGTGCACGATTCAGACCCAATCGAGTTTGACGTCAACCCAACATCTACTTTAGAGAGGACCTCGAGATGTAAAGGACAACCTAAGATCTGGTATGGTCTAGAACTAACCCGAGCTCGAGCTAGACAAGACCTAGTCCAGCAGGGTATATGGATTGTTTCATGTAGTCTATGACCTGAATTTTATTTTATTTTGTTCCTCCTTGGAAGACAAGAGATTTGAACACATTAAGTATAATTAGGGCCTTAAAAAAATACCTGTAATTATATATAACTCATCATAAAACATTTAAACCCAATAATAAATTTATAAAATTCTCCAACAAAATTTAACAACGAAAAAAAGAAATTTCATTCAAGTTACAACGATTCAATCCACGATAACATAAAAAGTTAAATACATTAAGCCTAACAAGTCTATGTCACATTACACACAAGTAAACAACAATCATAAACAAATTATATAATAAAGAATAAATTGGTAATAATAAAATATGTAAAAATTAAACAAACATTATTGTAGGTTAAAGAAAAAACATTTTTGAAGCTATCTACACAAATCTATCAGATTTTTTAACCATTATGAGAGTAATTAAAAATAATGTGCTGTAATTTTTTATTAATGTTTAAAGTGGATGGTCTAAACCACTCGCATAGGAATTTCAAAAATTTAAGAATAAATAAATAAATAAAACTCATGGAGACTGGACCAAATCAACCGGTCTAATGACTTAGTCCCCTGTCCAGTGCAACTCGAAAGGACCAGTCTGGTTTGATGGACGCATCTGACCAGCTTTTTGAAGATCGGATCAAGCCGGGTTTGTTAGGGTTGGACCGGGTTGTACTACACTGTGAGGATTTTGCACTTCCATACTTCCAACAGTGTCATCCTGCAATTATAGTGAGGAAAAAAAGGGGGAAATGGGGAAAAGGTACCTTTAAAATCGTATACCACTCTAGTCTTATTTATAAGTCCACTTTCACTCTCTGTGAAAGTGGACTTATAAATAGGACCAAAGTGGTATTAACTTTGAAATATTATGTTTTAAGGTCTTTAATATGAATTAATTTAATCACTTCAATTTCAATTTTATTAAACTTTAATCATTTATCTATTAACATAAAAAAGTAGACTATGGCTTGAAATCCTTACAATCTGTTTCTTGTTATTCTATGCTTCAGAAATTAGGCACAAAATTTGGTTTTAATCTGTGAGGATATTATTTTTTAAAGAGTAAATACCCTTTCGGTCCCCGACAAAAAACACGGACCCATTTTAGTCCCTTACAAAAAATCAACCCTTATTCGACCTTTTTTATGGACTAAAAATGATATTTTGGAAATTTGTGAGGGATCAAAATGTCAACCAATTGACCCTTATTCGTCCTTTTTATGGACTAAAAAGGACCTTTGTTTTGTAAGGGACCAAAATGGGGATTGCATTTTTTGTCAGGGACCAAAAAGGGTATTTACTCTTTTTTAAATGTGGAATATCACAACGATAGTGTTCTATTTTTTTAGAAATCTAAAATATCTATATTGTTCGTTTAATTAAAGAGGTGATGTGCTTTATGTTTTTCTTGGACGTTATATTTTCATCCCTTGCGATCAATTTTTCTTGCTCCATCATAAATATTTTAATCCTCGTTGTTCTGGTATAGAACACAGATGTTTAGCCTGGTAGGCTAGTAAGTTGATATTGGCTCGATAGGCTCTACCTGAGTATCTATGAGGTAGATAACCAGGAAAGCTTGGGATCACTATACACAGACCAGGCTTTCGCCAAAGGGGTGGTGTGTGTGCACAATGTGACAAGACGTAAATAGTTCAGAGTTAGAAAGTGTGTACCTTAGGGTTTGACCTCTGTATTTATATAGTATACCTTAGGTTGAAGCTTATGGGCCCTGTGATTCGTGGCCCTAGTATCATAACTGCCAGATCTAGATTTAGATCTTCCTGGATTATATATAAGATAGGATTCCCCTTTTGTTATAGGCAGATCCTAATATGCGGTGTATTCCTTCTTTGGGCCATCCTGTTATTGGGCTTACGGGCTTGACAAAGGTCCATAACAATTGCCCCCAACCCGGCGGTTCAAGATTTTGAGTTTGGGATGTATTTTGCCCCAGATGAATTATCCTGGCTAGGTTGCTGTGCACCTTTCCCTCGTCGAGTTGGGTTACAGTGATCCCAGCTATCGAAGTCATTTGCTCAAAGATCCGAGGTAATATCTCAAAGATCTGAGGAAATGTCAAGGAGTTCACTTGACTTCGAGGTCGATATCATTCGCATTCGCCATCATTGCCAATTGACACCTAGCTACCCTAGATTCGCGAAGGGTTTCAACCGCCACACCTAGCCGCCTTCGATTTCTACGCGCATTTAATGCCCCATCCGTCGCGTACGTCACCCCTATTTTTTGGGTGAATAGACTCTTTTACCCTTGATGCTTTGGTATCGTAACGTTTATTATTCATATTTCCCTCCATTTTTCACGCTCCATCGGTTCTCTGCACTCTCTTTTCTCTCAAAAAACTCTGGTCTTTCTTGCGACGATAATCTCTCTACGACCCTCAGATTGTACTGCTTCATCCTTCTCCGACTTTCATTCACTCTGGTATATCCTCCACTTCTTATCATTTCTCTCGCTTTCGTTTTGAAGCTCGCTGGTTCTGTGATTTTTGTTTTTCGCTTTTTCATCCATATATCGCATATAGGCTTGTTTTTGGGTTTTCTGGGTGAGTTTCAGTAGGACTTTCTGGGTAGCCTCTAAGTTCTGGCTTCCTTTATATGGCCGTATGTCCTTATACATGGGAGTATCCGTTGTCTAATTTCGTTTTGGTTTCCCCTCCCTCCTTATCAAGCCTTTTATGCCTCTCTAGGTTTCCACTTCTGGTGTCGATGGGTAGGGTTAACCATTTGCCCTCTTCGAGTCAGAACGTAACTCCAGAGGAGGAGGAAGCATTGCGCGCACGTTATCCTAGAGCCGTTTTTGGTTACTTGGCTCTCCTCTTTCGAAGAGCAAAGGTTAACCACCTTGCTCTGCGGTGGGCCCGGTAGGGAAGGTGTTGAGGGTCTAGACACTGCCATTGCTAGGTCCGTGGTAAAAGCTCTACCAATATTTTGGCAATGGTCAGGGACTGGGGTGTATCCGACACCATCCCAGCACTGCCCATCAACCTTTATGAGTTTCCCACTCGCGTACGGCTGGAATCCCATCCGGAAGGGTATCTTGGCCCCTTTTGGGACTGTATCGCCTCAAGCTCCCACTACATCGCGAGTGGTCAAGATTCCCTTGCCAATGTCACTCTAGGCTCATGCCGTCATGTATCTTCCTCTGACCCTACCCCAGCTCTTAGAGATCGATCTCATCCTGATCCAGCTATTTTTCCTCATTCCCGGAGTAGCTTGTATACGCCAGGTATATCTCGCACTTGTTGATTTTAGCCTTTTTTGTGTTTGTTATAGGTATAAATGGATCCATCTCCTTCAACCCATAGCACGCATTCCAATGCTGGGGAGTCAGATTCTATGAGCCCTTCACAGATTCTAGTAGAGAAGTATCCATGGGTTATGAAGGTGGAATATCACCTAGAGGGGGGTGAATAGGTGATTTCAAACAATTCTTTTGCGATATGATGGATAGGTAATGAAATCAATAAAGACGTAAAGAGAAATGGCACAGAGGAGTTATACTGGTTCGGTCCAATTCTTTGACCTACGTCCAGTACCCAGACACTCTGGGATTTTTCACTATCTCACAAATGCAATTACACACTCTGTAACTTAGGATGATCCTTTCTCCCTAGGACTCACTCCCCCTTACAAGTTGTAATCATACACCCACACTCAAGATACCACTATCTTGAGATTTGAACGAATATAAATGATAAAACTCTCTCACAGAGTAGATGAACAATAAACATTGAAGCTTAATAGTATCCAAAGATATAACAGAATGAGAATTGATCGCTTTGAGTGCTTTGCCTGTGTAAGCGTTGGTTTATGTGTTGATGAAATCAATCCTTTGAGTATTTATAGTAGTTGTAGAATGAAGACCGTTGTAGGATTTGAATTTGTCCGTTGTGAGCATTTAAGCATCCACGCCTATTTCGCCTTAATTGGATTTCGCGTGTTGTCTCTGTTTCACAAAATTTTCGCTGCTTGATAGCTCATCAATATTCAACCGTTGGTTAAACATTTGAAAATCACTTAAGAAGATGATTAATGATATCACAATAAATCTTTGAATGATTTTTAGGAAGATATACGCGGGTAAACAAATTATTACAATAAAGCTGCAGAAGTTTTGTGTTTTTTTGATATACCATACTCGGGTACCCATAGTTACATACTCGAGTAGCCTGTGTATAAACACCTAACAGACGCTTCATTCTCATCAATACTCGAGTATCTAGGTGATTTAGATATATCAGATGCTTTGCTCTTCAACATACTTGAGTATCCATTCTCAATACTCGAGTATTGCTTTGATATGGGAGGAGTTGGTAGCGATGAAATCCCATACTCGAGTATCATAAACCAATACTTGAGTATCATATTAGGAGCAATCTGAAATGTGGAAATGTTAAGCTAATACTCGAGTATCAGCTTACACATACTCAAGTATTGATTACCTGAAAAACTTTGCCACACAGTTTGGACAAACCATACTCGAGTACTCATTGAAGTACATGATTAAAAACTTATTCAAAACCTTAAATGATTTCAAGTCTTGTTATCATGAAAACCTTGAGAACTAACAGGTTACTCATGAGGTGCTAACGACGCATTCTTTGATGACTGCCTTCGATATCGCCAAGCTTGAATTAGGAGAGTCTAGTGGCTACAAGTTGTGCCCCCCTGACGATGGCGAGCCCATTTGTTCCCAGCGGGAGGAAACCAACCTTCCTTCTTCTTTTTCTACAGGGACTATGTATCCCGGCTCGGTATTCGCTTTCTATTCACCGAGTTCCAGATCGCCGTTCTAAATTACCTTCATCTTGCTCCTTCCCAACTTCACCCAAACATGTGGGGTTTTCTTATAGCATTTGAGCGTCTTTGCAATTCTTTTAAGGAGCTCATCCCTTGTACGGTTCCTCTGTTCTTCTATTTCTTTTGTCCTTTCACGGCCCGGTCTGGCAAAGAATCGGCCGACTTGAAGGGTCTGACGTCTATTCAGGGGGTTCCCCATAAGAAACTCTTTCACGCCTTTTATGAGTCCTTCAAACACTTTAAAGCCAGCTTTCTTAAAGTTGTTGCCATCCCTGGGCAGCAACCATGGTTCCTCCATGGCGCTGAGTCCAAAAATGTGGAATGGTGATTCCCATTATACTGGACTAAGGACCATCATGAAAACCATTCAACTTCTTACTAGGTTGAACAGGATGATATCCCGGCCGAGGACGTCGGCTCCGCATCTCGCCTGGTAGCTTATATTGAGGAGCACGGTACCATTAGTGCTGCTTCTGTTATCTCTCGACCTTGTGCCGATCCGGGGCCGTCCCAGCATATGCTTTTCATTGTTTATGGGATTCATGTTTACTGTCTTATTGCCATATTTTCTGATTGTTTGATTTTCTGGTGTGCAGCTCAAGGTATGGAGCCATTGTCGCGCTATCTGGCCCATGTGAACCTGGGCCTTGGGGGGTTGAATAAGGATAAGGGGAGGAAGCAGTCTACTCCTGAGCCCCACAAGACCAAAGGCAGTTCAAATTCTCAGGTGCAAGCGCCCAAGAAGACAAAGACCAGCCGGGATACTTCCCAGGACAACCCGATCCTTCTCTCCTCAACCAGTGGCCCCCAATTGACTCTGACTTCTGGCACTGTCATCCAAGCTCCTGAACCCTCCTCTGCAACTCTTCCTCCCCTGCCGCCCCCGCTCAAGCTCCCGCATGGACTTACGTGGAGCAAAGGCCGGACCAAAGAGCTCTCCGTGTCTCTTCTCCCACCCCGGCGTTATACTGACAGTGTCCCATTCTCGGAAATCAAAGACAACAAGCTTTGGGACATTCAAAAGTACATGCTGAAGGCCTCCGGAGTGGTACAAACTATGGGACTCTTGAAGCATAATTATGTTGAAGCCTGCGCCACTCTAAATCAGGTGAAGGCGGAAAGAGATGGGGCAGTGGCCGAGAAGAAGAAAGCCGAGGAGGCATGTCAAGCAGCCGAGGCTAAGACGAGCAAGCTAAACGACGAGCTCCCCGATGACTAGAGAGGCCCTTGACAAGACAAACCGTGAGCTCGTCCGGCTGCGCAGTCGCCCATGAGCGGCATGCAGGCCCTACGGTTTGTGCAAAACCAACTCGGGGAGCTGGCAAAGGAGCTGGGTGAGACTAAGGCCACCCTTGTTGAAGGCGTATATTCGAAAGGTGTATACCGCCTAATCCCACCTCCTATGTCTCCTGGTGATATCTCATTTTCTGAGCTTGATGAAGGACAAACCGAGGATGGTGATGAAGTGGTCTCGATTGGTGTCCCCCAGAAGGAGAAAAAGTTGTGCCCTAATGTGGCCGTGTAATTAGTTCTGAGTGCTAAGACCCATGGTGCTTTTGTTGCTTTTCACCGGTTGTCATCCTAGTTTTGTTTATTTTTGTAATTTGTTTACCTTTGGACAACTTGATCACCAATGATAACTTCATTTACTTTTTTATCAAGTCGAGCACGCTTTCGCATATTTTGTTCATCATGGTGACAAAGTTTTCTTTTGCGAGTCCCAACCTATGTTGGTATTTCCTTGATCGGGCCAGGGTCTTAGTTATGCAGAGTCTGCTAATGTTATTCTTCTAATATCCAAGACCAAGTATAAGAGTAGGGGTTTCCAAACAAACCATACTACTGCGTTCCGAATCTGTTGTCCGGGATTTAATCCAGGATAAGGGAAAATTGTCACATGTTCAGTCGTGGTGTAGAAATGCAACACTTAAACATTTTGACCTAATCAGGGTCGGGATGACAATTCTCCTTCTTATCTAGGAGCGATTAATGATGCTTCAAGAATTGCAAGGGCTTGTAACAGCAGCCTCGCGTAATTGAAAACCCGGGCTCATTGGCCCCGGTGTTAGTCTTTTAACCGTGCTTGGTGTATGACTGGGTTCAAAGACCCGAGTCGTTGTCCATTCCTTTGTATGTAATTGGCACGATACTAGATAGTCCATAATTTGAATCTCCCATGAGGAATTCTTTATTAATTTGAGAAATAACTTGCTCCAAAGAGCTGACAACTTTAAAGAAAGAAATTGCACAAATAGAATTAGAGAATTGAAATGAAAATAAACTAACTCGCATTAATCGCCTGTTCGCTACATTATGTGCATGGAAGCTAGGTCTAGCTATAGTAGACTCTCAGCTTATCGGCATTCCATGTTCTTTTAATAGGCTTCCTTCCTAGGGTTTCCAGGATGTAAGCTCCTCTGTCGAGCTTCTCCTTGACCCGGTAAAGTCCTTCCCAATTTGTAGCTAGCTTACCATCCTTGGCATTTTGGTTTCGACATCGGATCTTTCGAGTACTAGGTCACCCCCGTCGAAGGACCGGGGCCTAACCTTTCGATTGTACTTGGCCGTGATGAGTTGCTTGGTGGCTATATCTTAGCAAAGTGTGCCGTAATTCGTACCTCGTCAATGAAATCTAACTCCATCATTAGCGCGTCGTTATTCGTCTCCTCGCCTTCCTAGAGAGTTTTCTGATGGTTAATTTTGCCTATTACATGACTTTCATGCAAAGGTTCATGAGGTTGAAAACAAAAATTGTGTTTAATCGTTGTGGAAACCCGTAACTCCTTACGGTTCTCATGAATTATTAACCTTAACTCATTACATTAATTAGTTAATAATTATTAATCCGTAACTCTTTACGGTGCTCATGATGATTCATAACAATTTATAATATTCATGAACTTTGGGATTACTCGTTAAAACAACTATTGGAGATTAGGATAACTTGACAACACAACTATTAGAGATTAGGTTACCTTAGATCACTTGAAGACCTCAATGTTGTTGATGTCCTCTAACGTTGATCCACACGGCTACCTCCCAATTGTAACGAGAACTCCTTCTCTTGAAACCTCTCACTATTTGAATGCTTGCTAGGCGAAGACAAGGTTGATGTTTGGTTTCCTTGGGTTTTACTCTTTTCAAGAAGGTGATGGTTTCTTGGAACTAGGTTATGGATAGGATGAACAAGGTTGGAACCTTACCCTTTTATGGATGGTGCCTTTTCCTCTCTAAACCTTTGGTAAAGACCTAAATTTAGAGAGCATAAGGGTTCTTGTTTTTCTCCTAGAAAAACGTGCAAGAAGAAGGCACACCAAAAATCAGCACTTTATAATAGTTTAACCCTAATTTAAGTGCTTACAAGAAAGGCCCAATCCAAGCTTGAATTGGAAAATCCAATTCACAATTAATTAAATTCATATCTTGATTGATTGATTGGATTTAAGATGATGAATCAAATTCATATCTTGATTGATTGATTGAATTTAATATGATGAATCATATTCATATCTTGTCAACCAAGTCACATTAAATTCACATCTTGATTGATTGATTGAATTTAATATGATGAATCATATTCATATCTTGTCAACCAAGTCACATTAAATTCACATCTTGATTGATTGAATTTAATATGATGAATCATATTCATATCTTGTCAATCAAGTCACATTAAATTCCTATTTTTTCTTCAAAAAACGTCCATAAAAAGGGCACATAAAAAATTGGCACTTTATAAGAGTCTAAACATATTTTAAGTGCTCACAAGAAAAGCCCAATCCAAACTTGAATTGGAAAATCAAAATCGTAATGAATTAAATTCATATCTTGAATATTGAATAATAATTTAAGATGATGAATCACATTCATCTCTTAAACTAAAATTCAAAATCATTTTAAATCAATCCTCATTTATTATATCTCCTATCTTCATCCAATCTTTATTGGATCTTTATATATATATATATATATATATATATTAGATAATTCAGAATTATCATTTATAACCTATCCCTTTTTGAATTAAAATTCAAATCTCCTCATTGGGCTTGGAGTCCCACTCCAACTCAATTACACATTTACTCTTGATAAAGCCCAATAACAATTATTGGTCCAAGTTTGCTAATTTTAAACAAACAGGAATAACCTTTGTGTGTGACCCATTAGGCCCAATTAGTCACCGACATAAATAAACTTGAACCAATTAAAACTCTTTAACGGACCCAATTTATTTAATGACCTCATAAGACACTAGCAATGCTCGTGGCCCCCCGAACTAATTGAGTTGATCAAGTGATCTACCTTTCATATTTGGATACCGTGCGGGCATCATCCCTCACATCGTCATTCACATTTAGTCGAGAGCAAAGATAGAGTATCATCTCTCTTAATTGACTAAATGTAGCTAATTCACAGAACTAGGAATCTTCTTATATTAACTCTACAATAGATCATGACTCTTCATGATCACTTATCGTGCGCATAGACTCCTGAGTTAATTAGAAGCTATCTAAGCTCTACCGGTCTTGTGAATGACTAATCCCTTGTAGGGGACTGTGAGTCCTCTCAACATATCCATCTATACTTATGTATTCGAGTTACACCCAAGAGTACACTGTTCTCCCCATTTTCAGGCGGATAGAGTTGTACAGTCAAAGTATAACCCTAGGACATAGTGTTCGATGACATCCTTAAGTCTAGGACGATCAACGCTACCAAACGGTGAGAGACTTTACATATCCAATGATACTCTCTACAATGAATCTTTGTGGAGTCTCTCGGTGGGTCTGTTCGGTGCTATCTGTTCTCCAACAGATCCACCCACGACATCAGCTAAGACATCTCCATGCATGTATTCCATGAGGTCCCTACCTTGTATTTCTATACAAGTAGATGATGTCGTACTAGTTTTATTGAGATCATCAATGCCCTTTCTTGGTGATTCAAGACTAGGAACAAGTTTTAGGTAATAGATATACAGTGCTCTTGAGTCCTCATGATCATGATCTCTATCATTGATCCTCAAGATAAACACATATTCTATTCCTAGGGTTTTTATCTTCAAACACATATTTACTTTAAAATAAAGGTGAGACATAAATATGATAAAGATAAAATATACTCATTTATGAATAATGAAATACTACAATGTAGAAAAAGGTGCTGATCTGTCTCTACAGATTGTCTCTAAGACACCTAAATACTAACATCTTCAACCTCCTCCATAACGGCTGGCCTATCTCAACCGGGATCATCGCCTCGCATCCATAGGTCAACTTGAAAGGGGTTTCGGGTTGAAGTTTGGACACTTGTTCTCGTAACCCCACAAAGACGCAATAAAGCTGTTCGACCCAGTTTGATTTTGCGTCTTCCATTCGCCTCTTTAGACCATCAACAATTATTTTGTTTTCGCTTTTGCTTGGCCGTTTGACTGGGGGTGTTCTACGAAGCAAAATGTTGCTTGATGCCGAGGTCCGAAATCATCTCCTGGAAACCTCTATCAACGAACTGAGTCCTATTATCCGTGACCACCTCGGTAGGGATTCCAAACCTGGAAACGATGTTGTGTCGAAAGAATCGCTGTATGCGAGCCGAAGTGATGGTTGTTAAGGGCTCATCTTCTATCCATTTAGTAAAGTAATCGATAGCTACAACGAGCCATCGCAATTGTCTTGAATGGTCCCAAGAGATTGATCCCCCATTTGTAGAAGGGTCATGGAGTCGAGATGCTTTTTAATTTTGAAGGAGGGAGTCAAATGATCTTGGCGTGTTTCTGGTAGCTATCATATCTCTTTACAGTCTTCTTGAAGTTTGCTACCATGGTCAGCCAGTAATAGCCGGCCCGCAAAGATTTCCTCCCTAGAGCCTTTGCTCCCATGTGCTGGCCGTTGATTCCTTCGTGTATCTCCGCCAAAACATACTTGGCTTCTGGTGAGTTCAAACACCTCAAAGCATTGGAGAGTGCAAGCCCTTTCGGTATAGTTGATCGTCTACCATGGTGTACATGGCGGCCTCTCAGACCAACTTTTTTGCTTCGGTAGAATCAACAGGGATGCTTCCTCTTTCTAGATAGTTTTCAATCGGTTTTCTCCAATTTGTCGCTGCCGATATGGTCATAATACAGCTCGGTTCCTCTAGGTTCTTTTGAATCACTGTTCTGTGGTTACCCGGGCCCTTTGTACTAGCAAGTTTTGACAAGATATCGGCTCTAGTATTTTCTCCTTGCGGGATGTGAGTGACTGTTACCTCTTCAAAACCGGAGATCTTCTCCTTAGCTTTATTTAGGTATTTGGCCAACAAAGGACCCTTTGCTTGGTAAGTCCCCTTGATCTATGCTGCTACGAGCTGAGAATCGGTCAAGACCTTAACTCTCCGGGCTCCATGTTCCCTTGCCTGTCGCAGCCCGGCCAACAATGATTCATATTCTACCTGGTTATTTGAAGTTGGGAATTTGAGTTGAAGAGAGTGCTCGATTGCAATCCCCTCTGGGCTTTCGATTATGATTCTGGCTCCACTTCCCTTAGCGTTTGATGAGCCATCGACATATACTTTCCACATTTCATAACCATCTGCTTGCTTTTTATAGGCCAGGGTGAGCTCTCTCACGAAATCCACCAGTACTTACGATTTAATCGCATGTCAGGCCTCGTATGTGATGTCAAACTCGGACAACTCTATTGCCCGGTTGGTCATCCCGCGCCAAGTCCGGCTTTATGCAAAGCCGTTGTCGGATTGGTCGCATCTGGTTCTAACGACAACCTGGTGTCCCTAAAAGTAAGGACGTAGTCTTGTCGCTGCCATAAGTAAGGTGAAAGCCACTTTCTCTAGTTTTTGATACCTTAATTCCGAACTCTGCAATGCTTTGCTTACGAAGTAAATCGGTACTTGGCCATTCTTTGTCTTCCTGACCAAGACCGCACTTATCGCTTCTTCTCCCACCGATGAGTAAAGGAACAACATCTCGCTGGGTTCAGGTTTAGACAAGATCGGCGGAGTTGCCAGACATTGTTTATTTTTTCGAACGCCACCTCACATTCCGGGCACCAACTCCCTTGTCCTCTTTTTTTAGCAAGCTTAAAGAAAGGAAGAGAGTTCTCAACCAATCTTGGTAAGAACCTAGTCAATGTCGCCAATCTTCCAAGTCAACCGCTTTGGACTTCTTTCTTATTTCTTGGGGCTTTCATGTCCGAACGGCCTTGCACTTGTCCGGGTTGGCTTCGATTCCACGGTTTGTTAACAAAAAACCCTGGGAATTTCCTACTGGGACTCCAAATGTGCACTTAGCCAGGTTCAGGTGGATTTGATATGCCCTCAACTTGTCGAAGGTTTGTTCCAGATCTCGAATATAATCTTCCGGGTCCTTTGACTTGACGATCATGTCATCTATGTAAACTTTCACGTTCTGACCGAGCTGGTCTTCAAAGACTTTATTCATCATTTTCTCGGTATGTGGCCCGGCGTTCTACAATCCGAAAGGCATCACGTTATAGAAATAATTAGCCTTCTCGGTTATGAAGGCCGTCTTCTCTTGATCCTCCAGGTGCATCGCGATCTGGTTGTATCCGGAGTAAGCATCCATAATGGATAACAATTGGAAACCGGCTGAATTGTCGACTAGCTGGTTAATGTTGGGCATGGTATAGGAATCTTTCGGGCAGACTTTGTTCAAATTTTTGTAATCTGTGCATACCCTCCATTTACCATTCGGTTTCATCACCATAACCACGTTAGATAACCACGTGTTGTATTGTATTTCTCGGATAAATCCGGCATCCAACAACTCTTTGACATGTTTTTCTAAGGCTAGCTGCCTGTCTAGTCCTTGCTTCCTTTTCTTCTGTGCAACCGGTGCTGATCCCTGGCAGATAGCCAACCTGTGACAACAAAAATTGGGGTCGACCCCGAGTATTTCCGAGGACTTCCAAGCGAATAAGTCTCGGTTCTTCTTCAAGAATTCCTTCAATCTACCCTTCAACTCTAGATTCATCGTTCTGCCCACTTTCGTGATTTGTGATGGCTCATTTCCTATGATCAAGTCTTCCAACTCGCCCTCTGGCTCGGGATGTGGAATTTCGGGCTCCTCTCGCAAATCAAGCTCTACCAAGCTTACTGGCCAGCCTGACTGCGTTCTCTTCCTTGTATCCGTGCTCCTTTCACCCTTATGGATCCGGGGTGGTGAGGATGGCCTGCCTTCGCCTTCTCGGATTATTTCGAAATAACATTGCCGAGATTCCTTCTGGTCTCCCATAATAGTGATAACCTTGTTCTTAGTGCTTACCTTCTTCAACTTCTGATGCTTTGTGGAAACTAGCATGTCCCAACTATGGGTTTTCGGCCTTCCTAATATGACGTTATATGGAGAGGGGAAGTCGACCACGATGAACCTTACTCATTCTGATTTGAAGGCTTCTTTTGTCCCCAATGTCAGTTTGAGGTCGATGAACCCCTTGGGGGGAGAGTGTTCTCCGTTGAATCCAATGAGGGTCGTCTTACAAGGCTTCAAGTCTTCTTGATCCAGATTCATACTTTTAAAGGCATCCCATTATGATATCCATCGAGCTCCCCAAAGATCCACAAAAATTCTTTTTACCCGGCAATGTACCGGGGTTCCCGTGATTACCAAACCGTCCTGGTGATTTGGGACCACGTCCTTCAAATCTTCCGTTGTGAAAAGTAATGGGGGAGGTGTCGGTTTCTGTGATCTTCTTTAAATTTCGAGAGGTCCCTTACAGAGAGAATCTCTCTCAAGTACCTCCTTCGTTGGCTTGCATATCTCCCCTCCGCCCATGGCTCCATTGATCACATTACGGTTGAACTCGGCTTCGGGGAATTCGTCCTCCTTGCTAGTTGGTTTTCGCCGCTTATCCTCTTTCCTTTGGTCAAGGGCCGGGCTTGTACTCCGGCCGTCTTACTTACGTTTGTTATTTCTCCACCCTTGAGTTTTTATCACATATTAGCTCAATTTTCCATCAATGACGAATTTCTGGATGGCGTCACGGAGTTCATAACATTGGTCGGTGGTGTGTCCTGGTCCATCATGAAATGCACAAAACTTAGATTGGTCTCTATTAGCTCGGTTCCGGGGAGGCCGCGGTCATTAAAATTTTTTCATCTTGGTTAGCGACACCTCCCTCCAAACTTGAGAACGTGAAACGTTCAAAGGTGTGTATCTATCATACTTCGCTTTCCCTTTAAATTTTTCGGTTCGAGATCTATTATCCGAATTTCTTCTGCGGGAATCTTCCCTTCAGTTTTTGAACTGCCCTTTTCCTTCTGGAGGTGAATTCCTCCTCCTTTCGTTCCTGATCGCATTTTCTATTTCCATCTGTTCAACCTCTAAGTATTGCTTTGACCGAGTGTTGAACTTGGTTAGGGTGTCGACCCGGTTCTTGAAGATTGATTTCGCCAGCCGAGATGATGGGTCGAGGCCATCAATGAGACAGTGTACGTGTACGCTTTCTGGGAGTGAACGTACTTGCAAGGCAACGTCCTTGAATCTATCCAGGTACTTTTGAAGCGTCTCTCCGTGCTGCTGTTTGATCTTACTGAGAGCGAATTGGGACTTCGACTTCTTCTTACTAGTTGCAAAGTTCAGCTCAAACTTGGTTATGAGATCTTCAAAATTCTTGATCGAATTGGTCAACAAAGTATGGAGCCACTTCTAGGATGCCCCGGTTAGGGTGGCAGCAAAGAACAGGGGAATAACTGGCCCATAGGTCCGCCGTACGAACATGAGTAGTTCGAATGTGTCGAGATGGGACCTTGGGTCTTGGGTTCCATCGTACTTTGGCAAGTCTGCCAAGTCGAAGTCTTTCGGATATGGCGTGTTCACAATTTCATTAGAAAAGGGACTACCGTTGTGCCCCATCGCATATTTCATTTTATACTTTTTTGGAGAGCTTGCCGGTCGGGTTGGTCTCTCAACATCTTGGTCTTCATTGTTCGGGGTCCTCTCGGTGCGTAGTTTCTTTAAACCCGAAGCGATATTCTGGGCTTGTGCCCATCCCGAATCCATCTCTTGAGTAGTTGCGCCAGTATTGCATTGCGTGGATCTCAGCTGTTCACTGCGAGGAGGGTTACCGGTGTCTCGCATCGCCCTTTCTTTCCTTCCACGCATGTCATCCCGGATCTCCTTCTGAGCCATCGTTTCAAATTGCTTGAAACGGTCCTCCATTTTTGCTGTATTACTCTGAGATCCTCTTGGCGCTGGAGATTGTTGCGTTTCTTCGTGTTCTCCATTCGCCTTAGAATCGAGTCCACCGTTTCTATAGGATCATAACATCTGGATTTGGGACCAGAACCTCCTAAAAAAGATCTTGCTGCAGGATCTCTTGTGCCACCTCCTCTTGAGGATTAGCTGCGACTGGTGGGGAGGACGCCGTGTCAGATATGTCGTTCCCCACATTCTCAGCGTCGCGTTCATGTACGTCTTTAGGCCGCGGTAGGTCCTAAGTTTGTTGCTGTTGGCTTGCCTCCATATGAATTGGATTTTTGGGCTGAGGGATCTGATTGCTGCTTTAGGTGTTGGCCATTGTTGGTCACAGAGATCGAAGTTTAACGTCCCCACGGTCGGTGCCAATGTTCTGGAATAGAACACAGATGTCTAGCCTGGTGGTCTAGTAAGTTGATATTGGATCGATATGCTATACCTGAGAATCTATGAGGTAGATAATCATGAAAGCTTGGGATCACTGTACACAGACCAGTCTTTCGCCAAAGGGATGGTATGTGTGCACAGTGTGACAGTACGTAAATAGTTTAGAGTTAGAACGTGTGTATCTTAGGGTTTGACCTCTGTATTTATAGAGTATACCTTAGGTTGAAGCTTATGGGCCCTGTGATTTGTGGCCCTAGTATCATAACTGTCAGATTTCGATCTTCCTGGATTATAGATAAGATAGGATTCCCCTTTATTATAGGCAGATTCTGATACGCAGTATATTCCTTGTTGGGTCATCCTGTTATTGGGCTTACGGGCCTAACACAAGTCCGTAACACTCGTCAACTACATATGAAAATTATAGCAAATAAAATGTGGGAATTATATAATTTTCAATAAATTAAAATTGCTAAAAATATGAAATAAAACCTAAAAACTAGAATTTTTTTCTTTTTAAAAAAACTCCAATTTGCTGATTATGCCATCTAATACCAAGTATATGATAAATAAGCTGAAATTAACCCTAGGATAGGTTCTGAAAGCCAAGATTAAGTGAGTAAAATATAGAAATACTATTGTCTATCACCATGATAGAGGTGGAATTGAGTAAAATAATACCCTAAAGATGGGTGAGGTTAATGTAAACAGTTACTTTATGAGGTTATCTAGTTTGAATTCTTTCTTGTTAAATGTTTGCACCATGAAACTAACTCTCTTTGCTTATGGATGATTAGTTGCATGGATTGTAATTCTTTTGGTTTGTTATTTCTAACCTCTTTATTTTTCCTATCTATTTTTCTTTTTTAGTTTTTCTCTTCTTCTCGGGCATTTTTTAATTTTACATTATTTTTTCTTAGGTGTAAAAGTTTAAGTGTGGAGGAATTTAATAAATCATACTCCTTCCGGTCCTTATTATCATGGTAATTAAACCCGGACCGGACCGGCAGGTTAAGACCGAAAACCGGCGAACCAGCCGTGAATCCGGTCCGGAATAGGATAGAAACCGGGGTCAGCTAAGTATTTAAGAAAAAAACAAACACAGTGGAAGAGAGGGGTCCGAGAAAGCAAGAAAGCAAGAGCGAGCGTGACGGACCGCGACCTCCACACCTTCACCATCTTCTTCTTTCCTTACCGGCGACCTTTGCTTCACGGTCACCATAATCGCCGGCGAGCTCCACCTCACCACCACGAAACCGTCACCAACCGAAAGAAACAGATCAGGAACGAAGAAACGAGTTCTGGTCTCATCGACTCCTCCAGCGTCGTTCTGATCTCGTCGCCTCCTCCAGCGTCATTCTGGTCTTTGTGAGTGGGGAGGGTTTGGATGAGAGAGAAGAATGAGAATGTGAGGAGAGAGTTTGGGAAATGAATATGAATTATGAAGGAGTGAGTAGGCAGACGATATGATGGAGGGAGGAGGGTTATGATGAGAGAGAAAAATGATATCTAGGGAGTAGGTAAAGATGAGACTTCATGTCATTTCATCTCTCGAAATCGTGTTGCTTTTTTTTTCAAATTTGTAAGTTCTAATTAATATTATATAATAAATCTTAGATACTTGACTACCCGGTTTAGCTCTGGTTTGACTCCGGTCTGACCCACTAACCCTTGACCCAGTACCTCGACCGGTTCGTGGGTGACCGGTCCGGTTTTAATAACCTAGCTTATTATAAGATCTAGTTTGGAGTTCAATTTCTTCTTTATATATTATATTAAGATTGGAGGGAATATTATTTTCATATTTTGACTTACTAAATATTGGCTTTTGGCACTTGATTTATGTTAATTTGAGCTTACTAGGCAAGTATTAAATGGCACAATTAGTAATCTTAAATATAAGATATATTTATTTAATTTGAGTAGATTAAGGAAGTGAAATACATTAATTATGACATATGTGATGTATATGCATTTTTCGGTACATGCGATAATATGCATTTTATTTGAACCGACCGAGAGAAAGTTTAGGACGCGGCTTTCCTCTCGATTACCTACCCATCGTCGCCTTCCTTTTCTACCAAATGGGGCCATTTTGGTGCAAAAAAACCACTGTTCACTTTTTTTTTTTTTTTAAAAAAAATAGCATTCACCATCCCGAGTATTTTTTTAGTATCATCGTATCCGAAGTATCTTTTTAGTACCCTTAAATATTTTTTCAAGATCTTAATATAAGTTTTCAAGATTAAGAAGTATTTTTTTTAGTATCAATCAGTATCTTGAAATATCTTTTTAGTACCAGTCAATATCTTGAAGTATTTTTTATTACCAATAAGACCACGAAATATAAGATCTTGAAAAAAAATTCGAGGTACTAACGGTACTAAAAGAATACTTCACGATATTGATTGGTACAAAAAATATACCTCAACATACTTGTCACACCCCCAACTAAAATGACATATTATCATAGTATAATGGCACAACATACTGGGCAAAACAGATATATCATAGCATATTGATAATTAAAACAATTTTTGGTTATAAACAGGAGTATCCCATGGGGTACTTAGTACAGTAATCCAAAATATGTAAGTGTCATAATACTACAAACCCAAAATAAAATAGCTAAGAAAATTCATATTTAACTTCATCTAATGCCCATAATACAACCTTCAGTTTTCAGTGTCCATTGTTTTTCCCTTAGAGCTTTGTCCTTTGCTCTGACCGTATCTTAAACCATAGCACTAGGAATAAATGACTGGGAACCACCTAATTGTCTGAATGCAACTAGGTTCGTTACCTATAGACTACCGGTCCAATAGACCCTATACACCGAGAAGGATCTCCATGGTCAACACTTCTGCTCAATCGAGCCATGAGTGGTGCTGGTCTCACACGGGATGGGACATTCACATACATAGTTCAAACAAACATACACAATCATGCAAAGTGTGTGAGATTATAGTTACCACCTGAATACTTTGCCAACTTCGTATCCACACCAGAGTTCTTCTTTAAACTTTTCTTTCCTTCTCCATAAAGCTCTATCTCTCTCTCTCTCTCTCTCTCTCTCTCGAGTGGTTATATCTCACACTCTTCACTCTATATCTTTCTCTGCCTTTCTGTGTGTCTAGACAGAAAGTGGAATAAAGAGAGAAGGAGAATAAATAAGAGTGTGTGTGGAAGAAGAGAAGGGATGAGGTACTTATAGATTTTCTGGGTCTCAACCACCTTTCAAGTATCAAATGTCTCTCTACTACTCAACTACCACACACATGCCCATCTACCATCTAACTACCACACACATGTCCATCTACCATTTAACTACCACTCACATGTCCATCTATCATCTAACTACCAAATACTTATCTACCGATCAAATATCACATGCTTATCTACCCCATAACCATTTACTGTTCAAGTTAATATTTGGTTTCTTATCCTGATTGCAAAGAATAAAAATACTGATTATACAAGGTTGTTTCATTAAATTGTAACACCCGTCCTACACACCTTTTATTTAAGTCCCAAAAGCATACAATACCATATAAGGGCTTTTGTTTCTCAATTAGCTTCTATAAAATATTGACTCTAATATTTCTAGGCCAATATATATTCTCCAACTATTCCTTCTAAATTCTTTGTTCCAAAATTTGGGATGTTACAATATTGATCGATACTAAAAAGATATTTTAAGATATTGACTGGTACTAAAAAATACTTCATAATCTTACTTTTTTTTAGGATCTTGAAAAAATATTTCAAGGTACTTAATGTTACTAAAAAAAATACTTCATGATCTTGAAAAATTATTTTAGGATCTTGAAAAACTATTCCGGAGTATTGATCGGTACTAAAAAAACATTTCTAGATACTAACTAGTACAAAAAAGATACTTCAAGGTATTGAACAAATACTTTATGATCTTGAAAAAAATTTAGGATCTTGAAAAAATACTTTGGACTACGAATTGATACAGAAAAATAACTCGGGATGGTGAAGACTATTTTTCAAAACAAAAAAGAGTGAACAATGGTTTTTTGCACCAAAATGACGCCGTTTGGTAGAAAAGGAGGGCAACCGATGGTTAGGGAATTGGAGGAAAGCCGCGTTCGAAAGTTAATAGCTCAAAATAATTTAGGGAAATTGGCCAAAAATCCCTACTTGAGAAATTAATTGGCCCATAGTCCCCAATAATTGAAAAAGGCTTGAGGTTCTTTCGAGCAAAAAAGAGTGAGGGTAGAAAGACAAAACGCCAAGGGTCCAACAAAACAAAGCAAAGGAAAAACGATGCAGATGAAGGTACAATTAAGAGAAAAGGCGACAATGACTACATATTTTGCAATAATTTAGGATCCACAAGTGTAAGACAAAATTTAAGACCCTTAATTGAAGACCCATTTTGTGATACCCAATGATGAGGGCCTTTAGGCATTAGCTTTGAGGTTCACAATAAAAGATTAACTAATGATTGCGTATAAGGAAAAATTGGCAAGTTAATCACTAAAAGAAGAATGTAATTTAATTAAAAGCCAAACTATTGTTTTTGGTATTTTTAAATTAATCACTAAAAGAATAATGCAATTTAATTAAAAGCTAAAATATTATTTTTGGTATTTTTAATAAAAATGGAGAATGAGTGAATGAAATGGAATTTGAAAGTATGACTAATGAAATGATTTTTTTGTAACATCCTAATTTTTAATTTCAGTATTTAATTATAATTATGAAATAATTATATATGATGATTGTAATTAAATTGTAATTGTAAAGAAAAAAAAAATTGAAAAAAAAAATTAGCAGAACCTGCATAACAAAATAATAATAATTAGGGGGCTAATGTGTCGGTTGGGGTGTGTCAACAACCCCTATCCTTGACTTGTGAGGGAGTGGTTTTAATCACCCTCCAACCACACCCTTCCCCTCTATATATTCATGCCAGGGGGCAAAGTGTGAGCACAAGAGAGCGAGAGTGAGGAAGAAGGAGAGGAAAAAGAGGAATCAGTAGGTTATTCAAAGTGTATTTTAAGGTATGTTATTTATCTTACAAGATTATTTAGATAGCTAAACTAACTTCTTTTCAACAAAATTTTTTTATGAAAGTTATTCTACTTATTTTTGTCTTTCTAATGAGGGTAATATTGTGTTGGTTAGTGAAAATTTTAGAGTTGGGATTTTAGGAGAGTTTTGAGTTTTGACAATAGAAGACTATATATATGTGGTGGACGATTAATATTAAATTTTAATCAGTTTAGATTGTTTGGTTATTTTAGGAATTTAAAATTAATTTTTCTATTTAAGAAGTTTAGGATTTATTTAAATATGAATGTCCACTTATAAAAAAAATAGACAAAAAGAAGGGCGATCATTTCTAGAAGAAAGCTTACGTCTCTCGCCATATAGGGAGATAACTCATCAAATGAGGAGAGTGACGAAGAAGAAATGGCCAACATCTCTTGTGGCTCATGAGGAGTCAGAAAATGAAGAGGTAAATGAATCTTAACCCTCTTATGATGAATTGTTATCTAAATATAATGCCTTACACTCAGAATTTAGAAAGTTAGATAAGTTAAAGAACTAGTAAGTTCAAAGAATAGGGTTAAGGTTCTTGAACAACAACTCAAAGAAACTCCTCTCGAGTCCTTGTGAGACCTGTCCAATTTTAGAAAAGAGAAAACTTGATATCGATAAAACTTTTGAAAAGTTCACAAGAGGTAGTGAAATGCTCAAGGTTATCTTAAAAGCTCGAGATTCACCAATGATAGATCTAGAATAGGCTACAATCCAGACCTTGACAAAAAGATAGGGAAAAAGAAAAAGGGAGGTAAATTGTACTTAAATTACTTTCAACATTTTGTTCACTCATCTAATCCCTTTGCTCACTGTAATTATTGCAATAGAAGGGGCACAACACATCCTCTTGTTTTCAGAGGAAGGAAAAACCAATAGGTTCCTAGAGATGGGTACCAAAAAGATCATATCTTCCTCAATGATCCGTACTAACCATAAAGGACCCAAGAAAAGATGGGTACCTAAAACTTGATTGTCATTGCTTGTAGGTATGTCTGAAGATTAGACCAAATTTGCTATAATAAGACCAAATTGATAGTGGATGCTCTAGATACATGACTGAAGATTAGACCAAATTTGCTATAATAAGACCAAAAGAGGGTGGTAAAGTGAGCTTCGGAGGAAACCAATCCAGAAAAATAGCTGGGATAGGTGAAATTGGCAAAGAGGATAAAGTACAATTAAAGGATGTCTACTTTGTAGAAGGACTTTGCCACAATCTCCTTAGTGTTAGCTAGAGTATTGATAAAGACAATTGGATCATCTTTGATTCAAAAGAATGTCTCATTGTGAACAAGAAGGATCTCCAGTTGAACAAAGAATAGCTCAAAGTTAAAATAGGAGCTTCAAGAGACGGTAACTGCTATACTATTAATATGTGCAATTGTGATACTAATTGTGAAAATTGTTTTATTAGAAAAACCGTTGAAAGTTGGTCATGGCATAAAAGACTAGCTCATGCCAATATGCAACAACTAGGAAAATTGCTCAAAAATGATTTAGTACTCGGTTTACCCAAACTCCATTTCAAAAAGGATTTAATATCTCGATGCTTGTGAAAAAGGTAAACAAACAAAATCATCTTTTAAATCAAAGAAAGAGGTCACAAAAAACAGACCACTTCAACTTCTTCTTATGGATCTAGTTGGACCAGTAAGAGTAAAAAGCCTTGGTGGCAATCTTTGTACACTAGTCATTGTCAATGATTACTCCATATTTACTTGGACTATTTTTCTTTCTTCTAAAGATGAAAATTTTGATGAATTTATTGTTTTTGCTAAGGAAGTTCAAAATGAGAAAGGTATGTGCATTTCAGGCATAAGAACAAACCATGGAGGAGAATTTGAAAAATCATGCCTTCGAAGAATACTATGACTCAAATGGTATTAACCACAATTTCTCCACTCCGAGAACTCCTCAACAAAATGGAGTTGTGGAAAGAAAGCACATATTTCTTATGGAGATGGCCAGGTAATATCCTGAATTTTGGGCCTAGAGACTTGAGGATAAGCCTACATCATGCAGATGATTAAGCCCAGTTCGGGAACAGTCCTAAGAATGTTGAGAGATGGAATGACTCTTAGGGACTATGTAATTTGGCCTACTGGGAAGAAGACCTAGTACTCGTAGCCGTAAGATTAAAGTGTTAGCGTAGAAGGGCATATGACACCTATACGGTGTCATTGGGTTGGTGGGAGGATGCCATGAGGTATGAGACGATTGGTCGAGTAAAAATGTGTCGATATAGGTGTGATCATGGTATTTTTAAGACATACATATATACCTTGCATTTTGGGAAATGACACCGGCATGTGGCGCTATATGGAGGCCTACACACACTCTAACCAAGTGTCAATTGGCGGGTCTCGGTATGCTTTCCGTAATCCAGAGTAGAATCCCGAGTAAGCATCGATTAAGTAGCTTTATTAAAGTAGCATTAATAAAGTAAGTCAGGATGACTAATGATGAAACTTCTTTTGTGTTGGTTCAATAGGAATGCGACATGTGTCCCTTCATGATTACAAAGTACGAAATCACTTTTGAGGTCGTAGCACAAGAACGAAATCACTTTCGAATAATCCACTAGTCTCTGGTTCAGACACCTACTTGACTTTTCCAAACATCAGACTTGGGAGTTGGGGGAATTCATCTTCCCTGACAAAAGTGGTGCCACCTTACCTCTCCCTTTAGCTTATTCGACAAGCTGTCTTTCTAACTTATTGGTCAAGGACACGTGGCACACCCTGAACCACACATGTGTTATGAATATTTCTTATTTCCTATTCTCCAACTCTTCCATTCAACCAAACTGTTGGAAATTATGCCCTAGGGGCAAGTCATTCTCTATTTAGTTATCATTTCATTTGTATGTTTATAGTGATAGTATCCAATACACATTTGAACTGCATGGGATGCTCAAAACTGCTGAGCGAGCCTTAAGAAGAGGCCCGTCACTATTTTGTCCGTTCAGAAAGGAAGGGGTATGAAACAGAAAGCCAAGAAGGCAAAACCTCCGAAGAAGGATGGGGTCTGCTTCTTCTGCAATGAAATCAGTCATTGGAAGAGGAATTGCGACTCTACCTTGAAGATCTGGAAAAGAACAAGAAGGATAGCGGGGCTATCGCTTCAGGTATCTATGTCATAGATATTCATTTTTCTACTTCTTCTACATGGGTATTGGATACTACATGTGGATCTCACATTTGTATAAATGCGGGGTCTCAAGGAGAGAAAATTGAAGAAGGGCGAAGTTGACCTACGAGCCGGAAATCGAGCAAGCGTTGCCGCTTTAGCCGTAGACACTTATGAATTAGTTCAGCCCAGTGGGCTTTTGTTAATTTCGAACAATTGCTTTTATGTTCCTGCTTTGAGTAGTAACATTATTTCACTTTCTTATTTGGATAAGGAAGGTTTCACTTCCATTACTAGGAACCGTAAATGTTCAATTTATCATAATGATATTTTTATGCTCATGGAGATTTGCATGCTGGTCATTATGTACTTAATTTACAATATCCTAATAATGGACAAATCTATGACATAACTACTAAAAGGATCAAGTCAAATGATTCGAATCCGACCTACATATGGCATTGTCGTCTGGGCCATATAAATGAGAAACACATTACGAAACTCCATCAAGATGGATTTCTAGACTCATTTGATTTCGAATCATTTGATACATGTACTTCTTGTTTATTGGGAAAGATGAAAAAGACACCTTTCACTAGGCATAGTGAGAACGCCATTGATTTATTGGGCCTCATACATACTGATGTGTGTGGACCAATGAATACATCTGCTAGAGGAAGTCATTTGTACTTCATTATTTTATAGACGATTTTAGTAGATAAGGGTATATCTATTTACATGAAATATAAGTATGAATCTTTTGAAATGTTCAAAATATTCGAAAATGAAGTGCAAAACAAACTTGGCAAAACAATTAAGGCACTTAGATTTGATCGGGGTGGTGAATATTTGAGCCAAGATTTTATTGACCATCTTAGGAGTTGTGGGATCATCTCACTACTATCTCCTCCAGGAACACCTCAATGTAATGGTGTTTCTGAATGGAGGAATCGAACTCTATTAGATACGGTTCGATCTATGATGAGTCAAACAGATCTTCCACCTTCCTTTTGGGGCCATGCCATAGAAACAGTTGCGTTCACACTGAATCGTGTTCCATCAAAGGCAGTTGAAAAGACACCATATGAGATATGGACTAGGAAGAAACCCAGTTTGTCATTTCTTAAAACTTGGGGATGTGAGGTTTATGTTAAACAACAAGCGTCTGTTAAATTATCATCCAGATCCTCAAAATACCTTTTTGTGGGGTATCCTAAGGATACTATGTCTACAATCCTACCAATCACAAAGTGTTTGTTATTCGGAATGATATCTTTTGGAAAAGGAGTTTATCTCTAAAAGAGCTCGTGGGAGTAAGGTGAACCTCGAATAAGTTCGAGAGCCACAAGATCACGTAGAACCACAGATGGAAAATTGAGAAGACTCACAACAAGTTGTTGAGCCTACTCAAGTAACATAAGGCCCATGAAGGTCCGATAGATCACGGCTACAACCTCGAGAGATATGGATTTCGACATCGGGAAGTCGTGATGTTACGCTCATTGAGCAGAATGAGCCAACTAACTATCGAGAGGCCGTGGTGGGACCAAACTCCGAAAGATGGCTTAATGCCATGAAGTCCGAAATGCAATCCATGTACGACAATGAGGTATGGACCTTAGTCGATCCACTGAAGGTGTAAAGACCGTTGGGTGCAAGTGGGTTTTCAAGGAGAAAACCGACATGGATGGCAAAGTAAATGTCTTCAAGGCACGTCGGTTGCAAAAGGATTCACTCAAACTCATGGTGTAGACCGTGATGAAACATTTTCCCCAGTTGCAATGACCAAATCAATCAGAATCCTTCTTGCCATTGCATCATATTATGACTATGAGATATGGCAGATGGACGTCAAAACAGCCTTCCTTAAAGGAAAGCTCCTTAAGGATGTGTACATGACACAACTTGTAGGCTTTGTGCGTCCAGAGGACTCTGATAAAATATGTAAGCTTCAAAGATCCATTTATGGATTGAAGCAAGCATTTCGGAGCTAGAATTATCGTTTTGATGAAGTAGTCAGAGAGTTTGGATTCATTCAAAACGTCGATGAACCTTTTATTTACAAGAAGGTTATTGGGAGCACAATTGTATTTATAGTGCTTTACGTTGATGACATCTCATTGAGAATGACATTCCAACCTTGCAGAGTGTCAAGTCTTGGTTAGGAAAGTCTTTCTCAATGAAAGATTTAGGCAAAGCCTCTTACATCCTTGGGATCAGGATATATAGAGATAGATCCAAGAGACTGATAGGCCTAAGTCAGAGCACATACATAGACAAGATACTGCATATATTCAGTATGCAAGATTCTAAAAGGGGTAACATGCCCATGTCTCATGGCATCCATCTCAGTAAAGATCTGTGTCCTAGTACACAAGATCAAAGAGACCACATAAGTAAGATTCCATATGCCTCGGCCATTAGATCTATCATATATGCCATGTTATGTACTCGACCAGATATGTCATTTGCCTTGAGTATGACCAGCAGATATCAACATGATCCCAGTGAGGGTCACTGGACTGCTGTCAAGAATATCCTAAAGTACTTAAGAAGGACTAAGGACTTATTCTTGGTATATGGTGATTTGGAAGATGAGCTCGTGTGATTGGTTACACCGATGCGAGTTTCCAACCGACCAAGATGATCTAAGATCGCAATCGGGATATGTATTCTTGTTGAATGGTGGTGTAGTAAGCGGAAGTGCTCTAAGAAGAGCACTGTAGCTGATTCTGCAATAGAAGCTGAGTATATAGCAGCATCGGATGCAGCTAAGGAGGCCTTTTGGATTAGAGAGTTCATTAATGAACTAGCGGTGGTTCCTACAATCTTAAATCCAATAGACTTTTTCTGTGACAATAGCGGCGCTATTGCGCAGACCAAGGAGCCTAGGTCATATCAAAGGGCCAAACATATACTCAGGCAATTTAATCCTATCAGAAAAATCAATGATAGAGGTGATATAAAAGTATGCAAAGTACCAGGAGAAGACAATGATGTTCATCCTCTTACTAAACCGCTTGCACAAGCAAAACATGAGGATCATGTTAGGGCAATGGGAATTAGGGTAATTAATGATTGTGCCTAGCGTAAGTGGGAGTCTGTTGGAAATTATGCCCTAGGGGCAAGTCATTCTCTATTTAGTTATCATTTCATGTGCATGTTTATAGTGATAGCTGATCCTTGGATATATCTTATAGATTATCCTAAATGTCTCTGGTCGGTCATCTACGTGGGAGCGAAGATGAAATAAGACCAGTATGACTTTGATGAGTATGGAGATACGAGTCAAAGTCATAGGCACTTGTAAGAGTACAAGGTCTTTGGACCGACCCACTATGAGAAAGCCGCATGGATTTTTCCATAAGCTTATCTCATGTATAACCGCGTCACAACGCCCTATGACCCGAGATCATCATGGATTCCTACATGATGAGTCGGCGGTCTTTGACCTAGTCAAAAGTCACCTTTGACCGGGTGATGATAAAGGCTATGATCGGGATCGTGGTTTTCATGCGGAGGAATGTGAATGGTCAAGATGGAATTTGTCCCTCACATTTGTAGAGAGAGATATCTTTGGGCCCTCGATGAGTAAGTCTAAGAAATGTATGGCCGTCTTGTGATGGAAAGGAGTTTCCATTTCACTTATTAGACTACTCAAGAATCGAGAAAGTAATGGTCAAGAAAAGGAAGTTAACATTATCCATGCCTCATCCTTGACGAAATTATCGCGTGACAAAAGGGACGTGACATGGTTATACGATAGGTTGTATCGTGTCATCGATCCCCATGTGAATTGGGTAGTCGCAATGTCTTGCTAGAGGCCGATTACGACTTGTGGGCTGATACAATGTATTGGCCCACCGCCAATCTCATATGGGCTCAGGTCGCACACAAAAATAGCCCAACACGAGCAAAAGTGTCCAGATTCATTGAATCTTAGATACGTCTAAGATTTAATGAATACTGAATTTTAATCTATGATAAATATATATGTGTGTGTGTGTGTGTGTATTAAATTCGAAATTAATATACATTAATATTATTAATGGAGATTATAATATTATTATATAATATTTGTTTTGTATTTAATTTATTTGATAAATTAAATATCTAAAACAAATAGAGATATTGTATCTCATTTAATTTTCGAATAAAGATATCATATATCTCTTTAATTTAAATTGAGATATAGTATCTCAGATTTAATTAAATAGATAGATATCATTTCTCGGATTTAATTTATAGAGATAAATTAAATCAAAAGGCTTTTAATTTGAATTAAATAAATAGATTAGATTAGATCTATTAGATATATTTAATTAATATATTTTTAATCCATATTTGAAATTCGAAATTCAAAATTAATGAGGATTAATTTTGAATATAATACGCCGATCGGGTTTAGAATAACCTACGGGACTTTTTGTCGAGCGTATCTAAGCCGCGAGAAATAAAACCCTAGAGTGAGAAAAAAAGACGCACAGTTCGAGGCGCTAGCACGTTGCCGCGTCCGTGTTCGGTGTTTATTCGTGTGGATACCGAGAGGAAGCCGATTCGTGGAGTCGACTTCTACCGATCGAGAGGGTAGCCTACCGGTTCGTAGAGAGAACGAGACGGACAAGTTCACTATAGGTAATATTCAGTTCTCTAACCTTGATTTCAACGATGGTTGAGCAATCCTCCGGATGGAATTCGTAGAATATTTTAATCTGCTGCTTGTACAGATTCCAACACAAACACCAAAAGGTACTGAAAATAGAGAGTGCGAGAGGGAGAGAGGTCGGTTGGACAGAACAAGAGGAAAGAGAATCAGTCCAGAGCCGATTTCACCTTTGATTCGGCGTTTCTAGCTCCTAAGGCCTTCTTTAATGTTGTTCCTCTCCATGAGAGTAACATTTCTACAGTTTAGGATTCTTGATCAAAGGTGTTTGGTACTGTCTACAAGGTGGAGGTGCTACTGAAATCAAGAATCAGTTATGGAATTGAATAAGGCATATATAAGCTTTGATTTGAACCGAATATCTTGAGGTTTCCCTGTTACACCCCTACCGGCCTCGCCCTTTCGGGTGGCGGGTTAGAGGGATTCCTTTTATTGATTACCTTTTCTTCATTATTATGTCCACTTAACATGCATCAGAGTTAGCGCAACAGAGCATTTAATCGGTTAGGACTATCTGCTGTACTTGTAAAGTAAAACAAACGGAAAGTAATAGTCCCCGAAGGGTTAAGGGTACAATCATCCAAATATAAATACCCAAAAATAAGTACAATCATCTCCAAAATAGAAAAACATAATAGGGCATCCCCTATTCTTCAACTGCATTGATACGCCTTATCTTTCAAAAAGGGTCTTCTAGATCAGGCACACTCCCCTATAGCTATAGAAACTTCTGGAGTCCAATAATGGCCCCCAGAGTAACCGTCAGTACTCAAATATTAAATGTGTAGGGAGTATGTAAGTTACCATGCTAGATACAGATATAAAAACATGCCATACACATACCATATATGCATCCAGATCATACCACAGTAAATCACACATCACAACCCGTAGAACCCGTACAGCTGCCTTACCAAGGCAAGCCTCAAACTCACTAGATTCACAACCCGTAAAGCCGCCTTTACTAGGTCAGCCCCGGACTGAAACTCAACCCGTACAGCCGCCAATTAAGGCCGACCTCGGACTGAACGTCCTTAGCACTAGGAATCATACAACTCTGTATGCATATTTGGCACAAACATATACAAAGCAAAACACACATATCAAACACAAACATACAACGAAACACATGAAAATATCTGAGTAAAACGGTTACTACCTGGTGGGGTATATACCGTATTTAATACTTTATTGTGCCTGGTCACTTTTCCAAATATTCCATTGACCTAAATAACACCAAAATACCTTGTTTTTAGTATTTCCAAAAATACCCTTGCATTTATTTTGCCAAAACCGAGCCCATACAGAATTTCCAGAAATTCTGTGAATCTGGCCCAACTTCCATGATTTTTAATAAATTCCAAAAAAATAATATTTACATGCAACTAACGCCATCTGAACCATTAGTATGTCTAAGTTTCATGAAAAATAATTCCAGAGACCAAACGAATACATAAGTTTTCGTGTAGCCAATTGTCCACTCTCTGGTCCAGATTCAACCTGATGCTTTTGGGTCAACTTTAGCAATTTTTATCTCTTAGTAGAAGAACCAAAAAGACACAAAAGTATACATCAAGGTGAACCTTAAGATGTCTAATATCTTTCTGTAAAATCTCAGCTTAAACCAAGTTCATTTACTATTTTTAACACTCAGTTGAAGGTCCACTGCCAGGATTTCCAGAATCACAACAAACTTGCTTTTAAAGACTTTTTCGGTGATTTCGAGTTCAGGAACTTAAACCATAGCTTAACCTCATAAAAAATCACGTTTTAAACACTTTGGGACCATCAAAAACTCCAAAATCATACCCCAACACCAATCCCCAACCAGATGAACGAAAATCAAAGATTCAAGTTCCAAAGGTGCGGGTTTTCGGTGTTTACCTGAATCGGAAGCTCGGTTGATGATCTATGAAGCTTGGACTTTGATTTGGCTATGGAACTTGGCTGAGCTCCTCTTTCTTCCTCTGCAAATTTTTTGCTTCATTGTGTAGGAGAGAGAGAGCATGTGTTTTAATAATAATTAAAGGTACAGATTAGTCTAAAATAACTGGAGTAGAATCCTGTCCAGTAATTAATGAATTGGATCTGGCTTTCTTGACTTTTTCCCCAAGAAAATCTAGAAAATTCCAGGGCTTCTAGGGTGCTGCCAAGTGGTGCATCCCCCTCTAAAAACGTGCAGATCTTTATCCGCTTTTGGGGCAAATTATGAGTTTTGGCCCGAAACTTTCGTAAATTGCATTTGTGGCCCAAAACTTTCTAATTATTCTTGACTTTTCCCCATTTGCTTGGACCTGTCCAAAAGGACATATGGCACGCCATTTTGGGCCCACAAACCTGGTCCAATTAATTTTTACCCATTTATTCCCATTTTACCCTTTTTCTCTCATTGCGGGACCTGCGGTTTGACTTTTACACTGATTTCTCTTTTTTCTGTCCAAGTAAGTATTTTAATAATTAAAGGGGGTCATGTGGATCCTAATGGGGCCCACAAATCTGATCCCCTATAATTAATTCCTTTTTCTTATTTTATCGGTCCGGTTTCGAACAACCGGCCCCCTTACGGGTACAAAGGTGCTTCTTTTTGTACTTTTCTTCAACTTCTCCGATATTCTCCCCGATTAGACATACATATGTGGCGCCTTTTTAATTTCTAATATGGCCCCACATTTGTCTCATTCAATCCAAAAGAAACCCCTAACTGGTCCCTATCAGTCCCCTTTCTATCAGTTAATCGCCTGTAGGACCCGCACTTTGTGTTTGGGCCTGAGTATGGATAAAATCATCTGACTTTTCCTTCTCTCTCCTGGGTGGACGAAATTCAATGCTTAAGGGGTAAGGAATTGACTTTTCTACCCCCGTAATCATTACTTACTTTTTGCTTTTCAATCCCGTAGTGACACATGTACTCCAGTGATTACACCGACTCCCGATCTTCAAAAACGCAGGGCATCCCTAGCTACCCTGAAAATGTTGTATACTTATTTATACCGGCATATTTTCACTCAACTAATCGTCCTATACCTAAGGACTTAGTTAGGGGCATCTTTTCCAACCGAATTTGTACCGTATGGGTCTTCTGTGCCCCTTTTCCATTGGCACTTTAATTCCACGATTTATACACATTAGGTCCACTGACCTGCATAACCAAGTTACTTAGTCCCTGAGAGGCTTCCTATTTCTCATCATTCTAGGGACTCTTCCCGAACCGGGCTTAGTCGTCTACCTACTTTTAGGCTTATTCTCAATTCTCAGGGTCCAAAATTCGGGATATTACATTCCCTGAATTGTTCATATGCTATAATTTTTGGTCAGTTCTTTAATTATGAAGGAGTGTGTTTTTGTTATTTTTGATACTTTCAATGAGTTTAAAATGAAATTTTATGTGGGATAAAGGTGAGAAACCGATCCCGAAAGCATCGGCAGAAAAACTTAGTTTTTGGCCAAAAACCTTAAAGTTTCGGCCATACCAGTTCTTAGGAGAAGGGATTGGATTTTTTAAAATTTGAGGTTATAAAATGCATTCTACACACGAAATTGTGTAGGATTAGGCTATGATCATGATTTTAAAAGGGTTGGATTGGAAACCCAAAGATTGAAGTTAACGTAGTAGTTCTGCCAGATTCCTTTTCTGGAGGCAGTCTATGTGTGTCGTGTTTTTGATTAACTAAATGATGTCCAATTGCTATGAAACTTAATAGGATTGTAGTAGACATCTTAAGATTTAAATTGATATATAATATGTACCGTTTGGGTCAAGATCGTAAAATATGAATTGTTAAAGTTTGGGCACCAAAAGCGGAACAAAACCGAACAATTTGGTTGTTTGAGTATTTCTGGAATGTTGTGCATCCAATTGGATATGGTAATTATTTTTCCCTGAATCGAGACTTAATAAGGGTCGTTTAACCTCTAGAAACACCTCAATTGGGTCTGTGTAGATTTAGTTATGATTTTTCAAAAATAGATAAGGAAAACTGTAAAACTCGTTTTCCGAGAATTTGGGTTCTGTTTTGAGCAAGATGTTGACTAAGCATATGACCTTGCCTATCCATAAAATTTGGTCAAAGATAGTAGACCTATTAAGCGTTAAATCGAGTCTTAGAATGTGTCGATTGGAGGTTTAGAACCCAAGTTATGAATTTTGTAATTTTTGTCATGAAAACTGGAAAATTTCGTGTCCATATTCAAGTATTAACTCGCCATCCGTAAATGTGTATTTATAGGATTCGGTATTTTCCCGAGATGACCAAATGATTGGGAGCCAATTTGAGAATTGGTAAAGCATCCAAGTAATAACTCTTCTCTCACATATTAGGTGTGACTTTATATGCATGTATGAACCATGATTGTAATTCGTGTTGTGAACACGCATTAGGATGTAGAGCCTAGTGGACCAGTGGTTCGTGGGTCGTAAAACCTGAATTGCATTCAGATGATATGGGTTGATGCCCGGTTGAATGCCCAACACTAAGGCCCAGGACAAGTTGAGTCCTGCGTTCGCAGTCATCATTGCATGTGATCCTTTGTTCGCATTCGTTGTTGAGTATGATTTATGATCTATGAATGCTGAATACATATGTTGATTGTTTGTCATATACTGTGCATGCATTTTGTGTGAGATTAATTGTTACTATGGAATTCATTTGGAATCCTAGTTCTTGTCATTATGTTTGTATTGAACAATATAGTAGACGAGGCTTGTAGGGCAAGATGGCGAATATCAACAAATGAGGATTCTGGATTGAGCCATGGGCTCCTGTTGGTCATCTGTTCTTCTGTAATGGAATTTTATTTAGAATTTGAAAGTAATATGTAGAAACCCTATGGATATTCCTGTAATGTAATCAAGAACTTTGTATCAATATATTGTGCTATTTCTGTTTTACCTATTGAACGTGTATAAATACTCTGATGAATGTCGATATCTTGGTGGGGTATGATAGCCAGAGCCATGCTTAATGAAAATAATGTTTCGCAAGTATTCTAGGCAAATGCAATTAGCACAACTAACTACATATCCAACATAGCTTATATGAGAACGAAGCTTGGTAAGACTCCTTACAAGATTTACAAAGGAAGAAAGTCAAACTTGGCTCATATGCATATATTTGGTTGTAATTGCTTCATTCACAACAATGGTAAAGATAATTTAGGAAAGTTTGATCCTAAATCTGATGAAGGTATTTTTCTGGGCTATTCTAACCGAAGTAAAGCTTAAAGAATTTTCAACAAAAAGAACTTGTATTGTTGAAGATATCACAAGAGTCATCCCTTAGACCAAGTTATAGGTGATGTTAATGAGGGGGTAAAAACCATGAACAAAACATTTAATGAACTAAGCTTCTCTCGCTTTTATTTCTAAACTTGAACCTTCTAACATTGAAGAAGCCCTTTCGGACAATGATTGGGTGATAGCAATGCAAGAAGAATTGAATCAATTTAAGAAAAATCAAGTTTGGGACAAAGTATCTAGGCCTAAAAACCATCCGGTCATTGGCACTAAATGAGTATTTAAGAACAAATGAGATAAATCTGCAATCATTGTCAAAAACAAGACAAGATTGGTGGCCAAAGGCTATAATCGGGAATAATGAATTGATTACGAGGAAACATATGCTCTAGTTGCTAGATTGGAAGTTATACGAGTACTCCTAGCCTTCGTGTGCATCAAAGGATTCAAGTTTTATCATATGGATGTTAAAAGTTCCTTTCTGAATGGCTATATCATGGAAGAAGTTTATGTAGAATAACCCCCAGGCTTTGAAGATGTTTTAAAACCTGACCTTGTTTTCAAACTCAAAAAGGATCTTTATAGTCTTATACAAGCTCCTAGAGCTTGGTAAGAAAGACTGAGCAAATTCCTCTTTTACAAAGGTTTTATTAGAGGAAAAGTAGAAACAACGCTCTTCATCAAAAATAAGAAAATGATTTATCAATGATTCAAATATATGTTGATGATATTGTTGGAAATTATGCCCTAGGGGCAAGTCATTCTCCATTTAGTTATCACTTCATTTGCATGTTTATAGTGATAGCCGATCCCCGGATATATATCGATAGATTATCCTAAATGTCCACGGTCGGTCATCTACGCGGAGCGAAGATGAAATAAGACCAAGTATGACTTTGATGAGTATGGAGATACGAGTCAAAGTCATGGGCACTTGTAAGAGTACCATGTGCTGGACCGACCCACTATGAGAAAGCTGCATGGACTAAGTCATAAGCTTTTCTCATGTATAACCGCGTCACAACGCCCTATGACTCGAGATCATCATGGATTCCTACATGATGAGTCAACATTCTTTGACCTAGTCAAAAGTCACCTTTGACCTAGGGTGATGATAAAGGCTTAGATCGGGATCAGTGGTTCTCATGGAGAGGAATGTGAATGGTCAAGATGGAATTTGTCCCTCACATTTGTAGAGAGATAATCTTGGGCCCTCGATGAGTGAGTCTAAGAAATGTACGGCCGTCTTGTGATGGAAAGGAGTTTCCATTTCACTTATTAGACTACTCGAGAATTGAGAAAGTAATGGTCAAGAAAAGGAAGTTGACATTATCCATGCCTCATCCTTGACCAAATTATCGCGTGACAAAAGGGACGTATTTGGTTGTACGATAGATTGTATCGTGTCATCGATCCCCATGTGAATTGGGTAGTCGCAATGTCTTGCTAGAGGCCGCTTGCGACTTGTGGGCTGGTACAAGTATTGGCCCACCGCCAATCTCATATGGGCCTCAGGTCACACACAAGAATAACCCAACACGAGCAAAAGTGTCCGATTCATTGAATCTCGATTTATCTAAGATTTAATGAATATCGTATTTATCTCGGGCTGAATATTATATATATTAATATTATATATATTAATATAATATAATATATATTATATTATATTATATTAATTCGAAATTAAATAATATAATAATATTAAAAAATGATTATAATATTATTATATAATATTTGTTTAGTATTTAATTTATTTGATAAGTTAAATATCTAAAACAAATAGAGATATTGTATCTCATGTTTTAATTTTCGAATAAAGATATCATATATCTATTTAATTTAAATTGAGATATAATATCTCGATTTAATTAAATAGATAGATATCATTTCTTGGATTTAATTTATAGAGATAAATTAAATCAAAAGGCTTTTGATTCGGATTAAATAAATATATTAGATTAGATCTATTAGATAGATTTAATTAATATACTTTTAATCAAAGATTCAAAATTCGAATTTCAGATCTGGCTTTTAATTTGGATTAAATAAATAGATTACATTAAATCTATTAGATAGATTTAATTAATATATTTTAATCTAGATTTAAAATTCAAATTTCAAAATTAATGGGAATTTTAATTTTGAATATAATACGCCGATCGGGTTTGAGAAAACCTACGGGACTTTTTTTAGTCGAGCGTATTACGAAAGCCGTGAGAAACCCTAGAGAAAATTGAGAGAGACGAAAAACTCAAAAGGCGCTAGCACGCCGCAATCGAGTTCGGGGATTATTCGTGTGGATACCGTAGAGGAAGCCAATTCGAGGAGTCGACTTCTGGCGATCGAGAAGGTAGCCCACCGTTTAAAGAGAACGAGACGTGGACCGTTTTTTCAGCCGTAGGTAATATTCGATTCCTTAGCCTTAATTTAAACGCTATTGAGTGATCCTCGGGACGGGATTCGTAGAAATTTTAATCTGCTGCGTGTAGCGAATCCAACAGATATTACATTTGGTTCTACTAATTTTCTTTATGCCAAGATTTTTCAAAGATTATGCATGGAAAATTTGAAATGTCCATGATGGGAGCATTAAACTTCTTCCTCAGACTACAAATTAAGCAAAAGAAGAATGAGACATTTATCTCACAAACAAAATACCTTAGAGAAATCCTGAAGAAGTATGGAATGGATCATGCTAATGGTACTGACACTCCAATGAGTTCAACAATGCTACTTGATGCTAATGTAAAGGGACCAAACTTCAACATCACCAAATATAGAGGAATGATTGGTTCTTTGCTATATCTAACTGCTAGCACGCCAGATATTTAAGTTAGTGTGTGAATGTGTGCAAGATATCAATCTGCACCGAAGGAATCACATGTTGAGACTGTAAAGAGGGTTTTCAGATATCTTTCTAACACGACAAAACCTAGAATATGGTACTTAAAAAGAAGGCCATGAATATCTTATTGGATATTCAGACTCAGAATCATGGAGGATACAAAATGATAGGAAGAATACTAGTGGATAATGTTAGTTCCTCGATGGCTCTAGCGTATCATGGTTAACAAGAAGTAGAACACAATATCCTTAACCAGTAGATTGATTAGCTTGTAGGGGCAGTAGCAGCACATAACGGTGCGCTCTGCTAAGGTGCCTCCCAAAACTCGCCAAGCCGCGAACGAACCAAACCCGAGAACAGAGCACAACGTCGCGAGCCAATTTTCAAAAAAAAAAAGAAGATTCACAGCTTTAGCGCCACGGACTGAGAGGAATGAGAGAGACCTGGAGCTTGATTTGAAGTTGAAGAGGAAGAGAAACAAACCACCATCGTCGAACCTTTACTTTGTTCTCACTACCTCTATTTTCCATCAAGCGCAGCGTTGATGAAACTTTCTTCCACCATTGGCATCGGTTTTGCTTCAAGACCATTGTAACACCATTATCACCAACGGATTCTTTCTATGATTTCATTGAAGTTTTTCGTATTTCCAGTGAGTTTTGAGTTTTTCGGCAAGAAATTTCCAGATTCTAGCGACCTTGACTCTACTTTCATTTCACCATGGCCTCTCTTTGAGCTTGTTTCCATGGCTATTGGCGTAATGGGTCTTGAGGAGGTGCCGACGGAATATTGAAAATTTTTTATGGGCAATTCGGTCAAAATTTTCTCTCCCCTCCCATCCCTTCAAACCAAACACACCTTTGTTAGAGACCAGTTCCTTTTTAACACCAAAAGATTATTATTATAGAATATTCATTTATACAAAGCATTATTGAGTTTAAAAACCGTTTTGGAGGGACCTTTTGGAAAAAAAAAAATCAAGTCAAATCAAACCGAAGATTTGATCCATAAGACATTTCCTTATAAGCCATATTTAACAATTGTTAATTTTTCTTTAAAAAACTCCTAAGTAGTCAAACAAAGGCTTTGTCTTAGCTTCTCCACTACAAGTGAAGTCTACTTTTTTAGAATTATGCAATGGCTGCAAAATTGAGCAAACTTCGGGAATTACTATTATTCTAATTGGAAAAAGATAGAAAAAATTCTTGCAAATAGTAAAAGGACAATTGAGGATGTTGAATTTAAATATTCCCAAATAAGTTCCAATGGACTAATTTGGAGTTTTGAAATGTTGGGACATCTTGGAAAATTACATCATTGCCCTCATCCTTTTTCTAAAATAAAAAACCCTTAAGACCCTTGCTTGCTACATCGGTCACGTGAGCTTTGGTGACCATCATTGGCATCCGGTCCTTTGGTCACCGTAACTTTGGCGCCTATTTTTTTTTTTTTTTGAATTTCTAAAACCAAAGTAGTTAATGGCGAAGTCAAAGTAATTGATGGCGAAATCAAAGTAGTTAATAGTGAAACTAAAGTAGTAAAGAGAGTCCTTGTTGCCAACTATTTGTTAGAAATTTTTTTCTTTATATATATTTGACTATTTTGGTTGGTTGCTTGACAAAATTCTTGATACATTTTTTTGAATTTTCAAAATAATAATAATTAGTAATGAAATCAAAGTAGTAAATAACAAAACAAAAATAGTCATTACTCATTAGGAATTACTCAACAATAGGGACCTTATTTACTACTCTAGTTTTGCCATTAACTACTTTGCTTTTAGAAATTCAAAAATATATAAAGCCACCGGAGCTCGGTGATTGGGCATTGGTGCCGGAGTCTAATGGCTGGTTACCAACACTTTGGTGATTGGGGCTGGCAAGTGGTTTTGAGATTTTTTTTTAAAAAAAAAAGGTGAAGAAAATGTTGTAATTTTTCAATATTTTCCAATAATTCAAAATGGGTTAAGGTGCAAATTGGCTAACAAAGTGTTACGCAAAGAGCACCCGACACAAAAATGTTTTAGAGGGACTAAAAATAAAAATGAACAATTGAAAATGAAAAAAATACCAATAAAGGTGCAAATTGGCCAACGAAGTATTACTTCCATTCCAAGCAACACTCGCCTTCATCACTATCATTGCCTCGCAACATCCTTTCTTCTTCCTCTCCATCGTCGTGCTTCAGATTAGGAGTGAGAATCAGAGCCATGATTCATCATCATCAATCGTTTTCGAGAGGAGAGCGGAAGTAGAACAGGTACACTACGTTGTTCGGAAGCTACGCTAAACGCTGGAACGGTGGAAAGATCCCAGATGTAGAGTAACTTCACTATTCATGTCCTCTTCTTTGGAACGCACAAGCTTGTTTGTTCTTTAATTTAATTTCCCTTCCACTTTGATTTTCTACCTAGGGGGACCGAGGAAAGGCTGTGTTGGTGGCATAGGTGACAATGTTATCAGCTCGTTCGTCCTCCTCCTCCATGACCACCACAGATGAGCTTGAATTTGAGACAGATCCGTCGACCAACAACAGATTGACCAACGACATTAAGTTGAAATTAAAGGCTTCGTGTTATTTTCCTATTTTAAATTGTTAATTGGTATTTTTTTTCCATTTTCAAATTATTTGTATTTTTGGTGCCTCTAAAATATTTTTGTGCCTGTTCGGTTCTACGAACACAAATGTCTAACCTCTAGGTTAGTATTAGGTTAATATAGGATATGAATAATCTCTGGTAAGTATATAAGTAATACTGAAGAAAAGATTAGTACTCAGTGATGCCTATGAGGAAGACACCAATGAGAATCGTCTGATCACTGTGCTACACGAGAATGGCGATGAGCCAAAAGGAGTGGGGTGTGTGCACAGTATAACAGTATAGTAAAAGGATATGAATAGAATGTGTGTACCTGGTGGGTAATCTCCTATTTATAGAGGTTACCTAGGGTTTCGTTCTCTTGGTTCTACGTCTCTCGCCTCAGCAGCGTGCACCTCCCACATTCTCTAGATGCATGCTCCACTATATGCCTCTACTCCACTATCTGTACGGTCATATTAGTGCCGGGATTACATGGGAATTAGCGTTTCTCCTGCTTGTGGAGGGCTTTAGTAGCCATATGCCTCTATTGGGCCATATTGCATTGGGGCCCAAAATATGAATCCATAACAGCGCCAGGTACTCTTTGCATAACACTTCGTTGGCTAATCTTCACCTTAACCCATTTAAAATTCTAAATCTGTTCATAGGAACTGATTTGGGGATATTAAAGTTCAACACACTCATTTGTTCTTTTGCTATTTCCAAGGTATTTTTATGTCCTTTTCCTTATTCTAATTAATACACCCATATGTATATGTTTGGTTTAATTTCAGAGTTATTACAATTGTTTTCTTAGGGGATAGATGCAATGAGTTTGTCTTGTGATGGTGCGACTGTTTGTGTTTGCAATGAATGTGTGTTTGCAATGAAGGGGAGGGGTGTTTTGGGTGTTTTTTTAGGGGCATTTTGGTATTTCTATGAAAATAGTATGGGACCCAACATTGTTAAGTTAGATTTAATGGTCGTGACATTTTTGCACCTATTTTAAGAGTTCATGGGTACTTTTGCATCTCCGAAAAACATTTGGTGTTGGGTGTCCTTTGAGTAAAAGTTCATATGCATTTTTGCACCTTAACCCTATTTTTTATTTTTAACTTCAATATCATAGAAATAACTAATATCCGAAAGTATATATAACTTATATTTTGTTCATATATATTTTTTAGTTATATATAACTTATATTTAGTTATATATATATAACTTTGAGAAAAAGTTAAATATATATATATATAGGGAGAATTCCAATAAAATACCTTTTAAATTTGCAAAACCCCCAAAAGTCTTCCGAATTTGTAAAAAGAATGAAAGGTACAAAGGACCTATGAGGGATATGCAAATTCGGGTGAAATTACCCTTTTACCCTTACTTTTAAATAAATTTAAAAAAAAATACCCTCGCCCGGTAGGGCCGCCGAGGGGGTTGGGGGTTTTGTTTTGTGGGGTTTAGGGTTTTTTTAAAAAAAATGTTTTCATTGAAAGTGTGGGGGTGGGATTCGAACTCCCAACCCCCTACACATCCTTGGGGGCCAAGTGGCCCACGGTTGGACCACTTGGTTCCTTTGTTAAAAAATGCATTAACAAAATATATATATATATATATATATATTCTTCTTAACATTTTTTCAATTGTATTTTACCATTCCACAAACGAAAATTACCATTCCACAAACGCGAATTACCATTCCACAAACGAGAACTACCATTGTTTCTACGGGGTTCCCTTTTTACTCTTTGAAGTATGTTTTTTTTATAAAAAAAAAGCACTATTACCATTCCACAAACGAAAATTATCATTCCAAGAACGCGAATTACCATTCCACAAACGAGAATTACCATTGTGTCTACTGGGGTTCCCT
Organism: Acacia melanoxylon; assembly: GCA_019022615.1. NCBI lineage: Eukaryota > Viridiplantae > Streptophyta > Magnoliopsida > Fabales > Fabaceae > Acacia > Acacia melanoxylon. The sequence continues at coordinate 838,094 of JAFJYJ010000122.1, forward strand.
TTTTTACTCTTTGATATATGTTTTTTAAAACAAACAAAAATGCACTATTACCATTCCACAAACAAAATTATCATTCCACAAACGAGAATTACCATTGTTTCTACTAGGTTCTCTTTTTTACTCTTTGATGTATGTTTTTTAAAACAAAAAAAATGCACTATTACCATTCCACAAACGAAAATTAACATTCCACAAACGCGAATTACCATTTCACAAATGAGAATTACCATTGTTTCTACAAGGTTCCCTTTTTCACTCTTTGATGTATGTTTTTTAAAACAAAAAAGAATGCACTATTACCATTCCACAAACAAATATTACCATTCCACAAACGAGAATTACCATTGTTTCTACGGGGTTCCATTTTTTTTTTTTTTTGGGTTTTACAAAATAAGAATCAAAGAGTAAAAAAGGGAACCCCGTAGAAACAATGGTAATTCTCATTTGTGGAATGGTAATCGTTTGTGGAATGGTAATTTTTGTTTGTGGAATGGTAATAGTGCATTTTTTTTTTTGTTTTAAAAAACATACATCAAAGAGTAAAAAAGGGAACCCCGTAGAGAAACAATGGTAATTCTCGTTTGTAGAATGATAATTCACGTTTGTGGAATGGTAATAGTGCATTTTTTTTTTTAAAAAAAAAACATACATCAAAGAGTAAAAAAAGGGAACCCCGTAAAAATAGTGGTAATTCTCGTTTGTGGAATGGTAATTCGCGTTTGTGGAATGGTAATTTTCGTTTGTGGAATGGTAAAATACAATTGAAAAAATGTTAAGAAGAATATAGGGAACATTCCATTAAAATACCATCGAATTTGCAAAACCCCGTAAGTCCACCGAATTTACAAAAGGACTTAGAGGTGACATGGACCTTTCAGGCTTATACAAATTTAGGTAAAAAGACCAAAATGCCCTAATTAACTATGAATCACTCCACTCTCATTTCAAACCCATTTCATTCAACAACCCCGCCTTGCCCTAGTTCTTCTCCGCCGCGACTCTCGTCCCGCATCTTCTTCCTAGTGACGCCGTGAATCGCGAGTTTGGACGGAAATTGCGCCGGACGTCTTTCTTTCTTGACCACACGACGTTCGTTCAGCGCCTTCTTCACCGTTCTTTCGCCCCGCCCTAGTGCTTCTTCGTTCGCTCGTTCTTTCGTGAATCATCTCGAGGGTTCTTCACCAAGGTAAATATATCTTTGTTTAATTTTCTTGCTTTTTCCATCCTTTGTGGGTCGAGTTGGTGCATTTGGATCATCATCATTAATTTAGAAGTATGAAACTAACTACATTTGGTGTTTATTTTGATCATTATACATAAATATGATCGATTATTGAGAAAGGGCAAGAAGAAATTCATCTGATGGGGCTATAATTGTACTAAAAATCTTATTCGTCCTACAATTGGCCATATGCCTCCGCCATGGCATGCCTTTTCCCCGAACTTCTTTCGGTCGTACTCTTCCCACAAAAATCCCGCTTGTAGTTGCATAAAGAGGAAATGCATTTTAACTTGTCTTTTTTTTTTTGCTCCGTGATTTTAACTAGTCTTTAAAAGTATATTATTAGAACGAAATCAAATCATACCTAATTAAATTGTGGCTTAGCTCTTGGTAGATGCTTCTAGATCTATCCTAATATGGTCCATTCTCTTCAAAATTTAATCCAAAGATTAATTTAAGAAAATCAAGAGCAAGATAGTATCATTTCGTATATATATTTCTTTGTTGGTAATCTGTTCATTAATTCAACTGTCAATCACTTTTGGGATTGTCAAATGTTATCATCCATGTAATCTTGAAGGCAAATTCAAATTATTTGTTCATGCCGGTGATGCCTTGTGTCAGTGCGTTGTTGTGGAAGTTCATTAATGTAGTAGTCCTTTTTTAGTTAGGGAAGTCGCGTATGATGAACATTCAAGTATCTTTGAACATTCAGAGCCTATCTTAGCAAAGAAAAAAAAACCTTTTATGGCTTTTTGTCTTTCATGTAATGCTAACTGTTTCATGTAAAGCACCAAGAATTGTTATAATGATTGTTTGTTTTCTATCTCTCTTTGTGCAATTTAGTCTAGATTGTGTCATCTTTCACCTTGAACATGTAAATCCTTTCTAAAGTCTGCAACTTTAATTTCGTTGATCATGTTCACTCTTGGTGTATCATTGACAAGGACCAAATCCTATTAAATTAATTTCAAATTCTACTTCTCACATTGTTCTCACATTATGGCTAATGGTGGGCATTTTGAACTATTTTTTTTGTAATCGCTTTATTTGCTTTATTTGAAGGACTTTTATAACATTCCTTTAAAAGATTTAGATTTAGAGTATGAAGATCAATTTGAATTCATATTTCTATTATTTTTTCAATCCCATCTACCAATGTGGTAGTGGTGACAAATTATGTTCTCGTTAACTGCACATAATTAGGGTTTAGGGCCTCTGCTGAGATAAACTTGTCTTTAATTGTTTATGGCTTGACTCTATTGCTAATGACCTCCTTCTTTTAATTATTTCACAAACTTTGGCATGTATCCTGCAATGATAATGCTTACATATTGCATAAATGATGTGTATTACTTTTCTTACTCATTACTACTTTATTTATCTCAAAGGACAATCACCTACTTTTGCAACAAGCTGTTCATTTGGTTTATATGCTCTTAGAATATTACTTTGTCTTTTATTCTTTATTTAGATACTCTTAGTTTACTTGTTATTGCTGCTATTATTGGATTCAAATTTTAGGAACTAGGTTTGCTAAATGAGTAAAAGTATTTGTTGTTATATGTGGTTCATGAACTATCTTAATTGTTGTCCTCTCATTTCGATTTTCAGGTTTATACATCATGAACAATGACATCTACAAGTCGGGCAACAAAACAAAAGTCGAGCAACATGTACACTAGTAATGGGTACATTTTTTTCGCAATGAGTTTACGAAAGACAATAAATTCACTGACTTGAGTGTCATGAATACGGAGTCCTCAAAGGCGTGGAGGGCTTTGAGTGTAGATGAGAGGAAAACATACACTGATAGAGCCATAGAAGGAACACATGAGAAAAAGAAGGGGACCTCCACCGTATCTTTTCCCTCACGGTGCTTGCTGAACAAATTTTTGAAGCTTGTGGCATATGTGAACTCTGATAACACATTAAAAGCTAAGGTCCAGCAGTTAGGGTTTGGACAGTTGCTTCACATTCAAAGTATGAGACTGCCACGGGAAATGTTAGTCCCTATAATGAGAGCTTATGATCCCTCAACCAATAAATTCCGAATAAGGGGGAAGACACGTGAAATAGAGGGAAAAGATGTGGCTCAATGCTTGGGGTGCCACATAATGGGGACGAGGTAACAATGAATGTGAGTGACACAGATCCAGTATTTCAGCGACTTAGAAAAGATTATGGTAAAATGAAGTATGACGACATACTAAACGTCATAACTTCGGGGGAGTCGGGTGAGAAGTTTGACATGTTATTTATGATGCACATGTTGGGGACTTTTCTTGCTCCAACATCAAGCACAACTCCCACTGACAAGTTGCTGAAAGTGTTAACCTCGACCATGAATGGATTTGCCCGCTTCGATTGGGCCACATATATTGCCAAGGACCTCCAAAAAGAGCTCGTTGATTATGTCAACGCGATAAGAGGAAACAACAATTGCAACTCCTATGTTGGAGGGTGCATATACATGTCATTGGTAAGTTTTATGAGCTGTTTTGTATGAATTTTTTTGGGTCATAAGTTTTTAATGTTTAACTATGTTGTTGCAATTATTTTTGGGTGAACAATTCCCATTGGGAAAGGCAGTACAACATAAAGGAAAGAGTCAAATTGAGTTCTGGACCAAAGAGAAGGTGAAAGGCATGATCAACAAAGAGAGGAAGAGCAACATTGGGATGTTGTATTCCAAGAAGGTCGGTGAAGACAAGGCTAACAAGGACACGTCGGAAATGAATTTTGTGGCTTCTTTAGACCCAGTAAGTGCTTCCAATAATAAGATTTAATTCTTGCTGAAAAATAATGTTAAATAATGTTACTGACCTGGGGTAAATTGTCTCACAATTAGGTTTTAAAGGACTTGCATGGAAAGTTGATGGGTATAATCAACGATAGCCACAAAAGGCTTGTTGATAGCTATAAAAGGCTTGTTGCTTCGTGGAAGATGAGTTGCGAAAGGCACAGTAGACATTGAAAGGCGTGGAAAGCAAAGCAATTCGGTGAAGGCGACGATGACGGTGATGATGATCTTGATGATAATGGCCAACATGCGATGGTGATGATGAAGGCGAAGAAGGTGATAGTGATGGTCATGATGATGATGGCCAAGATGGTTATGAGGATGACACAGCCTCAAGAACACCAATCAACATTGTTGAATATGATGGGGAAAGTCCCACTGGAGAAAGAGGAGAAGGAGAAGGATGGAGCAAAGGAGAACAATCCATTGTTCCATACCCCGTTGAACAACAAAAAGAAAATGCACCATGGAGGTCACAGAGGCCGAAGAAGCCAAAAAATATGTCGCCTTGGACGTTGACGAAGCCATCAAAGTGCCCAAGGAAGGCGAAAGAAGAGAAGGCAATATTCTTCGACCTTACCTCCGGAAGGTGCACCAAGGAGGAGAATGAGCAATAAGTCATCATCAATGTTCTTTTCAAGGAATTCTCAATATCAAATGAGTTTTGTCTGCATTTGTGTATTTGTATGTCTGATGTCATTGTTTCTCTTTTACAAGGATTCTCATTCAACTAGACGATGAAGATATAACTCGGGATCAGCTTCAGACACTAGGACGTAGGAATAAATTAAGCAACCGGGTAGGTACTAAAAAACAAAATTATTTCTATACGGCGTTTTGAACCCGCCCGCTTATTGACTTTGTTTTACACATGCAGGTTATGTCTGTTGTATGTAAAACGCTGATGCGTGATATGCAGATTCAGGGACAAGTAAGGAGGCACATTTTTAGTGCTGAACATATGGTTAGTGCATTTATGGACCTTGATAATTTATTTCCCATTGACCATTGACATACGTATGCATGCATGACTTATTTGTTGATTATGTAGACTTTATTGGCCCAAAAACCGTCGAGCTGGAAAGTTGCGTTGAGTGGAAACAACAATTATTGCCTGAATATATAGGTTACAACTTTGGTGATTGTGATCTGATAATGGGACCGATGTTGGTTAAGGTTCTGCATGGCCCTAGATCCAAGCACAATGAATTTTTATGTTCTAGATGGCCCTAGATCCAAGCACAATGAATTTTTATGTCCTAGATTCAATGAACAACAAGGTCTACATAAAAAGTAAACCGTACTAGTAAATAAAGAAAAGGTAAATAAATCGTGAATAGTAAATTACTATTCATGTGAATAGTAACGGTAAAAATCTTTTTTTGCCGTGCCAGTAAATAATATTTACCGTAAAGGTAAATAATTTTTTTTTCGCACCGGTAAATAATTTTATTTGCGCCGGTAAATAATATTTACCGCCCGAGATTAATTTTTTCGATGTGACAGATCGACTAAGCTCGATCCAGAGCATACTCGAGAAAATCTTGATTCGATACGGTAAATAATATTTATGCGCCGTATGGAAATACTATTCTCATGAACCAAGAACCACGTACCATAACTCTTTATAATACATATTTAGGATCGCTTTCGTTAAAACACATACAAGGTTTCGGAATACCCGTGATCACTTGAAGACGCCAAAGAAAGTATGATGTCCTCTAACGTTGATCCACACGATTATCTCCGATCGCAAATGAGAACTCCTTCTCCTCAATCCCTCTCCTTGGATCTTTGCTAGCGATAGCAAGGTGGAGGGCTCAAGTGTTTAACTTTTACTCAAGACTATAAAGACTACTAGTAGCGCTTAGAAGAGAACTTCCTTAGAGCCCAGAGGAAGAGAGGAGAGAAGAGAGAAGAGGTGTGTATGAAATGAAGGAAATGAATCTTATTTATAAACAATAATGGTAACCAGGCCACAAGCTTCTTCTTTCAACGATGAGCCACGTTCTTCTTTAAATGCGAGTACACGTTCTTCTTTAAATGTAGTACATATTCATTTCTACTTCAAATCCAAAGTCTTCTTGAAAAATCAATTATTCAAAAAGTGATTCTTGAATAATTAATTCTTTCAAGAAAGTCTTTTTATAATTAATTATAATAATTAATTATTCATGAGTAGTAAAATATGAATAGTACTTTACTATTCATTTGACACTATTCACATGAATGAATAATTATTAATTAATTATTATCTTTATCCAATCCTGATTGGATAAAGCCTTGGATAATTCATAAATTATCCTTAATCTCTTATCCTCTTTATAATTGGGCTTGAAGTTCTAACCCAATTACATCAATAAATTTGATAAAATCCAATAACAATTATTGGTCCAAACTTGCTAAACTATGCAATCAAGAATAATCTTAGTGTGTGACCCATTAGGCCCAATTAGTTCGACATAGATAAACTTGAACCAATTAAACTCCTTTAATAGGTCAATTTATCTAATGATCGCATAAGACACTAGAATCTTTCATAGTCCCGTAACTAATCAAGTTGATCAAGTGATCTACCTTTCTAATTTGGATCGTGCATGTATCATCCTTACAACGTTGTTCATATTTAGTCGAGAGCAAGGATGAGTATCACCTCTCTAGATTGACTAAATGTAGCTTTTACTGTAACTAGGAATATTCTTCTATTGACTCTAAGACGGATCATGACTCTTCATGATCACTTACTATGCATAGATTCCCGAGTCAACTAGAAGTCATCCAAGCCCTACCGGTCTTGTGAACAACTAATCCCTTGTAGGGGACTGTAAGTCCTTTCGGCATGTCCATCTATACTCATGTATTCAAGTTACACCCAAGAAAGTACACTCGTTTCTCCCCATTTTTCAAAGCGGATAGAGTTGTATAGTCAAAGTATAACTCTAGGACATAGTGTTCGATGACATCCTCAAGTCTAAGATGATCAACACTACCAAACGATGAGAGACATTACAAATCCAATGATACTCTACAATGAATCCTTATGGAGTCTCTCCGGTGGGTCGATTCAGTGCTATCTCGTTCTCTAACAGATACACCCACGACATCGCCTAAGGCATCAACATGCTCGCATTCAACGAGGTCCCTACCTTGTATCACTATACAAGTAGATGATGTCGTACTAGTCTTATTGAGATCACCAATGCCCTTTCTTGGTGATTCAAGACTAGGAACAAGTTTCGAGCAATAGACATGTAGTGTCCTCGATTCCTCATGATCAAGATCCCTATCATAGATCATCGAGTAAACACCTATTCTATTCCTTGGGCCTTTATCTTTAAACTCATATTAACCATAAAATATAGGCGAGACATAAATATGATAAAGATAAATTATGCTCAAATATATAAATCATGAAATATCAAATAGTACAAGGTGTTCAACAGATTGTCTCTAGGACACCTACATACTAACACAACAAGGTCTACATGAGTAAAAAGAAGAAAACCACATTTGTAAATCCCCAGGCAACGACGATAAAAAAAATTGTTAAGTTATAAGCATTCAAGATTGACGTACCATTGACTAAACACTTATTTAATGCATTTGTGTTGTTTTGTTGTTTACAGAGGGAACATTTTGAAGAGATCGTCGAATTTGTGAAACCAAATCAGAAAGGCAAGATGGAAACAACAGAAATTATTTGGCCACCTGTTCCACAACAACCAAATTTGTGAGTGTCATTCTGTGTGGCAACATCAACAATGGTAGGTTGTTGTATTTTTGTTAATTTGTGCGTTTTGTGTTCTGTTTGTGTTCTATAAGCAAGACTGTGGCATTCATGTGTTGATTTGGTTGCACAATTGGAGACCTAGTGAAAGAATGGATTATGGTGATGATGAGGTGAACGAGTATAGGTGCAACCTGATGTGGTGGCTTGTCAACCACGAATTGAATAAGGTCACAGATGTTGCATTGGTACTCCTAGCTACTCTAGTGACCCACAAGAAGAGAAGAAAGATATGAGTATTATCGATTATTGTTGATTGTTGAAGGCTGATTTTTTAAATCATTTGCACACTTAGTACTTTAGGATACAAGAATATCGTGTAGTTTGTTGTGCTCTACATTGTATTGATAGTCGCAATTTTGTTGTGCTACAAGCATTGAAAATCAAAAGTGTGTAAATCAGATTATAAATCACGGATGTGATGTGATGTAAAGTGATGTAAAGTGACTGAGGGATTAACAAAAACTTGATGATTTATAACAAATTGTGTATTGGCATTGGTTGAAGGGATTTTATGAGTTTGAGTTTGTTGTTCAGGTTTTATGGAAAATTTTGTAAATCCGGGATGTATAGTTGAAGGGAGGGATGTATAGTTTAACAAAGGATTTCCAACACCATAATTACATAATTACAAAGCATCGCCATTTACAAATTGGGTTTTACAACTTGGGATTTTCATTCTTGCCTCCGAAATGCAAAACCAAACTGAATGCGTAATTACAAAACTTTCATCGCGAATTACAAATACACCATCGCCATTTACAACTTTTTTTTTTTTGGTTTTTTCATTCTTCACATGAAATGAAAAACATAAACTCAGGAGCATTATTACAAATACACCATCGCCATTTACAACTTTGTTTTTTTTTTTGGTTTTTTCATTCTTCACATGAAATGCAAAACATAAACTCATGAGCATTATTACAAATCTTTCATCGCGAATTACAAATACACCATCGCCATTTACAACTTATATTTTTTTTGGTTTTTTCATTCTTCACATGAAATGCAAAACATAAACTCGGGAGCATTATTACAAAACTTTCATCGCGAATTACAAATACACCATCGCCATTTTTTTTTTTTTGGTTTTTTCATTCTTCACATCAATTGCAAAACATAAACTCTAGAGCATTATTACAAAACTTTCATCGCGAATTACAAATACTCCATCGCCATTTACAACTTTTTTTTTTTTTTTGGTTTTTTCATTCTTCACATGAAATGCAAAACATAAACTCGGGAGCATTATTACAAAACTTTCATCGTGAATTACAAATACACCATCGCCATTTACAACTTTTTTTTTTTTTTGTTTTTTCATTCTTCACATGAAATGCAAAACATAAACTCGGAGCATTATTACAAAACTTTCATCGCGAATTACAAATACGCCATCGCCATTTACAACTTATATTTTTTTTGGTTTTTTCATTCTTCACATGAAATGCAAAACATAAACTCGGAGCATTATTATAAAACTTTCATCACGAATTACAAATACACCATCGCCATTTACAACTTTTTTTTTCTGGTTTGTTCATTCTTCACTTGAAATGCAAAACATAAACTCGGGAGCATTATTACAAAACTTTCATTGCGAATTACAAATACACCATCGCCATTTACAACTTTGTTTTTTTTTTTGTTTTTTCATTCTTCACATGAAATGCAAAACATAAACTCGGGAGCATTATTACAAAACTTTCATCGCGAATTACAAATACACCATCGCCATTTACAACTTTGTGTGTTTTTTTTTGGTTTTTTCATACTTCACATGTAATGCAAAACATAAACTTAGGAGCATTATTACAAAACTTTCATCGCGAATTACAAATACACCATCGCTATTTACAAATACACCATCGCCATTTACAACTTTGTTTTTTTTTTTTTTTTTCATTCTTCACATGAAATGCAAAACATAAACTCAGGAGCATTATTACAAAACTTTCATCGCGAATTACAAATACACCATCGCCATTTACAACTTTTTTTTTTTTCATTCTTCACATGAAATGCAAAACATAAACTCGGGAGCATTATTACAAAACTTTCATCGCGAATTACAAATACACCATCATCATTTACAAATACACCATCGCCATTTACAACTTTTTTTTTTTCTTTCTTCACATGAAATGCAAAATATAAACTCGGGAGCATTATTCCAAAACTTTCATCGCGAATTACAAATACATCATCGCCATTTATAAATACACCATCGCCATTTACAACTTTGTTTTTTTTTTTTTTGGTTTTTGGTTTTTTCATTCTTCACATGAAATGCAAAACATAAACTCAGGAGCATTATTACAAAACTTTCATCGCGAATTACAAATACACCATCGCCATTTACAACTTTTTTTTTTTTGGTTTTTTCATTCTTGCCTTCCGAACGAACTTCACAAAACCCCGTATACGCATTTCCAAATTATCCTTCCCATAAACATAACTACAATTACAATTACTGGGTGTTCTAAGCTGGTATAGAAAGGAGGCTCACTGATATGTGCTATTTACAAATATGCACTACACAAAAGGCCATTTATAGTCATTTACATATCCTACGGCATTTCCAAATGATCCTTCCCATAAACATAAATACAATTACAATTACAGAGTCTTCTTACAAGGCTCACTGATATGTGTGGATGTAGAATGTGAAGGCACAGAAGTCTCATAAGAAGAGAATCTCAATTCATCCATATTTTTCTCAAGTTTGTTGATTCTCTTTTCATGCTCATCCTGTCGTTCAAACAATACTTGGGAGTTGTGATCAATGCGACTGACCAAGGTCTTTAGTGTGTCGTCCAAGGTTGCCACTAATTTTTCAGTGGCCCCTTCCATTCGATTTAGAAAAACTTCATTGGCCTTAATAATGGACTCGTTGGATGCTATAATGGAGGCATTAGATGTCAGCACTGTATCAACAGCCTTCTTTAAGGCATCCTGGATATAAGACTGTAAGGAGGCCCCAAAGAAGGAGGGAGAATGAACATATGTAGGAGAGGGTTCTGCTTGGGTGGATGGGGCAGCCTTTCGCTTCATCTTAACTACCTTCATCTCCGACTGACCCTCAGGAAAAGAAATATGCATTATGTGTACATGATATTTATCAAACATAAAAGGCTTCACAGGTTTCTCTTCATCAATAAGATACCACACGTTGTGTGCGAACAAAATAAAGGAAACCATGTTGGGAAATGGAATAGTGGATGTCAATTTAGAGTTCTTAAGAAAATTTCGCATCTCATCCAATACCCATTTACCATCGTTTCGGGGCTCCTGAGATATGATAGAAGCAAACAGATGATAATCTCGTGAGGTGAATTGGGTAAAATTGTTACCCTTCTGTACCATGTTTCTTGTATAAATAAACCATATCATCCTGAATGTATCGCACATAGAAACAGGTTTGAAATTCACCACTATAGGACAATATACCGTTCTTATACTCAACAAAGGTTCATATTGCTTGAGCCACGGTGACAAGTCTATGTTGCACTCAGACTTCAATTAAGCCAGATCAACATACACAGTGGGGCAGAATTTCCTTTCACCGTAGTAAAATTTAAATGACTTTTGATCTTTAATATGAATTGGAGTAGTTATAATACCTTCTACCCCTATCTCTTCTTCTTTTGACTGATCGGCACTAGGTACTATACCATATTCTTCTGATTGCTGATCGACTTTCCCCTTTCCTGTGTCAATAGGTACAGATGAAGTTGATCCAGTTTGAGGCCTTGTTGCTTTGTTGATAAGAATCCATTCTTCTTTTGGAAAAGGGACCGTGTCCCAAAGAACCTTTGGCCGATACTTTCGCTCCTTTGGTTTGGCCGTCTTGGCCTTCTTTGATGCCCGTGGAGGTGATTCATCCTTCAGACCCTTTGTTCTCGCCATTGAAATATACACTTACATAACCAAGATATAAAAATAACCATCAACAAAAATAACGGAGATACAAAGACCAAAAAACAAAATTGAAAGGTACATGCTCTATTGAAGGGTAGACTTGCAACCCAACATATGTTTCTAGAATGGAGTACTATTTAAGGAGTGAGTGGAGTACTAAAGATATAGTACAGCAACAATTTTTTTAAAAACAATTCAGTCTATAACCATAACCATCAGCGGCTAGCCATCCTATAGTACTTGTTTTTTTTCCTTCTAAAAAAAGACAAATTATTTAACAAAACATAAAAATATACAGAAAACCATTAAAAGTATAAATGTAGTTATCAATCAATATCTATATCACAACAAAACGTTCGGTGTCCAAAATTGTATCGTAATGATATTTGATCACAATCATATTTTTATTATTAGAAAGAACTCTATTAACGCTAACATTTCAAATGGATCCCATGAAGCCTTTGTGATAAGGTGATCACTAATGTGCTATATCAAAACACGATCCACTCTTAATTTTTTGTTATACGACATGCATTGTTTGTCTGAGTCTGGAAAACAACTAATGAGATAGCAAAGATAAATCGTGCACAACATTCATCATGAGAAGACGCCACCCATGATCATTCTCGCTCATTTTCCAAGTATGAAGTCACAAAAAAAATATATCTCAAGCATAAATATGTGAATCCATGAATAGGATCCACCAATGGAAAGCAAAGGAAGAAACTGTATAGGAGTTAGAGAAATGGAAGCAATTGACTTGAAACCTATTATTCCGAAAACGCATAATATTGCCCTCCGGATCCCCAACGAAATGTTTCTAGCAATTTGCGTGCGCAACCCAGACCAATAATATATACGCAAGTGAAGTGTGTGTATTTCAATCGATATATATACGGTGTATCTTGGGTGAATGAGGGAGAATTACAGAAATTACCACCGAGAATTGCGAAAAAATTGCGAGATAGCAAAAACGTTTTTCACCAAATTCACGAGACGGGAGCTGCCGTGAAGACACCCACACGGTGAGATGAGAGGTGTGATGCGCGCAGTTCATTTTACACACCCGATCTTTAACCCACCGGTCTGAATTTGGGGAAGATCTCGTGCACAAAGCTCTCGCCCCCCGAACCTTAAATCCGAGCTTGGTGAGAGAAATATGTTTGTCTTTTCTTTTTAACAATGAGACACTAGATTGTGATTTTCAATCGATTGTTCCCTCGATTGTGACTTATCACAATCGATTGTTCCCTCAAGTGTGTCTTTGTCACACTCCATTGTTAATTTTTTTTCCAAAACAAAGTCTCTTTTTAAAACAAAAACAAAAATCTTAAAAAACCAAAAAAAGAAAGTAAATGGCGATGGTGTATTTGTAATTCGCGATGAAAGTTTTGTAATAATGCTCCCGAGTTTATGTTTTGCATTTCAAGTGAAGAATGAACAAACCGAAAAAAAAAAGTTGTAAATGGCGATGGTGTATTTGTAATTCGCGATGAAAGTTTTGTAATAATGCTCCGAGTTTATGTTTTGCATTTCATGTGAAGAATGCAAAAACCAAAAAACATATAAGTTGTAAATGGCGATGGTGTATTTGTAATTCGCGATGAAAGTTTTGTAATAATGCTCCGAGTTTATGTTTTGCATTTCATGTGAAGAATGAAAAAACAAAAAAAAAAAGTTGTAAATGGCGATGGTGTATTTGTAATTCACGATGAAAGTTTTGTAATAATGCTCCCGAGTTTATGTTTTGCATTTCATGTGAAGAATGAAAAAACCAAAAAAAAAAAAAAAAGTTGTAAATGGCGATGGTGTATTTATAATTCGCAATGGTATATCCGTAATTCGCTATGACCAACAAACTCATATTCAGAAAATCCCTTCAAGCAATGCCACACACTTTACATCACATCCCTGACATCCTGATTTACAAACTCTTGTAGCACAACAAAATTGATTTTTATGCCTTGATTGAAAAACCAAAACCACCTGATTCACACTGGCTTGATTGACTTTGATGCCTGATTGAAAAAACAAAACCACAAAAAATTTGCACAAAAAAATGCACTATCACAAGTGAACATTTGTCTCTCTCTAATGAAAGAACAAAGAGTCATAATTGGCATTTACAAAAAGTTGTCATGGGATGACAACAACAACATGTAAAATGACAAGTGAACATTACGATTACAATTACCACATTACGACATGTAATGTATGTTGACGTAATGTTTCCGTGTCATTCCACGCAAGAACATATCATATTCTTCTATGCCATCTATAACCTTCTAGCCAAAAATATGTGAAGGATCCAAGTCATTCATTGTAAGTATATATACCAAAAGATGACTTGTGAAATGTTTACCTCCCCAACTAGTCAGCAACTTAGTTTGGGTTTGGATTTTTGCAGGTTCTTGTTGTGTGTCCTGCTTCATGGCATAAGCTGCAATGGTAAATCTTCTTGTTGCGAAATTGTGATTCTATCCTTTCAACTCTTGGCCTTCCCGGTGGACGACTAGTCTTGGGAGGTACCAGGAACACTTGCCTTCCTATGTTATATAGGTTGAAGTCATTTGGATTTGGCATGTCTATTTTGACAACAGGAATCATGGTTCGGCTATAAACCTTTTTTTGGGCTGTAATTGTAAGGCATTCATCAACATAACTATACACATTACCATGAAGACCCTTGATGGCTGCACACGCATGCGGACAAGGAATACCTGACATTTGTCATGCTTTACACGTGCACTCATGCAAGTTCAACTCAACCCTTAGCGCCCCACTTGCTATACGGACCTGCACCCTTCCTCCTCCATATATCTGAACATCCATGTATTCAGCCCTTGCCACATTTTCTAGCACTTGTTGTTCGATGTTCGGCCCAACACCGTTTTTCCACTTACTCATTGCCATGCTTGCTCCATACATCTTCTTTGCAACTTTCTCACGGTGCTCATGTATAAGCTGGGCAACATTATGATGTCTCTCCTTTACCATCCAAGCATTGAAGGACTCAGCCAGGTTTGCAGTGATTTTATCCCATAGTTTAAACGGGAACTTGCTCATGGCCTATCTGTCAATATCACCATGATGGATCAGCCACCCAAATGCTTGCTGATTGAAAAGCCTCATTTGTTCCATCGCAGATTTGAAGTCACAATCAAGCCTTGCATATGCAATTGCATCAAGTAATTCAAGTGCGGTTTGCCTTTGTTGCCCACATATCGTCATCTTTGCTCTATTCAATTTAATCATTTGGGCGCTAAAGTTCTCCTTAATGTGCTTGTAGCAGTATGCATGTCTCTCAGACCCGAAAACTCCTCGGACAGCAGCGATTATTGCATTGTGTCGGTTAGACACAATTGTAATCTGTAATCCTCCTAGTGTCATCTTAACCATTTCAAGGAACCATGTCCAGTCCTGAATTGTCTCTCCATGGACAATAGCAATGGCAAACGGCAACAACTCATTGTCTGCATCGAAGGCAGAAGCTGATAGCAAAGTCCCCTTATATGGTCCACTTAAGTGGCTTCCATCAATGTACAAAACAGGTCTGGCACCAACAATGAACCCCTCTATACAACAACCATACGCTATAAATACACGCTCAAAGGTGTTGCTCCCAATAGGGACCCATTCAGCCACAGTCTTGTCATCAGTTTCCTTCAACCTATCACATATCCATGGTATTAACATGTATGTCTGTTCAGGTCTACCGTGAATTTCCTCCATGGCCTTCTCTTTTGCCCGATATGCTTGCTTATATGTTAAGTGCATATGCCAAACTCTTCCTTAATGCATGATTTCTAACCTCTTCAATAATAATTGTACTTGTCAAGGCAAAGCACTTCGAGCATGTGTCGGATGAGCACACAAACCTATATTTCATGACTGAATTGTATGGTAAATAAAATAACCGCAAACAATCCAAGCAAAAATGCATAAATTCATGTGCTGAAGGAAGAAACCATTTACATCCTAAACATGTGCTAAGAAAGGAGCAAGTTACATTGTTTTTAAGAAAGAACGTATAGCAAAGGCGATACTATGCTATAGCATTTCGACAAAGAACTCGAAGTGCAATAAAAGGCATCACGAAAGCTATAGCAAAGTAAAGGACGCAATGCTATGCGGCATATTTTCTGACCTTTTTATCTAGATAATTTCAGGGATAATAATGAAGGTCGAGAACGACAGGTAGATTGCTGACGTAATAAAATAAAAGATGCGGAGGATCAAAAGCGAAAGATTTGAAGAATCCCGCAGATCATGAGAATCAATCTACTATAATCGAAGATGCGATGGATCTCGACAGATTTGGAAAGCCCACTCACCGGAACTTGCGCCACAAGAAAGTCTGATTATAAAAGGAAACAACAAGTCAACCCTAGTGGAGAGTCGCGCATAGCCAAAACGAGATTTCACATTCGGCAGACTCGAACGAAGAGTAAGAGATTTCACAAGCACGAGAATTCTAGGATAACCCAAAGATCCTTCTTTGCGGTAAGACGGAGAGAAGAAGACGTGGAGTGGTGACGTGACAGGGCTTCTTCCACGCCGTCGGAACTTCGTCAAGCTTTTTTTTTTCCTTTTATTTTAGTATTTAGATCATGGGTCATTCTATTACTATTTGTTTTGTGTTTCCTCGTCGGTCATGAACTGGTTTTCCTATGGCCGAACGAGGATGAATTCTTAAGTGTTAAATGAACCCAGTTGCAAGTTCTTAATTTAATAGATTCGGTTTGCTTATCGGTGAATTAATTACTAGTCGATTAGCGGAAGCTAAGGGCTAGATTTGTGGCCTCGGCTTCGGCAAGGAGTCGAGGTTAGACCCTCGAGAAACAAGTGTTTGCTAGGCGGCGGTGCAAGGCTTGACCTATTATTGTAGGCTTCGGGAATGGGTCTACCTCTCATAACCATGACACCATGTGTGTAATGCAGATCTGACTAGAAAGTTGCCATAGGAATATGGAAGGAGTATAGTTAGTATCATATGTATCGACGCGGAAGTTTCGATAGATTATAGTGGTGGGTTAACCGAATAGCGTTGTAGTTAGTAGCTATGTTGTAGCATTCTTTGAAGCCGTGCAAAGTATGGATACTATAGCAATGGGTAGAGCAACTGGGGGATTGATGCACTTAAGGGTGATTCCGAGTTCAGCCTAACTTCTTACTGATATTTTCTTAAAACTACGATACTGTTTATTTCGTTATTAGCATAAATACAAAAACCTCTCAAACAAATCATATTTACTTTCTCGTTTGCGCAACTATCATAGCAATCGAGCGTCACTTTTTGGTATCTCAGTCTCTGTGGGACGATACTCTACTTACACTTTATTACTTGTTCGACTGGTTCACTTGTCATCAAGGAAATCAACCAACAAGTTTTGGCGCCGTTGTCGGGGACTGCTGATACCCTTAGTGACGACGCCCTTTTGCTTAATTGTTGTGATTTACCTAATAAAAAGCTCACTTTTTTCTCTATTCTTGATTTTCAGGTACATTCTGTAGTGCATGTGCAACTCACCTTTAGCCAACCTAGAGCCTTACGATCCTGAAATAGAACGCACCTACAAGCAAAGGCGCAGGAAGCAGAAGCGAAGAAGTCAACGTTTTAACTCAGCAAGCATGGCGGATATGCCTGTCAACCACGAGCAGAATCAACAAGAGCAGATAGTAATAAACGGGGATAACCAGGTCTCTCCACCTTCAAACCCATATGTGAACAAAATCATCAGGGAGTTCGGGATTCCAGACCTTCATAAGCTAAATTCGGCTATCATATCCCCAACCGTCAAAATAGGACATTTTGAGATCAAGGGTGTCATGATTCAAATATTAAATGCTTCCGGACAATTTGAAGGACTGGCATCTGAAGACCCTCATTCGCACCTTAGAGCTTTAATGGAGATCTGTGACTTATTCATTATCCTAAGAGTCACGCCTGATGCCATTAAAATTAAACTGTTCCCATTTTCTCTGCGAGCCAAAGCTCGAAAGTGGCTCAACAATTTACCAGCCAATTCAGTCACCTCCTGGGAGGATCTCGTGAGAAGGTTCCTGCTTAACTTTTTCCCACCAACAAGGAATGCACAATTGAGGAAACATATAGCCAGCTTCAAGCAACAACCTGAGGACTGGCCCACGAAGCTTGGGACCGATTCAAGAATCTGCTTAGCAGATGCCCACAAAATGGACTGCAAGAATGGGCTCAACTGGAAGGCATGCCAACTACTGGAAAAGATAATAGCACAAGGTTATCATTGGGCCGACAATGCAGGATCACACGTAGGGAAGTCGCCAGTATCAGCACGTCGGATGCATTAACTACCCTTACAACCCGGGTGACAGCTTTGACCAACGCCATCGAAGGATTAATAAGTCCCATCGTACAAGCCAATCTCCAAGATTCATTAGCCCACAACCACTGTTAGAGAAACTCAGACCCAAAAAGGCACCTTGTTGACATTTTGAAGGACCACATAGCAAGAAATAACTTAGAAATTCTAAGTCAGCAGTTCACCCTTCAAAAGCTAGAAAACCAAATCAAGCAAATTGCAGCACTCACTTAGAAATGCTCAGGACCTTTACTTCACAGCAAGACAGGTGCAATCACCGAGAGTAATGAGCAAGAGGTAACGCTACGGCAGGGTAACTTGGTGGACAATGCTATAGCAAGCTTTCCATCGGTGGAGATAAACAAACACATACCAGAGTCACTGGGGAGTGATACTACTGAGTTGACAACACAGAACGTAACCACCAGACAAGCTCAAGTGCCACCACAAATCTCCAGTCAGCAATTTCGAGAGTTTGTAGAGCTAACACAACAGCTCCACGTTCACATGGCACCAGCAGCAACTGTGGGACAAATGCCTACCTATGTGAAGTTCATTAAAGACACCCTATCCCAGACTTGAGATCATCCCTTTGACCTAGACTTGTAGCATTTCTTGCCAACCAGGGAGACCACTTAAACCGCAAGGTGCGCAGTCACCTTGAAATTTCATGCATAATAGACAATCAAACCACCATAAGGGCAATATGTGATCCGGGATCTCGGGTAAGTCTAATGCCAAGATTAGTGTCTCAACGACTAACCACCGAAAGAAGAAAATCGCTACTGACAAACTTGCAATTAACGGACGAGAACCATGATCTACCCAACGGTGAAATCCACAACGTCCTGATGCAAGTCGGGAAATTGATGTTCCCTGTGGACTTCATTATACATGATCAAGATGGTGGATACGAATTGCCAGTCATTCAGGGACGGCCATTCTTAGCTCTGGGGCAAGCATTAATGGATGTACATGAAGGGAAACTTACACTAAAGATAAGTGACAAGGAAGTCAATTTCAACCTATTCAAAGCAATGCAACACATAGACGATACAGAAACATGCTCTGCGCTAGATACAGTGGACGAAGTTATATAGGAGGCCTTTAAAGAATCATATGGCAGGGTACCCAGAGAGTTGAAACTAGCAACAGGAGAGGAAGTTATCGGTCAGGCAGCAATGCTAAGTGGTAAGGATCATATCCACCTCAACCTGGTGAAGAGCACGATGTTCGAATCATTAGAAAGTGACCAACATCGGAAGCACCCGGTCAAACCATCCATAGATGTGCCACCAACTTTGGATCTCATGCCTTTGCCTGACAACTTGAAATACGCTTATCTAGGAGATAATCAAACTTTGCTAATAATTGTTTCTACACATCTCACCAATGACCAGGAAACCCAACTTCTGGAAGTGCTTACCAAATTCAAGAAAGCCTTCGGGTGGACAATAGCTGACATAAAAGGGATCAGTCCATCCCTATGCATGCACAAAATACGCCTTGAAGAAGGATGTCGAAACTCAGTTGAACAACAAAGAAGGTTAAACCCCATCATGAAGGAAGTAGTGCAGAAGGAGATTATCAAATGGTTGGATGCAAGAATTATCTACCCTATCTCTAACAGCGAGTGGGTCAGTCCCGTACAGTGCGTACCCAAGAAGGGAGGAATTACCGTAGTGGAGAATGATAAGAATGAACTAATCCCCACATGCACGGTCACTGGGTGGAGAATATGTATGACTACCGGAGACTTAACAAGTCCACCCTCAAGGACCACTTCCCATTACCATTTATTGATCAAATGCTGGATAGGCTGGAGGGCAAGGAGTACTACTGCTTTTTGGATGGTTATTCCGAATACAATCAAATTGCTGTAGCACCCCAAGACCAGCATAAAACTACTTTCACCTGCCCGTATGGTACCTTCGTGTTCCGGCGAATGCCCTTCGGACTATGCAATGCGCCAGCCACATTTCAACGTTGCATGATGGCAATATTCTCTGATATGGTGGAAAAATCCATAGAAATTTTCATGGACGACTTTTCAATGTTTGGAAAATCATATGATGACTGCCTGCAAAACCTTGAATCAGTCCTTCAACGCTGTGAGGAAACAAATCTAGTGCTCAACTGGGAGAAATGTCACTTTATGGCAACAGAAGGAGTGGTACTGGGGCACAAAATTTCTAAAAAAAGGAATTGAAGTTGATCGTGCGAAAATAGCCGTTATTGAGCGATTACCGCCACCTACCACAAGTAAAGGGAATCGGGAGCTTCCCGGGACATCTTTGGTTTTTACCGACGCTTCATTAAAGACTTCTCCAAAATTACCAAACCGTTATGTGCACTGCTTGAACTTAACACTCCATTCAATTTCAATACAGCCTGCATGGAGGCGTTCCTAACCCTCAAAAAGAAGCTTATTACCACCCCAATAATATTAGCCCCTGACTGGAATCTACCCTTTGAGCTCATGTGTGATGCCAGTGATTCAGCAGTTGGAGCAGTATTGGGTCAAAGATATGATAAGATGTTCCACTCCATCCACTATGCAAGCAAGACTCTATCCAGTGCCCAGATAAATTACACCACCACCGAAAAAGAGCTGTTGGCAGTGGTGTTTGCATTTGAAAAATTCTGATCCTACTTAGTAGGCACTAAGGTGATAGTCTTCATGAACCACTCAGCCATAAAATATCTATTAGCAAAAAAAGATGCCAAACCAAGACTAATCAGATGGGTATTGCTACTTCAAGAGTTTAACGTGGAAGTTCGTGACAAAAAGGGGACAGAAAACCAAGTGGCGGACCATCTCTCATGATTGGTAGGACATTCCTCAGATAAGCCGAGCATCCCAATTCAGGAATTCTTCCCAAATGAGCAACTTTACGCCATTGATGCATCCACACCCCATGGTATGCAGACATCGCAAACTTTTTAGTCACTGGAGAAGTCCCAATAGATTTAACATACCACCAAAATAAAAATTTCCTATATGACAGCAGGAAGTTATTTTGGGACGAGCCATACCTGTTCAAACAATGCCCTGACCAGATGCTTCGACGTTGCATACCAGATGATGAATCAGAAGATATTCTGAGACACTGCCATTCCTCCCCCTATGGGGGCATTATGGAAGTGTTCATACAGCCACTAAGGTGCTTCAGTCTAGATTTTATTGGCCAACCCTCTTCAAAGACGCCCATCAATTTGTGTCCAAATGTGACAAATGCCAAAGGACTGGGAACATATCTCGTAGGCATGAAATGCCTCTAACACCTATTTTAGAGGTTGAATTGTTCAACGTATGGGGCATCGACTTCATGGGCCCTTTCCTTCCATCGAAGGGCAACCAGTACATACTAGTTGCCATTGACTATGTCTCCAAATGGGTCGAAGCAGCCGCTCTGCCAACAAATGACTCCAGAGTCGTTAGCAGGTTTTTAAAGAAACAGATATTCACAAAATTTGGTACTCCTCGAGCCATAATCAGTGATGAAGGCTCTCATTTCTGCAGTCGCCAGATTGCATCCTTGCTTGCTAAATATGGAGTTAATCATCGAATCGCTACAGCCTACCACCCTCAGTCAAATGGTCAAGTAGAGGTCTCAAACAGAGAGGTAAAACGTATCTTGGAAAAGGTGGTTCATCCCAACCGTAAGGATTAGTATGATAAGCTAGATGACTCCTTATGGGCGTACCGCACCGCATATAAAACACCATTAGGGGTCTCCCCATACATCCTGGTGTTCGGAAAAGCCTGTCATCTTCTAGTCGAATTGGAGCATAAGGCCTATTGTGCAATAGCACAGCTGAACATGGATTCCACCACAGCAGGCGACAAATGGCTGTTACAAATGCCTGAACTGGAAGAATTCCGTTTGCACGCATATGAGAACACAAAGCTTTACAAGGAAAAGGTTAAACGATGGCACGATAAGCGATCGATCCCGCGCACTTTTGAAGTTGGCAAAAAGTATCTTGTTGTACAACTCTCGTCTGAAATTGTTCCCGGGAAAGCTGAAATCTAGGTGGGCAGGACCCTTTGTGATCGATGCCTTGACATCGCACGGCGCAGTTGAGCTTAGAAATCCAAAAACTGGGAACATCTTCAGAGTCAACGGTCAGAGAATTAAACATTACTGGTCGGATCCAGTTTTGAGAGACAAGACAACTATTGACCTCAGATCACCCTAAGTAACAAGTACTATGTCTGGCTGATGACTTTAAACCAAGTGCTACGGGAGACGGCCGAACAATTTGCTCGTTTTATTAATTCCGGTTTTCATAAGTTTCATTGGAATGTCTCGTAGGAGTCCTCCCATCGAAATACAAAGATGAGCAAGTTATGGCGGGTTTTGTCCAATTGTCAAAACCCTCACGTGGCCTGTATGTTACTCCCTCTATTCCTCCCGAAATCGCGCGGTCGTCATCTCCACCAGGGTCATCGCCGCTTAGCTAGTTCTTTTTCTCGCTTTCGCTTTTGGTTTGTTTGTTATTGATTTTAGTTCTTTTTTCGCTTTTCGCTTTTGGTTTGTTTGTTATTGATTTTGAGAATCGCACTATTCGGACTTTAACAACCCTGCCTTTTCTGACAAGCTAATGTCTGATGCAATTTTGTTTCTATCTCTTTTTGCTACTGTTGCAATGAGGGCATTGCATCGTTCTAGTGTGGGGGTAAAAGGTTTAATCTTTGATCTGCTATTTCCGTGTGTGTGTGATCCTATTTACTCTGCATGTACTACTATTTCTGTGTGTGTGTGTGTGATCCAAATTAGTCTGCATGTAGTTTTTACACAAACTGATATTTTTTTTTCAAATTGCATGATATAAAGTATGAACAAAATTTTGTAGCAATAGAAGGAATGTCTGTATAATAGAGCATAGCATGATTGCCTAAGGAAACCGAACCTTTAGGCTTGGGAAATTGACGGTGCTAGCTAATCGATGCGGGGTAAAGTGGCGGTGAGGAAGTTTAAAGGGAAGAACCCCCAATGGAAGGATTGAGTTGAGCTTAATTGTTATATTCTAAAGTTTGCATGTCTCGCTAGCCCATGTTTGATCCTTGATTTGTCTTAGTTCTTTGATAAACTATCTGGCATCTGAGTTTGAAGTTCGTAGGATAAAGGCATTCATGTCATACCCATCAATCCCATACACAACCCATTTATCATCATCTCCATATTGCTACCCCATTAAGCCACACGAGTGTGCTATAGCGAGAACAAGATAGACGAGAAAAACTAGAAGAAAATCGTGGAAAATGCTAGGGCGAGTGCTCCCATGAAATGCTTTGCAAAAAGAGTTGTTGTTTTGCTTATGAAAAAAAAAGAAAAAGAAAAAGGGAAAGACCTAGAATAAAGAGCAGCAAGAAATACAAAGTTCAAGGAGGAGCACTCGGCTGAAGCCAAGATATTTGTCTACCTAATTTGCTATAGCATTCACCAACATTTCCCATCTCAAACTCCTATCCATCCTCAGCATTGTAACCCAAGAAGTCCTTTTGATGAACGAATACTCAGATGCTAGGAAGCAATCTTAGAACTTTGACAAGGCTATGGAACATTGGGGCCCGTATGACAAGAGAGAAACTAAAATCCCCTGGGTAAGAGAGCGTAAACATTGGACTTGAGAGCCTCTTAAGGCTTCTTCATCTAATCAATACCACGCATTTTGAGCAGTTAGTATTGGGCAGTGGGATTGCCGAATGGGGGACGTTAACTAAAAGCAATTGTGTAAGCAAGGGTTATACAGACAAGAGTACTATGACTATGAGTTTTTATTTGCTTCATCTTATTTTGCCCAGGAGTGCAAAAAGCTAAGTGTGGGGGTATTTGATGAGCACAAATAATGCCATGTTTTCCCTATATTTCATGACTGAATTGTATGGTAAATAAAAGCTTAACTACAAACAATCCAAGCAAAAATGCATATATTCATGATATAGGGAACTGAAGGATAGAAACCATTTACATCCTAAATATGTGCTAAGAAAGGAGCAAGTTACATTGTTTTTAAGAAAGAACGTATAGCAAAGCTGATACTATGCTATAGCATTCTGACAACAATTTGAAGTGCAATAAAAGGCATCACGAAAGCTATAGCAAAGTAAAGGACACAATGCTATGCGGCATATTTTCTGACCTTTTTATCTAGATAATTTCGGGGATAATAATGAAGGTCGAGAACGACGGTGTAGATTCTTCGAAGTAATAAAATAAAAGATGCGGAGGATCAAAACCGAAAGATTTGAAGAATCCCGCAAGATCGTAGAATCAATCTACTATAATCGAAGATGCGATGGATCTCGACATATTTGGAAAGCCCCGCTTGCCGGAACTTGCGCCACAAGAAAGTCTCGATTATAAAAGGAAACAGCAAGTCAACCCTAGCGGAGAGTCGCGCAGAGCCAAAACGAGATTTCACATTCGGCGGACTCGAACGAAGAGTGAGATTTCACAAGCACGAGAATTCCGGGATAACCCAAAGATCCTTCTTTGCAAAGTAAGACGGAGAGAAGAAGACATGGAGTGGTGACGTGACGGGGGCTTCTTCCACGCCGTTGGAACTTCGTCAAGCTTTCGTGTTTTCATTTTATTTTAGTATTTAGATCATGGGTCATTCTATTACTATTTGTTTTGTGTTTCCCTCGTCAGTCATGAACCGATTTTCCTATGGCCGAACGAGGATGAATTCTTAAGTGTTAAATGAACCCAGTTGCAAGTTCTTAATTTAATAGATTCGGTTTGCTTATCGTGAATTAATTACTAGTCGATTAGCGGAAGCTAAGGGCTAGATTTGTGGCCTCGGCTTCGTCAAGGAATCGAGGTTAGACCTCTGAGAAACAGTGTTTGCTAGGCAGCTGGTGCAAGGCTTGACCTATTATTGTAGGCTTCAGGAATGGGTCTACCTCTCATAACCATGACACCCTGTGTGTAATGCAGATCTAACTAGAAAGTTGTCATAGGAATATGGAAGGAGTATTGTTAGTATCATATGTATCGGACGCGGAAGCTTCGATAGATTATAGTGGTGGGTTAACCGAATAGCGTTGTAGTTAGTAGCTATGTTGTAGCATTGCGGAAGCTGTGCAGTATGGATGCTATAGCAATGGGTAGAGCAACTGGGGGATTGATGCACTTAAGGGTGATTCCGAGTTCAACCTAACTTCTTACTGATATCTTCTTAAAACTACGATACTGTTTATTTTTGTTATTAGCATAAATACAAAAACCTCTCAAACCAATCATATTTACTTTACGTTTGCGCAAATATCATAGCAATCGAGCGTCACTTTTTGGTATCTCAGTCTCTGTGGGACGATACTCTACTTACACTTTATTACTTGTTCAACTGGTTCACTTGCCATCAAGGAAATCGACCAACATGTTGCCTGAAGATTGTCTTGTGCTGTATGATTATGGTCTTCGGTGTATCTTGTCACATGTAAGAAATTATTGCTCTTCCCAATCGCCCTTGCAGTTATCCTCCATGGACAACCTTCAACCTTGCATTTAACATACACACGGTCCCTTGCATTCTTCACATATGTGTACTCAAATTTGTGGGCACATCTTTGAACTTGTGAAGCACCTTCTTGAACTCATCAGAATTTGCAAATGTTTGATTCACTCCTATGACCAAGTCCTTCCACTTCTTAGAGTTCATCTCTGGCATCGGTGTCGGTGCACACGGAAGGCTCAAAAGAGGTATTCCACTGCACTCATTGTTTGCATAATCATCATTCGCTACGTATGACATCAGCTCCTCAATGTAAGCCATTTGCTCTGTAAGACCCACAAATTGATGAACCCTGCATATATAATATAATGACAACTTTTATCAACATATTACCAACAACCCTTTTTGTAACTAAACTCACGAATTACATAACTATGACATACCTTTCTTGATCATCCATCTCCCTTGTTGCAATATCAGTACCTTCACATCCTACATACACATGTGCACTTCTTTCATTATAACTAAACAAATTTTCCATTTCATAATCATCAACCATGTCTACTAAAATATTTTCATCAAAGTTTAAAGTGTATTTAATGTCACACCCATTACCATCTAAACCAAACCATTGTCCTATCATTACCCTCAATTCTTCAACTTTCATCCCCTCCTTTATCGATTTGACCCTAACACTCCCACCATTATATTTAACTTCACCTTCACCATTGGTTACGAACTCCCTCCAACATGGAAAAAACAAATTAGTGACTTTGAAGAAGGTGTTGCCGTCATCTTGCATTCTAACCTTTCTAACCTGCAACAAAAAATGAATATTTCATAAGTCAAAAATATAGTTGAATAAAATAATTGTGAATGCTTTAGATCAATGGTCAAGAGTTGAGGGTAGAAGCTGCCAATGAAAGGATACTTTAAATTTCCTGCAATGTCAAATTGGTGGATTATCTTGTTTTCCCTTTTCAAACCTAATTGGTTGTTTTGGAGAGTTGATGATGATTTTGGGTGATAAGGAAGTTGGAAGGAAGATGGTTTAAGTGTATAGTATGGGAGTGATGATGCATTGAAGAATAGGACCAGTGGTACACTAATGATAAAATAACTACATTGTGTCCAAATTTGGACAACTTAGAGAGGGAGGATAGGCTCATTTATTTGCCAAATTATATATTTATGTATACTTCCTTTTTGTTACGCATGGAAAATCAAACATTTATTTTCCATGTCAAACACAATATCAAATAGTTTATACTTCTCATATGTCCCTTATTTAAAACTTCATGACAATTCACTCTATTTATATTTAAAAATTAGGAGTAATGAATACGTGTGGGAGGCTGCAGTAGGAGCAAGAGCACACAGGCTTGTCGCATAGCTCATGCTCCAACGCCTCAATCATCTACTATACTGATCTACCACATCTTCTAATATCATCTACTATACCATACTGATCTACCACCGTACCCTTAACCTCGTATCCATTAAATGCCGTTAATTTGTTCACATATTGAATGCAGAAAACAATGAATGACCAATTAATGCAGAAACACAAATTGCAGAGAAATGGTTGCAGAAGGAGCAATGATTACAATGAATGCAGAAACCTTTCATAGAGCAACTGAGCAAACAAAAGGAGTTACAAAAGGAGTTTATATGAGGGAAGTTAATAATTTGATGAAGATATTGGAGCGATCATGAAACCCTGTCTGTACCTCTTGATTTTGCTCGATCTCCGAGTTGATAGCGGCGGCGATGACGGCGGCCGCATCCACGACGGCCGGTGCGGTGTCTCAAGAGGTGGGTGACGACGGAGCTCAAGACGGCAAACGTGCTTCTAAGGGCAAATCGGGGCAAATGAATGAAGTCATGAATTTGCAAAAACTATCCTAACATATTTAAGATTTAGGGGCATTTTGGTCTTTTTAGCTAAATTTGTATAACCCTAAAAGGTCCATGTCACCTCCGAGTCCTTTTACAAATTCGGTGGACTTACGGGGGTTTTGCAAATTCGAGATGGTATTTTAATGAAATTTTAAAGAATATATATATTTATTAATGTATTTTTTTAATAAAGGAAGGCAAGTGGCCACTTGGCCCTGCCGAGGATGTGTGGGGGGGGGGGTTGGGGGTTCGAATCCCACCCCCACACTTTCAATGAAAACATTTTTTTAAAAAAACAAAAACCCTTAACCCCCAAAAAAAAACCCCCCCCCCCCCTCGCCGTACGGTTGGTGGCGGCCGCCCTTAAGGGTCTTTTTTATTTATTTATTTAAAAGTAAGGGTAAAATGGTAATTTCACCCGAATTTGCGATATCCCTCATGGTTTTTTGTACCTCTCGTCTTTTTACAAATTCGGAAGATTTACGGGGGTTTTGTAAATTCAAAAGGTATTTTATTGGAATTTTCCATATATATATATATTTTAAAAAAAAATCTGACTTTTACCGCGGTTCTGAAAGTAGACGAAATCCTTTCCCGCCTTTGCGCAATGAAATAGCGAAATTGGTCCAAATTCTGAGCTAAACAGTATAAAACGATCAGTCGTCAGAAATCCAAAGCCCTAATCGCATAGCACACTCATGTCTTCATGGCAGATGTTATCTGACAACGACGACAATTTCCAGTGGGAGAATTGCCATTTCAAACCAAATGCTGCTTCGAATGCTTCAAGCTCTCCTCTTCCTTCCATGTCTGATGTTTTGCTTCAAGGTAATCCATCCTTATATCCATAAAACCAACCCACCAACCCATGTATTGTCGTACAATTATCTTATGGAAGCCAATGTGTTTGGTCCACCACAGGATGTTCAGTTCTTTCGGAGAACCGTAATGAAGGAGTGAAGCGCACTCCCACCTTTCAAACTGGGCTCGGAAAACCGGTCTCCGTCAATCAATCTTCCATTGCTAAAGCTTCGTCTGTTCTCGGCGAGGATGCTTACGCTGGTGCAGGTATTTGATCCTCAAAGTTCCTTTTTTCTTTTCTTTTTTAATATTAACTTTTTCTTTATCAACATTTGGCAGCTATTTAATAATAACATGCTAATAGCTTATGCATAATCCCATGCGGTCCTAGGTGATTTTTCATTTTATCTCTGCATTTTAAGTATGGCAACAATTAAATTGATTTTTTTTGCTTTATATTTCTTTGAAGTAGATTGTTACCCCAAAAGTATTTTAATCCTCGAAACATTTCAATTGGGGGTACTTTCTTTCTGAGCAGACATTAACATTTCTAAATCTGTCTTCCAGTCTCTGAAGATCTTCTTTCCAAGCTACTGAGGGAATGCTGTGCTCATTGAATATGTAATTTGAATATCATTTGCATTTTGACAAATATATGTATTCCTTTTGTGGTCTGGTCTGGACAACTATTATGCAGGGGAAGACCTTGCAATGGATGATGATTGCAACTTCTCAAATTCTCTGTTTAAAACAGGCAATGGAAAAAGAGTCAATATATCTTCTAATGGTCTTGTTAGAGCTAAGACATTACTGGGAGTCAAAGAAGATGCCATTGATTGTAATTCCTTAAGCCGTAAGAAATCAACAAAATTCTATGCCATTGGTGAAGCATGTGAACTGCAACACTCATCTCAGGTACAGTTAGATAAGGGTGCCAGCAGTTATGGGATGATGAATGTGGGCCCCCGTTTAAGTCCACTGTCCCGTTCAAGTCCATCATTAATTAATAACACTAAATCAGTTGGTGGCACCAGTTTGAACAACTATTCTGCAGGCAAGGAGCTTGCAATGGATGATGATTACCGCTTGTCAAATTCTCTGTTTAAAACAGGCACTGGAAAAGGGGTCAATATATCTTCTAATGGTCTTGCTAGAGCTAAGACACTCCTGGGACTCGAACAAGATGCCATTGATTGTAATTCTAAAAGCCTTCAGAAAACATCAAATTTGTGTGCTATTGGTGAAGCATATGAATTGCAACACTCATCTCAGGCACAGTTAGATAAGGGTGTCAGCAGTTATGGGATGATGAACATGGGGCCCCATTTGAGTCCATTTTCCCGTTCAAGTCCATCATTAATTAATAACACTAAATCAGTTGGTGGTACCGGTTTGGACAACCATGCTGAAGGAAAAGAACCTGGAACGGATGATGGTTACCACTTTTCAAATTCTCTGTTTAAAACAGGCACTGGAAAAACGGTCAATGTATCTTCTAATGCTCTTGCTGGAGCTAAGACGTTACTGGGACTCAAAGAAGATGCCACTGATTGTAATTCCCAAAGCCTTCAGCAAACAACAAATTCGTGTGTCATTGGTGAAGCACATGAACTACAGCACTCATCTCAGGCACATTTAGATAAGCATGATAGCAGTTGTGGGATGATGAATGTGGGGTCCAGTTTAAGTTCATTGTCCCGTTCAATTCCATCTTTAATTAATAACACTAAGTCAGTCGGGGGTAATCATACGATAAAGAATTGCTCTGAAATAAACCCTGTTCAACCTAAAAGATATGATTCCACTTGCAAAGAAGGATCAGTTAAATTTTTCACTGCCGGTGGAAGATCTTTATCTGTTTCTAATGATGCACTTCAACGGGCCAGGAATCTTCTTGGTGACCCTGACCTGGGAGGTTTATTTGATGAAGAGGATGCAGGTAATGCAATCTTCTCGTTTTCAAAGCAGAGGCAATCTGATAGTAATGCTTCTTATGCGGAAAATGATCCTCATACTCCTTTGTACCATCATATAACAGATAAGAGCAAGTATATGACTCAAAGTTTCACATCGCCCATGAAATCTTCTGGTCATGTTGAGTATTCAACCAAATTTCCAAGCGTAGGTTCTGGAAGTAACTTAATGACAAAGTTCAATGCTGTGGGAAAGGAAATTGATTTCTTGCAAAGTAGCATCAGTTGTCAGCAGACACCTTTAAATAACAAAAACCAAGTGCCAGACACAACTGTATCTACTTCTTCATCTAATGGTTTCTCTTCAAGAATGGATCCACTTGGGAAGTCATCAAGTCAGACTTTTGTTGAAATTTCAAATACCGTGGTTACATCATATGCAAACAATAGGCAACTTGTATGTGGAAAACGGAGGCTCGGGCCGCGTGTTAATGTTTCTTCCTTTAAACAGCCCCGCAGTACGAGATTTTCTGCTCCTTTGAAGCAGAATGTTTCAGTATTCCCTGATGGTAAATTTAGTTCAAGGCTTTTAACTACTTCAGTATCTTTTTTATAGTTAAAAAGCTTTCTACTCATTTGAAGCAACTGGTCTGCAGGTTCTTTTAAATTATCCTCCAGTAATACTGATTGCAAGAAAAAGGTTTCTACTCGATATCATTTTCAAAATCCAAGAATGAACATCAGGGAATTTTTCGGAATGCCTCTATCAGAGCAGAAAATGGTGAGTGTAATACTCATAAATAATAGGCCTACGTAGGTTTCATATTCTCCCAACTCCTAAGACTGTTTTTGTCCCTTACCCTGATATTGATTTCTGCACCACGATTAATTCAGTTGGAGCTTTATCCCAACCAGTCAAGTCAGGTGACATCAGGTAATGCAGAAAAGTACGTGCTTAATGATGGTTCTGGTGTCAATACTATGGGGTCAGAAGCTTTCTTTCATATGTTGGCTGAGAGTGGAGCTTCCACACATTATGCTTCTAAAGAGTAAATTTCTTCTGTTCTAAATTTTTGGCTTTTGGTTTCTATGGAATTTGTCAAGGAATTACATTGCTATATGATTCCATGGTCTATAATAGTTACATCAATCAGCTAGTTGAGGGATGAGAGAAAACTATGTGCTACTTCACTTCATTTATATTCTATTTGACGTATTAAAAGATTATTAACTATATCCTGGATTCAAAGTTTATAGGTTAGACTCTAGGCCTTTTCTATCATAATCGTGCATCTTTATTCTTCATCCCTCCAGGTGGGTTACAAATCATTACAAGTGGATTGTCTGGAAACTCTCTTGTTATGAGAGATGCTACCCAGGTGGATCTGCTGGAAAATTTCTAACTGCATCAAATGTGATTGAGGCATTGAAGTATAGGTAAGTAACTATTATAGCAAAATCTGTTTGATCTATAAAACCACTGAGAACTCTTGGCTTGCAGATATGAAAGAGAAGTAAATCATGGCCAGCGGTCTGTGATTAAAAAAATTTTGGAAGGGGATGCATCCTGTTCTTCAATGATGATTCTGTGCATTTCGGCCATTCACCCCAATCAAGGACTGAAAATTGAGGGCCCTTCTGAGAGGAGACTACAAGGGCCTGAGAGCAGTGGGGCGATAAAAGTTGAACTAACTGATGGATGGTAAGAAATCCCAATTTCATGCTTGTCTCCTTGAAACATATTTGAGGTTCCTTGGCATGTAGCAAGAGCTTTCTTTTCAGGTATTCTATAAATGCCATTTTGGATGTGCTGTTGTCAAAGAAGCTTGCTGCTGGAAAATTATTTGTGGGACTGAAATTACGGGTAATATGTTGATCTGTATTGTTTATTTTTACCTTCTTTAATCATCATACACAAATAAATTTGCAGTCAGTGTTTTTTTTCTCACAGATCTGGGGAGCTGAATTATCTGGCTGGACTGAGCCAGTTTCACCTCTTGAGGTTTGAGTCTTGGGATTATAGTGGAAAGTTCATGTATATCTCTCTTTTTAACCTTTGACGTCTATAATCAGATTGACTTCTAATTTCAGGTGTCGACATCAGTTTGTTTAGTGCTGCATATGAATGGAACATATAGAGTACATTGGGCCGAAAAGTTAGGATTGTGTAAGCATCCTATATTAAGTGGATTTCATTCTTTTCAATTTTTAAGGAAGCATCTATTTCTTTTTGCCTATCTTATTCATTCAAGTCTAACACAACAGGTAAGCGTGCTGGTCCACCTCTAGCATTCAGATGTATAAAAGACAACGGCGGTTCAGTCCCTCAAACTTTGGTTGGAATTACTCGTATATATCCTTTACTTTACAAAGAAAGGTAACTTCGGTGTTCCTGATTTTTTTTTTTACTTGAAATACATGTCTATATTTTGTTTTGTTCAAAACTAGGTCTTATTTTATAGTAAACCAAGGTAATAATTGCTTCCTCGACTAGGTTAAGCAATGGAGAAAATGTTGTAAGATCAGAGAAGATGGAGGCTAACATGATAGAACTGTACAACCAAAGGTAGACTTCTTTGTTTACTGTTGCTGGTAAATCCTTGTTCTCTTCCAAGAACATATAATCTATCTGGCATTATTTATTCATGAGAAGCAAGATTACATGGATATGCCAGATTAAGCGTCATAGTTATATCCGACTCTTGTTAATATTAGATGTAAGTACTGTGAGGATATGCGAGCGCATGTTCATTTTTTTACTAGTAAGTTTGTAACTTGTTACTTCCGCTTGACATGAATATTATCTATGACCTATGGTTCTAGTTCTGGCAGTTCTTCTAGCAATATTTCCGCTTGGTATTTTCCTACTAATGAACCTCAAAGATAGAACATTTTGGTAGAGCCACAAAACATCCTTTCATCACAAGCAATTATAATCCCAAAAAATGAAAAATGTCCAATTAAACAGTTTGTTTAATTTTTATAGATTATCTCATCCATGGTTGGATGTTTGTCAGGGATTTGCTCAAATGTCCCATAGAAAAGATACAGGGATGTGAGGTTGTAAGTGTTGCGAAGGAAACAGGGATGTGATGGAGTGATGCCATAGAATTATGTTACATAATATGCTTCCCATTTGGGCCTCATAGATTTATTTCATTTTTTTCTCTTTCAAAATGTTGTGCATTTAAATTTAGATCATGTGCATTGTATGGAGAATATACTATTATATATAAAAATAAAATTGTATATATTGTCATAGTATTATTATAGATTTTTTATTTTCCTACCATTTGGGCCCAGATTTATTTCATTTAGGTAGGTTTTTTTTTTTTTTTTTGGGTGAAAAGCTTAGGTAGTAATTTGTTATCTATAATGTTAATGTCATGACTAAGGATAATTATATTGACATGAAAGCTTAAAATAATATTGACCAGACCTGACTCAGCTTTCTTCACTCTAATAAGTGAAGTATATGTTGCCATTAAAAACTCAAGTACATGAACAAACAACGAATTATCACTTGGTTTTCACATACAGTTTAGAAGCACCAAATTTAACCAGTTGATCATCTGATAGAGATGGTGAATTTGCTAAGACATATGGTTGAAATTCAAGGAGACCAATGATGCAACACACACACACCCACTGCCTCTAATGGAAACAGCTTGGAATGTGGGAGAAAATTAGAAAACAGAGAAGGAGATTGGGGAAACAGAACAGAAATGGAGAGGGGAGAGAGTCTGAGTGATGCAAACAAATGTTCATTCATCCAAAAGTCTGAATACACGAGTTACTTAGATGTTTTTATAGAAGCCATTTGCAAGGTTTTCTTCCCTAGAAGGAAAAAGTAAGCAAAAACAAAATAAGGCTTCTTCCTAATGAGGAAATGTTATGATACCACATCCTTTACTTGTTTACTCTTGGATGAAACGTTGCAGCACTTGGTAATTATGTCCATATGTTTACCTTTATTATGTATTGTGAGTGGGTTATTGTAAGTGTTGAGTGTGTTGTAGAGAATTCAGAGGAATTAGGGAAAAGAAGATAATTCAGAGGGATTGGGAAGAGAAACAAGAGAGGGAGAGGGAGACAGAACTGCTATTCTTCTCATTCATTCATACACAATACGTTCAACATGAGTACTTTAGTCTAGGCTCCTCCTTTATATAGGCTATAGCCTTAGACTTAAGCAATAGACATAACAGAATGCCAACTGTAACTAACTAACAGAACATAACATCCTAACTACGCTTTCCTAACTAACCTGGCCTCATAGTATTAATATTGTACCAATAATTCCCAATATATTTGCCCTAACTATTTATTTATGACTTATATAACAGTAAGTGTTAATTTGTTTTAAAACATAGGAGATTTGCAGTTAGTTTCGATTGTGTGTAGTGCTGTTAAGATAAGATATAAATAGCCTGATATGTATTATGTCAGTTTCAGGAAAAGTATTATTCATTATATTCGGACTCCCTCTCTAAAATTTCAGATTTTGGTTCAAGAGTCTCTTCTGTCTGCTTTCTCTTTTCTTCCTCCCTTTTCCTTCACTTGCTTCTTCCTAAATTCACCTAGAACCTTTCAGGTAACATAAAATAACATTTCTGCCACATGCCAAAAACAATAAAATAGGTTAAAACATCATTTCCCTCTGATAAGTCTTCCCATATTTTCTATCAAGAGGATGGAAGAAGGCAGTGCCATTGGTGTAGGTGATATACCATCTGGATCCTGGTTATATGGAAAAGTGAGTGCTGATCTAATGATGTTTTGGAGCTGCTTAGGGTCTATACTCTAGTCTATATTGGGGTGTGTGAATTTCTCCTTTTGGGTATTAGAAGCCTCTTTGCCATGCGTGAAGGGCTTACCGAACATTTTGTATTTTGCTGTAGTGATTGCTGTTTGATTGTACCGCGGGAATAGGATTTGAGACAGAATCATTGAGGCTTCCTTCTAAAACTGATTTGGTTTCTTTTGTTATCAATATTAGAAACCTTAGGATCTCCCCTTTGTTTACTTCTGTAGCTATTTATTTTTGCTATCTTTTTTAGCAGGTCATATCAGTATCATTTGTCTATGCTAGTTCTGTTGGTATGATCCGTCAATGGTTTCTTAAGTTAATATGTGTATTTTGTTTCTATATGCTAATTTCATCTCCTTTATGGCTGTAGATGCACCAATGTTATTGAAGGCGTCACTTCCAACCTTCAGGAAGAAACAGAAGGTTTACAATTTTATGATGATGGTAGCGAAGGAGCTAAGATTTATATCATGCTGGAGACAGCTGAGGATCCTGGATACCTAATGGCTGATATGAGTTATGAGCAACTTACTTCTTTTTCCGCTTACAAAGCAAAACTAAAGGTAGGGTAATATTCCTGCTTTAAGAGAAGTTTCTGTGGAAAGAAGTGTTGACTACTTATAGTTGGTCTTCAGGCAACCAGGCAATCAAACATGGAAAAATCAATTGAGATAGCTTTGAAAGATGCTGGCTTGGGTAAAAGAGACGTCACCCAGTTTATGAGGGTGAGGGTAGTTGGTTTGACAAAAAAAAGTAGAAATGACATGCCTAGAGAAGGCTTAATAACGATCTGGAACCCAACAGAGAATCAGGTGGGCCACTTTTAATAGCATCATTGACTTTTGTTTACATTTTTCCGCATTTGTGTGGTTCTGGCTGTGTGAATTTATTCTTTCGTAGGTGTCTGCTTTGTCTTTTTTCTTCTATGACCCTATGCTGGGCACGTTAATTGTGGATGTCATCAAGACTTCTCACTAGTTTCCATGTGCTACCAATGTGACAGCGACAGGTGCTGGTGGAGGGTCAAGCGTATTTAATTGCAGGTCTTACACCTTCACGTTCTGATTCAAATGTCCTTCATTTGCAAGCAAGAGGATCTTCTACCAAATGGTTGCCTTTGTCTTCCAGTGCCAGGGAACATTTTAAGTAGGTATTTCCAATGAAAAGAGATAAATAAAATTTCACAATGACTTCATAAACCCAGCTTACGATTTTTCTGTTGTAGGCCTTTTTTTAACTGTCGGAAATCGATCTTACTGTCAAGTTTGAGTGACATCCCCCTTTCCAGGTATGTTACCTCAATATTTTATATATCTCTTTCTGCTCACACTCAAAACGATAAAAAGGAACATAACATGACATTCTATCCTTGTATACTTATTGCATGCAGTGAGTTCGATACTACTGCCTATGTTGTGCATGTAGGAGAGGTTCAGACATCTGGACATCGAAAGACACAATGGGTTTTTGTAATTGATGGATCGAAATCCAATGTAAGATTTGGAAATTCAATCAGTTTGCTTGCCATCTGCTTTTGCTCACGGTCCACAGAATATGAGTTGACCCCGCCAATCAACTATAACCTTGCTGGATCTACGGTAAGTAATATATATTATTGGTTATTGAGATCACGGTCTGTTTGGTGTACTAGAAGGTTTGAACTCTCCCCACTACTGATATATCTTGACTATGTTAGTGTCCAAGAAATTTGTCTCAAGTTAAATTGCATTAGTTCCTAAGATGGATAAATCCTATATCTTCCATTATATGCAGGTTGGCTTCTGTAACCTCACCAAAAAAGAAAAGGATCACAACAACCATATCTGGGTTGCCCAAGCCACTGAAAATTCAACTTATCATTTGACTTTTGATTCCCCACACAGCTCTCACCTCAGGCATGCTGCATCCTCAATCAAAACATGGGCGAACAATTCTAGCTTTGTACATCACAAACCCTGCCATGTTGAGATATGTTCTGCTTGATTCAACTCCATCCAGTACTGATTTACCTTTCCTTTGTTTTTTTTGGGGTTCTCCCATCTGCAGAGTATAGGTAAGGTCAAGGAAAGAGTTTTATCCATAGTTGGTGGTTGCAAACGCTAGAGTAAAGGTGCTGAACAAATGAGGTAGTAAGCTGATTTAGCGTATATATTATTGTTATCCTTTCTGAGATCTTTGACATTAGTTACTTGTTGAGAATTCTTTTAACGGTTATGCGATGGTTTATTAGTCTGAATTGTTTGTATTCAGCTTTTGTATACCCATTTTTGGGTGAATTCATTTGTTTTCAATTCTAAGAATCAATTTATATTCTAAAAAAGGAGTTCGCATTGTTTCTCCAAGAGAAAAGAGTTGAACCTGTTGAGAGAAAACTGCTGCTCACTCTAGCATAAGGTGAACTGCTGAAAGTAGTATGGAAGAGGGAGAAAAAGAAAAACTCAAATGTCCTCAAATATTTATCTTGTTTGCTGAATAATCCTTATTTTATCAGAACGTCAATTGAAGGGACGTTTAAGATTGCGGAAAAACTATATAAATTCCAAGCAACTAAAAATTATCTCATTTTTGTGATCCAAATATTCCTTTCTCATGTTTCATCATTCTTATTTCATACCTAGACACCCAAATAGGGAACAAAAGACCTATGCTAGCTTTAAACAAAAGCAAGGATCATGTTTCTCTAAAATATTTAATGGGAATTCCTTTGATATTATTAGTTCTGTTTTCTGTATGCTTAATATGAAAGATTCTCTAAATTGGGATTTCCTTTATGGTTTCAAGTTTTAGTACACTTTGGAATCGATTTTGGAGAATCCATGAACATATCAAAGTCTTCTCTTCTTATATCTCTCTTTGTTTGAAATTTTACATTCTTAGGTCTACTTTAAATGAGTCCTGTGCTTCGCATATAATATAGACTGTATTATAGTTCTTAGGCCATCAATTTTTTTTTTATACAGTCTCAGCAAAGAGACTACGG
The DNA here is from genome assembly GCA_019022615.1 of Acacia melanoxylon. Lineage (NCBI taxonomy): Eukaryota > Viridiplantae > Streptophyta > Magnoliopsida > Fabales > Fabaceae > Acacia > Acacia melanoxylon. The sequence continues at coordinate 876,038 of JAFJYJ010000122.1, forward strand.
GTGCATGTATTTAATGCAATGGAAGGCTGCAAAGGCTTGGCTTCTTCACTTAGTTATAATGCAATTGCAAAGAGGTGACATATATGTTATTTTCAAGTTTTACAAGCTTGAGCTGTTTGACTTGCAGATCCTTTTGGAATCATGTACATAAGCAGTTGGAATACAATGATGGACTGATGGTAGCGGGTAGGAGGGTGTAAAGCATTTATACTTTTTGTTAATGTGAAGTTGATATCAAAGTTGTAAAGCGGTTCTTTTTGTTGTTCAAGCTGGTTGCCTGTGCACTTGGCAAATGATTTATTCAGTGTAGTTATCCTTTAAATTAAAGAAGGGTGTAAGATCAATTTGTCTGTGAACAGCAATACTTTTCCACAACTGCTTTACATTACAATTGCTGGCACTCAACTTGACCTTTGTAAATATCTATCTACTGACTTGGATTTAAATTATAGTACATCTTTATTATATTAATTTTATTATGTTATAATCATAACTAGAATTTTGCAAATTTTTAAATGGGGTCTCCCTACTTACAAGTTATACCCAGATTTGATAGAAGTTTTATATTAGGGTTAAGGTGTAGATTGGCCAATCAAGTATTACGTTAAGAGCACCCTAAGACACAAAAATGTTTTGAAGGTAGCAAAAATATCAATGAACAATTGAAAATGGGCAAAAATACCAATGAAGAATTTAAAAATGGGGCAAATAGGCCAAAAGTTGAAGTTAACGGAATTGTGTTATGTACATCATTTTTAAATTCTTCATTGTTATTTTTGTCTATTTTCAATTGTTCATGGTTATGTTTCCCTTCAAAACATTTTTGTACTGGGTGCTCCTATCATAAAACTTGATTGGCTAATTTGCACCTTAACCCTTTATATTAATATTGATGATAAAAAGAGGGGTTAAGGAGTAATTTGGTCAACGAACTTTTATCTCAAGAGCGCCCAGTACAAATAACTTTTAAGTGGACCAAAAATAACAAAAAACTTTTCAAAATGTGTAGTCAACACAAAAAACTTTTAAAAATGTAAAGTAAGCACAATGTCGTTAGAAAAAAATAATGTCCGTTATCTAAGGTGCAGATTGGCCAACGAATTTTTATTCTAGGAGTGCCCATCACAAAAAAGTTTTACTTCAGGAGTGCCCAGCACATAAGAGTCCATGTGCAATTCACCAAAATCCGACTATTGCAAATCCTTGTTCAGAACCCCTAACCATGTGCATTGGGGTTAGAAAGAGTGAATGCAACAAAAAATCACAAATGTAACGAGTAGATTTCATTTTGAGTAAGGATGTTCATTTTTCAAACTTACTCGGGAAAATCCATGTGCAATCCACCCAAAATTCGACTGTTGCAAATTCTTGCCCGGACCCCCCCAACCATGTGCATTGGGGTTAGGAAAAGTGAATGCAACAAAAAATCACAAATGTAACGAGTATATTTCATTTTGAGTAAGGATGATGAGTTTTCAAATGTAACACCCCTACAGTTGAAACCAATGTACTTAACTTTGGAAGAAGTTGAGGAAAGCTCAAAATGAGAGACCTTGTTGATCGGCGGGACCCACGTGGACCGATAGATGGAGACCGGACCGGACAGACAAAATGAAAAGATCAAAGGGAATGAGGGGAACGGATTAGGTGGGACCACGGGAGGCGCCACCTACCCCCTTAATAATTATAAGATAACTTGGAGAGAAAAGAAAGAGAAAGGTCAACAAAAAGTCAACTACGGCCCCCCGCCGCCCGGGGCAAAAAGGAATATATCGGGTAAAATAAGGAAGAATGGAATAAAGACCAGAGCATTTGATTTGTGGGGCCTAGGAGGCACCATTTAGGCTTGGGAAAGGTCTAGCGGGCTTGGGGAAAAAGTCGGGGAGTTAATGGATCCGGGCCAAAATCGGCAATTTCCATAAATTTCGGGCCAAAGTAGGTAATTTTCCTAAATGTAAGAAAATATCAAGATACTTGTGGAAGAGGAGGCGCCACATGGCAGCCATCTAGGAGCCTCGGAATCCTCTAGCATTGCTTGGAAAAGAAGAAAAGGAAATCGTCTGAAAAGTCAAACCGCGACCCCACACTTTGGACAAAAGGGCAAAATAGGAAATAAATGGGTAAAAATTGATTTGGGCTGAAAGGTGGGCCCAAAATGGCGTGCCATGTTTCCTCTTGGGCAGATGAAAAGATTGGGAAAAGGTGGGTAATTATTAAAAAGTTCGGGCCAAAATCGCAATTTCGAAAGTTTCGGCCAAACGTGTAATTTTCCCCAAAAGCGAGAAAATATCTCAGATATTTTTGGGTGAGGGATGTAGCACGTGGCAGCACCCTAGGAGGCCCTGGAAAACTCTAGAAAAAATTGGGAAATAAGTCAAGAAAAGTCAGATCCCATTCATTAACCAACCGCCCGAAATTACGCCGTTAATTCCAAAATTACCGGATCAAAATCACCTTTATAAAAAGTGATCAACCCTTCATTTTTCACCCTTAGAGGGCGAAATTCCAGAGTGAGAGGGAGAGGAATCTGCAACCATTCAACACCAAGCCAAGACTCAAGAATCATAGGAATATCCACCGATTTTCCGTTCTTGAGGTAACCCATAAAACCTTGTCTTCTTAAGTTCTTGCTAAGTATTTTCGTGGAACTGACTAGGGTTTGATGATAAGGTCTGATTTTGGATATTTTGATGGTTGCAAAGTGTTCAAAACATGATTTTGTGTAGGGTTCACCTATGGTTTAAGTTTCTGAAGCTGAAAACACCGAAAACCCTTTAAACTAAGTTTGTTCTCAATTTTGGAAATTCTGGCAGAAGAGTTTTAACTCGCCCTTAAAAATAGTATATGATGTCTGTTTAACCTGAAATTTGTATGGTGGAAAGTAGACACCCAGGGCTTCACCGTGAAGTATAATTTTGTAAGATTTAGACTTTTCAACTAGGAGATAAAAATTTCTAAAGTTGGTACATAAGTAACAGGGGCGAATCTGGGCAAAGGGTGTAAAAGTGACCCCACGCCAAAACATATGAACTTTTGTCTTCTGGGTATATTTTTCCTGGAAAATGGACATCGTAATGGTTCAAAGGGCGTTAGTTTCATATGAAAATGATTTTTTTGGAATTTATTAAAAATCTGGAAAGTTGGGTCAAATGCACAGAGTTTCTGGAAATTCTGTGATAGGCTAAATTCATAGAAATTAAAAGTAAAGTTGGTATATATAATTGAAAGTGTGATATTTTGTTGTAACTAGGGTTAGCTCGTGTGGACTGTATCAAGAGAGGTGATTGCTAATTTCAAGGAGTGCCGGGTAGTGCTGTTGACTCGCATACTCTATGTTACTTTTGCATGTTGTGTTGATCATGATGTAGGAGATCGGACCGTAGTGCCTATTGACCGCGTGTCCTCGGGGATTCGCTACGATGCGAGGGCATGTATGATCGGGATGTGGTGCCTATTGGGCTGCAATACCGAGAATTGTTGGGGTAGGTAGGGCCTATATGACTGTGTGTTTATAGGTTACTACCGAGGCCCCTGCGCGCGAAACGTATTGTGGGGCTTGTCTTGACCAGGCAGTCCTGTGGAATGTGCCAGAGGCAGAACATACATGTCAGATTACTGTGCCTGAGGCAGAATTGTTATCTTTACTTTCCTGATTGTGATTTACATTGCATGCACTTTGTATACATATTGTATTTGAGTCTAACGGATACTCCGGGGTTCAACTTTGAACTCCGGACTATTGTGAAGATACGGGGGTGAGAAAGTAGCGGAAGCGAAGAAGGTAGGGCCCGATGCGGGAAGTTGAAGAAATAGGGGATGCCCTATTATCACTTTTGTATTTTGATACTTTTGGGATGACTGTATCACTATTGGTATTTATTTTGGATAACTATACCCTTAACCCTTCGGGGACTTTTACTTTCTATTTATTTTACTTTTACCAGTACAGTAGATTGTTCAAACCGGTTAAATGCTCTATTGCACTCACTCTGATATATGTTAAATGGACCTAATAATGAAAGAAAGGTAACTAAGTAAAGGAATCCCTCAAACCCGCCACCCGAAAGGCGATGCCGGTAGGGGTGTAACATCAAACTTGTCTGGTGCAGGTGTAGATTGTGATTTTTAAATGCAATTAGAAGTATTGAGTATTTGGGGCATTTAATATTTGAAGGAAAAGTTAGCAGATGCCTCCAAGTTAGAAGCGGTTCAAAAGTGGCCAATACCAAACACCGTTAAAGAAGTCCGAGCTTTCTTGGGGTTGTTTGTGTTGGGATCCGTTCACGCAGCGGAATAAAAATAAACTTACGAACCCCAAAGAAGATCTATCAACGGCGTTTAAATCAAGGTTCGTTAGAAAAACCGTACCTATACGAAGGGTTGAGAGTCTCGTTCGATCGGTCCGGTGCGCATCTCCCGCTTCGTGCGTCTCGACCGTCGTACGTCTTGAACGTGGTGCCATCTCGTTCGATCAAACGAAGCAAACTTTTCGAGTCTCCTCCTCTACCGGTATCCACATCGAATAGCTCTTCCAACACGTACGGCAGCGTGCTAGCGCCTTCTCTTTTGTGTCTCACGTTTTTCTCTCTAGGATTTCTTTCACGGCTTGCCTCACTTATTTCAATACGACTAAAGCTCCATTATATAGAGTTTCTCAAACCCTAATTGGGCCGTATTAAAATATTCAAGATTAATCTAAATCAATATTGGAAAACAAGTTTGGATTGATATATTAATTAAATCATCCAACAAATCTAATCTAATCTATTCATTTAATCCAAATTAAAAGCCGCCTAATTTAATTTATCTTTATAAATTAAATCGAGATATGATATCTATCTATTTAATTAAATCGATATACTATATCTCAATTCAAATTAAATCAGATATATGATATCTTTATTCGAAAATTAAATCGAGATACAATATCTCTATTTGTTTTAAATATTTAATTTATCAAATAAATTAAATACAAAACAAATATTATATAATAATATCATCATTAAATAATAATATTATTAATTAATTTTGAAATATATATATATATATATATATATATTCATCCTAGAATAAGTACAAAGTATTCATTAAATCATAGGCACATCTAAGATTCAATGAATCTGGACACTATTGCTCGTGTTGGACTATTCTTGTGTGTGACCCTGTAGGCCCACATGAGATTGGCAGTGGGCGAATACAGTACCAGCCCACAAGCGGCCTCTAACAAGACATTGCGACTACCCAATTCATATGGGGATCGATAATGCGATACAACCTATCATACAACCATGTCACGTCCCTTTTGTCACACGATAATTTGGTCAAAGATGAGGCATGGATAATGTCAACTTCCTGTTCTTGACCATTACTTTCTTGATTCTTGAGTAGTCTAATAATTGAAATGGAAACTCCTTTCCATCGTAGTATGGCCATACATTTCTCGACTCACTCATCGAGGGCCCAAAGATTATCTCTCTACAAATGTGAGGGACAAATTCCATCTTGACCATTCACATTCCTCTGCATGAAAACCATTGATCCTGATCCAAGCCTTTACCATCACTTGGTCAAATGTGACTTTTGACTAGGTCAAAGGTCAACGACTCTCATGTAGGAATCCATGATGATCTCAGGTCAAAGGGCTTCGCGACGCGGTTATACATGAGAAAAGCTTATGACTTAATCCATGCAGCTTTCTCATAGTGGGTCGGTCCAGCACCTTGTACTCTTACAAGTGCCTATGACTTTGAATTGTATCTCTATACTCATCAAAGTCATATTGGTCTTATTTCATCTTCGCTCCGCGTAGATGACCGACCAGGACACTTAGGATAATCTATAAGATATATCCAAGGATACGATTATCACTATAAACATGCAAATGAAATGATAACTAAAGGAGAATACTTTAAATAACATAAACGTTCAAAGTACAATGACTTGCCCCTAGGGCATAATTTCCAACAGTGTGGGTACTATCGCCACTTTATTCGATCTATGGGTTGTTAGCCAAACCATTGACTGAGCTCTTGAAGAAAAATGGGTTTGAATGGAATGTTGTAGCTGAGAAGGCATTCTTTAGTTTAAAAGATGCCTTGATTAATGCTCTTGTGTTAGCTCTTCCAGATATGAAGCAACCTTTCACGTTGGAAACAGTGCTTCAAATGATGGAATTGGAGTTGTGCTCACTCAAGATGGGCATCCCATTGCATTTGTTAGCAAGGTGCTTTCTCCACGTAATAGATTACTATCAGTATATGACAAGGAGATGCTTGTTATTGTTCATGCTGTTTCTAAATGGCACTAATATTTGAATGTGCAACCTTTCACTATTTTGACAGACCAACGCAGCTTAAAGTTCTTATTCGAATAAAGGTTGTCTACTCCTTCACAACATACATGGTTCACTAAGCTCACGGGGCTACAATATAACATTCAATACTGTAAAGGAAAGGAGAATGGAGCTGCAGATGCTCTCTCATGGGCTACTCATGGAGAACTATTACAATTGTCTCTTTCCTCTGTCTCCACTGAGTTATGGGATAAATTAAAAGCACAATGGCACAATGATAATGACCTCTAGAAAATCATATCTGACTTGAAGCATGACCCCACTTCTCACGATAAATATTGTTGGGAAAATGGCATGTTACTGCGCAAGCAACTTTTGGTGGTGGGGCGAAACTAGTCTGAACTTCAGCAACTAATTATACAATGGTTGCATTCAGGACCACAGGGTGGAAATTCGGGATCTAAAGCCACTTATCAGCATATTCGATCATTATTTTATTGGAAAAATATGATGCAGCGAATTAAAACTTTCATTAATCAATGTGATACTTGTTTGAGGTGTAAATATGGAACCGTGGTGTAATACCCCAAATTATTATTAATAATAATTGATTTAAATAATAATAATAATAAATAATAATAAGAATAGTAATAGATTTAATTAATAATAATAATAATGATATAGTAATAATAAAAATCTAGAATTAAATAATGTTGGTATTATTTTATAATTTATTAATTGAGAATAATTAAAGAGCCCGACCCATAGCTAAACCCTAATTTTTAATTACAAACTTAGGTCTAGCCACCTAAACCTAGAAAACGCTCGACTCTTTTCTTCTCCGCTCGCATCCTCCTCCCGTACCCTCATCAAATCATTTTTCTAGGGGCTAGCAAAAACGGAGAGTAATTCTAATCCCATGAGTTTTAGGTTAATTTTATATGAATCTTGATAGGTAATCCTAATCCCATGAGTTTTAGGTTAATTTTATATGAATCTTGATAGGTAATCTAATTGAGTTTTAGGTTAATTTTATAATCTTGATAGGTAATCCTAATCCCATGAGTTTTAGGTTAATTTTATATGAATCTTGATAGGTAATCCTAATCCCATGAGTCTTAGGTTAATTTTATATAAATCTTGATAGGTAATCCTAATCCCATGAGTCTTAGGTTAATTTTATATGAATCTTGATAGGTAATCCTAAAACCACTAATGTCTTCTAATGAATAGATCGTGAGTATTTCATATTCTAGGAGCAATTGTTCCTTTAATTCCTTGCTTTTCTACTTCAATGCTACATTGATGATCAATTAGTTGGGAACCTTAATTTAATACTATTGACGTAAAGAGTCTAAATTGGCATTAACGTTTCGATAAGTTTCTTTTGAATTGGATTTTCGGTGCTTTCTTTGAATATCTTCTATGAAGGTAAAAGTTAGTGTATATATATTAGTAACTTATTATCTTAGTTTTCTTCGTGTTAAATGTGAACTTACACATGCAAAATTTGGAAACTAACCATCAAACTTTCCAATTTGTGTGTGCTTTAATTTCGTTTTCGTCCGTTTTTTAAATTGGATTTTCGGTGCTTTCTTTGAATATCTTCTATGAAGGTAAAGGTTAGTGTATATAAATTAGTAACTTATTACCTTAGTTTTCTTCGTGTTAAATGTGAACTTACACATGCAAAATTTGGAAACTGACCATCAAACTTTCCAATTTGTGTGTGCTTTAATTTCGTTTTCGTCCGTTCTAAATATCAAGCATTAATAAATATCATAAGAGCCATGGGTTTAAAAAGGGATAATGAGTAGAGCCATGGGTTTAAAAATGGATAATGAGTAGAGCCAAGGATTTAAATGATGGTCATGAGAATTTCTCATGACAACCTTATAGGAACCCATGAGTAAAATGGATGAGTAGAGCTAGGGAGTTAAATGATGGTCATGAGAGCTTCTCATGACAACCTCATCGGAACCCATAAGTAAAATAGATAATGAGTAGAGCCGGGGATTTAAATGATGATCATGAGAATTTCTTATGACAACCTTATAGGAACTTATGAGAATTTATTATATGTGTATTAAAAATAATTTAACAGTGGGAGGATAGCTTTGGGATGGTACCTCCCAAAGTGATGAACACAATCGGGCTTTATGCCCCCGATATATTATTTGATGTGAACCGATGATATCCGTTCTTCCCAAAGTGGTGTCGCGGGGTTTCCGGGACACCAAAAGTAGCAACTTTGGGAAGAGGGGTGCACACTAGGACGAAATGTTTTATGGCCAATTTGATGATTTATGGTGGCGGGGTTTCCGGGTCACGGGGGTAGGCGACGGGATATCCGGTCTACCATGGTTCTCTTCCCACTAAACTAAATAGGCGCGGGGTTTCCGGTCTAAATAAATGTAAAAAGATGACGAATAATGTTTGATGCAATTACCATATGATTTATATAGAGTAAATACCCTTTTGGGTCCCTGGAAAAAAACACGGACCCCATTTTGGTCCCTCACACAAAGAAATGCCCTTTTCGTCCCTGAAAAGGACGAATAAGGGTCGATTGGTGAACCTTTTGGTCCCTCGAAAATTTCCAAAAAAACCCTTTTTAGTCCATAAAAAAGTCTCATTTTAGTCCCTAGGGACTAAAATGGGTCCGTGTTTTTGTCGGGGACCCAAAAGGGTATTTACTCATTTATATATATTCGCTTTGATTAATATATTTGTGTCCTTTAAATTGTGTTTTATTAGGATTACCAGTAATTGCTGATGTTTGTGTTCATGAGCTGTGATGATCCTTCGGGGGAGCAGAATTTCAGTAAAACAGGTGCCAAGGGTTGGGGCTAGCAGTGAGAAGTACCAAGGGAAAGGGGAAGAGTCCACCTCTCAAGGCCAAAGAGCAATATACCGGCCGCAAACCGGAATCTCGCGGACATGATCATGAGGTCAAGCCAAAAGGAGGTAAACCAGAAGGAAGGTTCGACATGTATACTCTCTTGAAGGTATCCCAGGCGTAGATTTGGAAAGAGGTGTCGACGACCGAAATGAAAAAGGTTGAGCGACCTCGGCCAGTGCGTAGAGAGGCTAACCTGGATAAGTCCCAATACTGCGAGTTTCATGATCAACACGGTCATACCACGAGACGATTCTTTGGGATTTGAGGGATCTTTGTGGAAAAGTTCGTACACAAGGGAAACCTCGTCGTTTCGTCATTCGACGCAGGGCGCGCGAAGAATAAGCGCCAAGGGGTTAGCAACAAGAGCCCACCCCGGAAAAGAAAAGGTGTGAGCAAAGAAAGAAAGCAACATACGGCGATGACGAATTCCTAGACTCCAAATACGATTGCAACGTGATTAGCGGAGGCTTCGGGGGTGGAGGGATTCGGTAAGCCCGGCGGAAGAAATATCTCGAGGGAGGTCCTCTCAATTAGAGATCGCCCGAACTTCAAGAAGGATGATGCCACAAAACCCGAACCCCCGGTCCTATGTTTTACCAGAAAGGACTTAGAAGATGTACCGCCAAGTCACCACGACGGGTTGGTCATCACGGAACCGTGGTCAACTGTTGTGTGAAGAAAATTTTTGTCGATAATGGGGCGCTGTGGACATTATCTGTGGGGACGCATTCAAACGAATGCGGTTTGACCCAGAAGATTTGAAGCCATGTAGAACGACCCTAACCGAGTTCAATGGCCAGGATACATGCCCTAAGGGGTACATCGACTTGAAGTTGACTTTGGGAATGAAGGATGCGTTTAAGTTTGAGCGTGTCAAATTCATCGTAGCCGACTTTCCTTCCCCATATAATATCATCTTGGGACGACCTACGATTCACAATTGGGATATGCTGGTATCCATAAAGCACCAACAGCTGAAGTTGGTCAATAAAAGGAATGAAATCGTAACGGTCAAAGGCGACCAGAAAGATTGTCGGCAATGTTACTTTGACATGGTCAAAGTCGGTAAAACAGACCCAACATCCCGGAGAGGAAAGAGCAAGGCACCCAAGGAGGAGGAAAAAGGAAAGTCGGTCAACCTCGTCGAATTGGATTTGCGCGAGGAGGAGAAGATGCAGAAAACGGAGCCAGACGGTGAACTGGAGGACCTCGTTCTGGGAACCGAGCCCAGTCAAGTCACTAAGATCGGTAGGATGCTGGACCCCGAGCTTCGGGCAGAACTTGAGGAGTGCTTGAAAAGTAACAAAGACGTTTTCGCCTGGCGACCATCCGAGATCCCTGGGGTGACCCCGATGTATGTTGTCACAAGCTGGCCATTTGGCCAGGATCAACCCCTATATCTCAAAAGAAGTGAAAACTCGGCGAGGACAGGCGAAAGGCCTTGGCGGCGCATGTTGAAGAATTGATGGAAGCCGGTTTTGTGCGCGAGGTACAGTATACAACTTGGCTATCAAATGTCGTGATGGTGAAAAAACCTAACGGCAAATGGCGGGTATGCGTCGACTATAAGGACCTAAACAAGTTGTGTCCCAAGGACTCCTTTCCTATGCCGAATATAGACCAACTAGTTGATAACTCATTTGGATTCAAGTTACTCTCCTTCATGGACGCATACTCAGGTTATAATCAGATCGCTATGCATCCAGAGAATATAGGATCCGCCTTAACCCGGCCAAGTGTGTTTTTGGTGTTCCAGCATGAAAGTTTTTAGGCTTTTTGCTTACTCACAGAGGAATCAAGGTTAATCCGGAGAAGTGTCAAGCCGTTTTAGACATGCAAGTTGTAACACCCCAATTTCTAAACAATTATCATAGTATAAAATTGAAATGATTTTATAAATGAATCCGAAATTCGAAATAAACAACCTTGGGGAGTGTTACCGCCACACTTGTACCGAGACAAGTGCAAGGCTACTTATTACAATAATGAAAATCCAAACTTAATTAAATGGGATTTATTTAAGAAAATAAAAATAAAGAGAAATAAAACTAGCTAGAGGCCTTGAGTGTCCTTCCTCACTTCTCACCGCTAGCCCCAACCCTTGGCACTGTTTCACCGAAATTCCGCTCCCCCAAAGGATCATCACAACCCATGAACACAAACATCAAACAGCAATTCCGGTAATCCTAATAAAACAAAGCAATATAGAGAAAACAAAATATCTTCCATATATATAAATATATATACATCCAAGAAAACAATTTTATTATTCTTTATTCAATTTATTTAGTGGGAAGAGAACCATGGTAGACCCGGGAAACCCTGCCAGTCTACCTTGTGACCCGGGAAACCCTGCCAGTCACAACTAATCAAATTTGGCCATTAAGTATTTCTTCCTAGTGTGCACACCTCTTCCCAAAGTTGCTACTAGTGTCCGGGAAACCCCGCGACACCACTTTGGGAAGAACGGATACTATCTTTTCATATCGTATAAATATCGAAGGCATAAAGCCCAAATGTTGTGTTCATCACTTTGGGAGGTACCATCCCAAAGCTATCTTCCCTTTGTTAAATTATTTTTAATACACATCTAAATTCTCATAAGTTCCTATAAGGTTGTCATAAGAAATTCTCATGACCATCATTTAAATCTCGGCTCTACTCATTATCCATCTTACTTATGGGTTCCTATGAGGTTCTCATGAGAAGCTCTCATGACCATCATTTAACTCCCTCGCTCTACTTATTATCTATTTTACTCATGGGTTCCTATAAGGTTCCCATGAGAAATTCTCATGACCATCATGGCTCTACTCATTATCCCTTTTTAAACTCATGGCTCTACCCATTGTCCCTTTTAAACCCATGACTCTACTCATTATTCCTTTTTAAACCCATGGCTCTACTCATTATCAAATTTTAAACCCATGGTCATAATATATTATAATTGATAAAATCTAGAAACTCGAGGAACAACAACGTTCGGGCATATCTTATAATTAAGACGAGTGGGTGTTGTAATATAGGTTTTTAATTGCCTGCTCATATTTCTCGCACATATGACTTTGCAAAGAAAAAGAAACAAACAATAAAACAAACAAAAACGCAAAACGAGAAAAGGAATTATATATATATATATATATATTCAATTACCTAAAATCGATCGAGCAACGCACGGCACCTATAATCAATATTAATCGACTTTGGAAAGAAACTACTCGTGCAAATCGAGAAGAAGAAAATGTATTTGTACACATATTCAATATTAATTCCTATTGTTTTAGGGATTAGGATTACCTATCAAGGCATAAAATTAACCTAAACTCATGGGGATTAGAATTACCTCGTCTCGTTTTGCTAACCTCCTATAGGAGAATAATTGACGAAGGATGTAGTAGCGGAGAAAAATAGCGGCAGAGAAAAGTATCGAGTGTTTTCTAGGTTTTAGCGGCTAGATCTAAGTTTATAGCGGTTAGACCTAAGTTTATAATCAAAATCTAGGGTTTTAGCTATGGGTGGACCCTTTAATTATTCCCAAATAATAAATTATAAAATAATACCAACATTATTAAATTCTAAATTGCCAATTGATAAATTATAAAATAATACCAACATTATTATATTCTAAATTTTTTTATTATTACTCTATCATTATTATTATTATTTAAATCTATTATCTATTATTATTATTATTTAAATCTATTAGTATTAATAATAATCGGGGTATTACATTCTACCCTCCTTAAAACAAGTTTTGTCCTAGAAACTGAAATAAAATTCACATGTTAAGAAAAATCACATAACGAGTCACATAACGAAATAGGGGAACCCTCATAGAGGAGAATCAAGGCTCTACATGAGGAAGGCGAGAATAATCGGGAAATTGCAATGGAGTTGGATCTAATTGATGAGGTCGGGGGTTGACCCATTGCCGAGAGTTGGCTGCTAAGCAACTAATTGCTAACCGATATAACAAGAGGGTCAGACCCCGGATGTTCGACAAGGGAGACCTCATTCTACGGCGAGCCGACATAGGCAATAAGAATGCCGGCCAGGGTAAGTTAGCCACCAATTGGGAAGGCCCATACCGGATAACAGAAAACCTCAGCAAGGGTGCCTACAAACTGGAGACATTGAAGAAAAAAGCCGTAAAACGGACATGGAACGCGGACAAACTTAAGGTGTACTACAGCTGAAGAACCAAGTCCCACCAGAACATAGCAGGGGGTTGAGTTATGTAAAGTTTTTATTTCAGGAAATTCCCATGAGTGATATGTACCAAAGGTATTAATGCCTGCTTTATTAAAGCTAATGAATCTTGGGTCTAGGAACCTATTTTCAGGAAACTCAAGTCCATACCATTGCTATTATTAAACATATAGGAATTTGAGGTATTTGAAACCCATTTCCAAAAATCATGTCCAAATTAAACATGTAGGAATTTGAGGTATTTGAAACCCATTTCCAAAAATCATGTCCAAATTAAACATGTAGGAATTTGAGGTATTTGAAACCCAATTCCCAAAATCATGTCCAAATTAAGCATGTAGGAATCGAGGTATTTAAACCCGTTCCCAAAATCATGCCCAAAATAAAACATGTAGGAACCCCGAGGTAAATAAACCCGTGGTTCAAAAATCATGTTCTCATCAAAAGCATAAAGATCGATGGTTGGTGAATCACTTCTCATCAACCACGTCCGCGAAAGGCATGCATAAACTCATGGTAAAAAAACCAGTTTTCTAAAACCATGCCTACACTAAAACATGTAGGAGTCTGCGGTAAATAAACTGTCTCCAAAGATCATGTTCAAAATAAGCATGAATGAATGAATCCATGGTGACCATACCGGTTTTCAAAAGTTATGAGAAAGTTACGGCATGTATGAATCCATGGTAAAGAAACCAGTTTTTGACAATCGTGACCGATATAAAAGCATGTAGAAATCCGTGGTAAATAAACCCGATTTCAAAAATCATGTCGAGGACAACATGTTTAAACCCGAGGTAAACAAACCCGTGTTAAATCATGCCCTCATCAAACGTGTATGGATTCATGGTTGACAAACCAGTTTTCTATGAACACGTCTACGAAAGGCATACTTGAATTCATGGTCGATTAACCAGTTTTCTAAAGTCGCGCCTACTCTAATGACGTGAGTGAATTTATGGCGCTCACGCAAATTTTCAAATATTATGTTCAAAATATGCGTGAATCGGCACCAGTTTTCAAAATCAATGCAAAGGTTAAATCACGTATGAACCTGAAAAGCATGAAATGTACTAAAGCTAAGTAGTTATATTTGGCAGAGAGTCATTTAAATTGTACAAGAATTTCAAGCTGGGATACAACCACGGCAGCAAAAAGTAAGGCCTCAAGAAAAAGGATCCTGAAACAAGTATGCATTGCTAAGGTTGGGCTCGACCTTAGGAAGAAGGGGGCTGGGCTTGTTCTTCTTCTGCTTCATTTTCATCCACGCCAGGAGGAATCAACTGTCCTTTCTTGCCAACATAGGATAAGTAATTCAATCCGGACATGTTGAGAGCAGTGTCAAGATTAAGAGCGCGAATCTGCACCACGGCATTGTTAAAGGACTCTATGGCCGCATTAGCATATTCAGTAAGTTCCGACTTGGCCTGAATGAGCTCATCTTCCTTTGCTGTTAGCAGAACTTAATAATGGTCGGCGTCAGATTGCGTCTTTTCCACAGCCATCGTGTCGTTGGAGTGAAGGTCTTCCAAACGGTGGATATCCAGCTCGGCCCTGACCAATTTCTCCTCAGCCTTGGACAAGTCGGTCCTAAAGGCTGTCAGCTCTTCTTTCATGGTCTCTTCCTTAGCTTTGGAGGACCACAACACCTCTTGCTGTTTGTCACTAATGGTTTGTAAGGACTTGAAATCCTCCTGTAGCTTGGTGTGTGCGGCCGTTAGAGCCTGCAACTCAACACAGGCTCGATTCCTATCTTCAGTGATTTTCATCACCTCGGCGTTTTGCTTCAGGAGTGTATTCTCCTTCTTCAGTTGAAAAAGTTGAGCGTTAGCCACAACATATTTCACCTTGAGGATAGCAAAAGGACGGATTAGGGAGATGGCTTTGTAGCCATGCAACTCCATCTCAGATAACTTCTTCTTAGCAACTTCAGTCAGTCCTGTGGCATCATGAAAATGGGCAGGAGGGCGTGTTATATCCAATACTTCTTGTGTCAGCCCTCGCTCCCACAGGACGCCTTCAGGAAGATTGGCTATCGAGATTTGGCCCATTGACGAAGTCAGGGCCGAGGTTGTTTGCGCCAGAGAAGATCCAGATGGAGTCGGCGAGCCTTCTATGACCAGCGTTGTGAAGGGCTCTATGCTTTGAACAACTTTCTCGGTCGCAATTTGTTTGCCTTTGGATTTTTTGTGAGCAGCATCTTCTTCGGCATTCTTAGGCGTAGAGCGTTTTTGAGAGGCGTTTCCTGTGGAGGGACCCTGGGGGTCGTTTCCGGATTGATTGGAGTCTCCTCGGCATTCCCAGAGCGTGATTTGAATACGTTCATGAACTTTGGCTTTCCCATAGCTCGGCCTGTGAAATAACATGAGGATATCAGTACAATAAAATTGAGACGAAGAGCAAATTAGGGAATATATGTGCAATTTCCTACTAATTGTGGGACGTCGCCTAACCAAGGGTGTGATGATATATTCGGCCGGATCCATGGGACCTTTTAAAGAATCGGCAAGTTTCACAAGTTTTAGTAAATGAATCGTTTACACAACATTCTTACGGGGAAAATAAAGCGAGTTCTTGACTCTAATAGGGAGATACAAAGTCAAAATACAACCGAATCCGGTTTGACTACTTCCTAGTGGGATCTTCTCAAGTTGTCACGAGGCGGGACACCGAAATCCTCGGTTGGGATTTGCGAGTTCGTATGAACTCTACGCTGCATATTTGGTGTAGATCCCTATCACCGCGATGAACCCTAAGGTTTGGAACAAGTTTCATTCTAGAAGGGCCATCGGGTGGTGAAGATCCACGAGTCAAGGATCGCCGAAACAAAGATCTTCACCGGTAACCAACGAAACTTGATTGAGATCCCGAGATGGAATATTTTGCCGGCGAGATGATGACTGGAAAATATATCTGGACTCCAGATGCCCGTTGGGGGATGTGGATGAAGACCGACAAATATATTTGAAGGTTGCCGCCGGCGAAGATCGCTTTCGGCGTTCGATCGATGTTCGCTTTTTCTTCCGTGCTTTTCGCCCGCTCATCCGGAAAAACGTTAAAGGGAAAAACGAAGGGCCGAGCCTAACTTCCCGGCATCCGCGATTTCGCATGCGGAATAGCACTTTATTGGTAAAACTAAAACGGAAAGACAAAAGGATCGAAGTTTGAAAAATGTGGAATGGGGCGGATAAGGTGGAGAAACAAGAGCTTATATAGGCATTTCGACATTGGGAACGTCGGGGTTAATTAATGCCTTTTTAATTCTGATGTTTAAAATGCCAAGGGCAATCAATACATTCTCAATGAAAGAATGTAACCAGCAGAAGTCATCAATTCCCTTTTTATCGGAAAGTGCAAGCGCCAGCGATAATAAATGCCTTCCAAGTGGGAAAGTGCAATGATGGCTAGATCGGGAAGAGGCGCGAGCATTAAATATGCACGCAAATCAAGAAGGATTGTTACGAAAAGGCGGCGATTCCATATCCCTAGGTGGATAGGATCACGCCTGAGTCACGCCTGCGGATATTTCCAACCCTTTATGACAACCAATATTGGGGGCAACACGTGGGAGAAGCTCGCAATCCGGTTAAGGCCGATTTGCGAAATAACGAGTCAATCTCGGTCATCATAAAAGCAAAGAGACAACCGGAAAAGCCAACCCGCCACGTAAAGCCAACTCGTCACTCGGAAAATGAAGAGAGTTGGCAAGATGGCGAGGAGCTTATAAGTTGGTTATGGACCGAATTCACAATGACGATTTTTAACCAAAGATCACCCGTCGAACAAGTTTCGGTTGGTATAAAGGTTGAAGAGATGCTTGAAATCGGGCCGTCATTTATGATAGAGAGCGATAAAGCAAGGCGAGCAAGGAAAGAATCCGGAGGATTCTTTTAAAACTTGAACTCCGGGTTAGTTAATACGCTAATCTCGGCAGACTTCGTAAATCTGAAATACCAGGGGCAAGAATTATGGGACTCATATATTGGTGGTCATTTACCTAACAAGAGGGCTTAGTAAAAAACACCCATTTAGCCAGGGTAAATGGTTTACTACTACTCCATCGTGTCATTATGCGGGACCGTATAGGTAGTGGAGCGGGTGTCTGCCCGAACGTGGGAGGCGCATATTAATGGGTGATTGATAGATGCGTTGGCGTGAGAGTGAAGAAATAAAACCCAGGTAATCCCTATAAATAGGAGATTACCGCAGGAGTCATTCTAGACTTTCTCTATTCCATTGTTTATCATTCAGTCACTTTGTCACCCCACCCTCAGCACGATGTGATAATGCATAATGAATATTGCAGATTTCTCTCAACCTCTTCTTCTTCGTAACCTCTGTAATTTCTGTTTCTTCTTGCTCTTCGATTCTATTCTTCTTTTTATCTTCTGTGCCTATCAGATTGCGAATTATTTTTCTTTGGCCATATGAATCTTTGAGAATTTCAGTATAGGAGACTTCGATTGTTGAGAGCTCGCGTGTTAAGGTAATGGTTGCTGAGCCATGCAATGATAATTTATTTTTTAAACCCTATCGGTTATAGCGAAATTGACGATACTTGGTGGACATTTTGGAAGGGTGAAGCTAGGACTTGTTTTGATTATTCCTTTACTTTCACAACTCCAGTATGAGCCCTATTCAGAATTTCGAGCAGCACTCACGTCATCTCGTGGAGCCTGATCTCCGTATGCACTCTATCCTCCACTTTTACTGCATCGGGCACATCTTGGTGTCTTTCTGAGTTTTTTTCCACTATTTCATTGATGAAAGACGCGTTTTTTAAGAAATTTTACACACCATTTACTTTATTCCTCCAGATATTTTGACACTTTATATTGCGTGTTGCTGTGGTTTTTGTTTTTGTTTGATAACATAAATTTTAGGAAAGGGTTGAGTTCTCATATAAGGGTAGAGGCCAAATCTCTCTTCATTTAAAGGTCATCTAGATGTCGGGAGGCATGGCCCATCTATTACCATTACCCTCAAAGGATTTACCAAACACAGCGGAGGATCTCCCCAAAGATCTTGACTAACTCCAAGGTATCGAACCCTCACTCTTTGCGGGTTTTTTTTTTTTTTTTTTTGTCGAAATGATGGGAGAGATTAGATGCTTGCCACGTCAAGTTAATTTTATATCTGCTTCCCTGTTCGCCACATTTACTTTGTTGAAAATTCTAGTTTTAAGTTTGCATTTTGCTTGCTCAAGTGTAACTCTGTTTTGCGGTCTGTTCTGTTTAGTTAGTTTGATTTATTTTAAATTTGTTTTAATGTTTGGGTGAAAATAGCGATTCAGGCGAGGCTGCAGATGGTGATGGAAGTTCGGGATAGTCTTGAGATTGCTCACACTGCTGAGTACTTGAATTTTCTAAAATGTTACTTCCGGGCTTTCTCGGTTATACTTCTGCAAATTACAAAGCCGCAATTTGTGGACAATCCTGAGCACAAGCTTCGAAATATTGTGGTGGAGATCTTAAATCGTCTTCCCCACAGTGAAGTACTTCGTCCCTTTGTACAGGACCTTTTGAAGGTAGCTATGCAAGTACTTACTACAGATAACGAAAAGAATGGCTTAATTTGCATCCGTATTATCTTCGATCTTTTGAGGAATTTTAGACCGACTCTAGAAAATGAAGTTCAGTCATTTCTCGACTTCGTCTGCAAGATTTACCAGAATTTTAAATTGACCGTTAGTCATTTCTTTGAGCCTGGGTCAGTGGCTGGGGAAGATGTCAACCCCATGGAGACTTCACTCTCAGATCAAGGTATAAGCACCACCTCTGCTACTGGTTTGCAGCTTAACCCAAGTACTCGCTCATTCAAGATAGTTACGGAGAGTCCATTGGTGGTGATGTTTCTATTTCAATTGTATAGCTGTCTTGTTCAAACAAATATTCCTCAATTATTACCATTGATGGTTGCTGCTATATCAGTCCCAGGCCCTGAAAAGGTTCTTCCACATTTAAAGACTCATTTCATTGAGCTTAAGGGTGCACAGGTCAAGGTAAGTGGTTGTTTTGAATGTTTCAATTGTCGCAGTAGGAGAGATTTAACTGAAGATTTGATCAGAAGTTGTTAGACAATTATGGTGATAACGATACACACACAACGGATTCTGCTTCTCTTAATGTTCCAGCATTTGCATGGATGCCTATATTTTAGTTCGTGAAATTTTTTTCCCTTCAACAACATATTAGAATCGAAGCATCCTGTGAGTGTGGAAGGGTATATGTGGTTTTTTATATTCTGAGATCTTAGATTCTTAGAGTATTTTAAGAAATGAGAGAAGGATGCACCATAAGAGTGTGTCGTGGCATATTAATTTGGCATGTGCAACAAACCTTTTGAATTTTTGTCAAACCTATGTATTCTTTGAAGTTTGTGACAATAAGCCCTCAAACAAGTATAAAGGGCGGTGAGGATTTTGATTTTGATTTTGATTTTGATTTTTGATTTTTGATTTTTGATTTTTTTTTTTTTTTTTTTCTGAATTATAAACGGATAAGGTTTTATTGTTGTTGTCATTGAAACGAATTCTATTATCGAAGAAGCAAGGGCTGAGTGGTTTATAAGCTTACTCTTGCGAATGCCTTAGAAGGACTGCAAATGCTTTGCTGCCTTAGCCTCTGATGGGTGAGAAACAATGTTTATTATGGTGCCGATTTCAAATGAGATCAGATTTTCTGTATGTTCATAAGTATCTGGCGGCTTTTCGTGGATTGCTAGATAGATGTAAAATCCTAGCACTTGTATTCTGTCTCTCCTTTGGTGCATCTACTGGTGTTACTTCATGACTCAGTTCTAGGAATACGGATTTCTATTGCAAGAATAATTTTAGAATGGAAGCCTCTTCTTGGTGGTCTCAAAAGAGTGGATATGCAACCCACTTTGTTTTTTTAGTTATTGGGCTTCGCAATGTTTTTGGTAAATTATATGTTTTCTTATCCTGATATTCTCCATTGTTTATGCTAATTAGTTATTTTTGTCATTGCAGACAGTTTCTTTTCTAACTTACCTGTTGAAAAGTTATGCCGATTATATAAGGCCACATGAAGACAGTATATGTAAAAGCATTGTGAATTTACTTGTAACATGTTCAGATTCTGTATCGATTAGAAAGGTGACACATTTGTTTCATGTGCATTTTGAGAAATGATTTTTCTTTCTTCTGTGTAATACCAAAATTGTTATGTTGCAGGAATTATTGATATCTTCTAAACATGTCCTTGGAACTGATTTTAGGAGGGGTTTGTTTCCTCTGATTGACACCTTATTAGAAGAAAGGTAACATTTTGATCACCCACAAGATCTTGATGCAGAAAATTTTCTGGTTGAGTGTAATTGTCCGTGTCTCGCATGCTCATCATTGATACTAATTGGGATGGTCATAGCTTTATAACTGAGGTAGTTAGATATATAGTCAGTGTGATATAGGTTTGTTATTTGGAAAAGAGAGAGAAAGTGGGGGGAAGAGGAAGATGGATAGGAAACATAGTGGAGGATGGCTAGGAGAGAATCTAGAGGGAATTGAAACTGAATTCTATTCACATTAACCATCAAAAACAGAATTACAATGCTGGTCTCAGCTATTTATAGGCTCTACTTTATAACTACCTCCAATGGTCAATCCTGTCGTATATGATATTACAATTATACAACGCATTGCCTTGTCAAGCCAAACAATGAAAAAAATAGAACATGTGAACTTTCTTTGAAGTGGATGCCCATCTTGCAATTTTCTGGAAGAGAAACAAATTGAGGGTTGTTCAATTTATGTACTTGTGTCATTCCTTGGGTTATGCTTCTAGATTTTAGCTTTTAACCATATGACGATGTGAATTTGATAGACACAATGGTAGGAATAAGATTGTGATCGGGAGGTAGAGAATTTAGCTAAGGTCACATGGAATCTTTAGGTAGTTTTGCTTCTATCAAGGCAGATAAGACTTAATAGCCACACAACTGTTTTGAACATTTTCTTATATTACCTTATCAATTAGGGTCCTAGTTGGAACGGGGCAGGCATGCTTTGAGACATTGAGGCCTTTAGCTTATAATCTTCGCGAGATTGTACATTATGTTCGACAAGACCTCTCCTTAGCACAGTACGTTATGGGCTTTATATTCCGCTGATTGTAATATCTTGCAGGACATTCAATTCTAGGTTAGCCATGATTAAATTTGATATTTAATTTAAAACTGAAGATTAAAGTCAATATCTTTTCTCCTAAAAGTGTGGAAATATTATGCATTTATTAATTATCTTATTATTATATTAGATATAGATATATTATATCATATCTTAAGATTAGATATAGGTATATATATCTTAGGATATTTCCCATTATATCTCAATCGGTTTGATTGATTTTGATTTAATTAGATTTTATGAGATTCTAGGGTTAGGTTTAGGTTTGCCTATATAAAGGCCTTTATGTATTCTTTCGATTAAGAGATTAAGAATAATATTTCTCTCTCAATTTCTTCCACATGGTATCAAAGCTAGATTGATCTTGAAGACAAAAGAGTTCGAGTTTTGTTCCTCTCCGGCGCCGGTGACTCGTTCTCTCTTAAAGCTGTTTCTTCTTCATGCTCCACATAATTGCTTCGAGCATTGAATCGTGAAAGCAGTCGGGAGAGGCTGCAAAGCACCGCCGGAGCCAATTTCACCACTTGTTTGTCCGTAGTGTCGGCCCGTAGTCTCCGCCCATTAAGTCGGTCCATGATTTCAGCTCCTCACCTCGTCTCCTACTTCTTCTTCTCAGTCTAATTGCTCCCTGGGATCTCCGTTTGTCAGACCCAGCGTCAGCAATTTATGTCCTATTTTCGCTCCCTGGGTTCTCCATCAGTCAGAACCAGCGTCAGCAATTTCCGGCGAGTTTCCCGGATTCCGGCGAAAATTTCCAGATTCCGGCGAGGTTCAGAATACCACCAGTGAATCAGCATCTTCTCCTCCGTCCTTCCTCGCCAAAGTCGCAGATTGAAGGAAAGCGAGAGAAAGGAGAAGATGAAGGTGTCTGTTCTCACCCACCGGCGACATGTATCACCGAAGATGAAAGCCGGAAAGTTTGAACCAGAATCAGCAGCGAACCAGAATCAGCGGCGCTGTCTCTTCCTCACAGTCGATCGCCGGAGAGTTTAGAACAGAACCATCGACGCTGTCCCTTCCTCCTCATCGAAGGAGAACGAGAAGAGCAGAGAAGATGAAGGAGTGTCCGGTTCTCATGCGGCGCTGTGAAGAAAATAAAAGGAAGAAGAGAAGGTAGTGAGATGAATGAGAAAGAGGAAGAAGTCACGATAATTTAGGAAGAAGTCCGACCTAAATTATTGTAATCATTTAAAGCCTAAGAAGGGAGATCAAACGCTGCGGTTTTGGCGAGAAGACTAAAGCGCCATTTCGAAATTCGAGACCAAACCGTCATTTCTGAAATTCACGGGACCAATTTGTCATTTATCAAATTGAGGGACCAAATTGTCATTTCAAAAATGTGTGGGCCTACGAGACTCAAAAAGAAGGAGTACAAGTCCGAGACAAAATAAATGGACCTACGAGACTCAAGAAGTACAAGCCTAAGGATTTTGAAGACTCAAGCAATTATGGGACCTTCATCTTCGATCTTGTCGCGGCCCGCATTGCCGTCGATCTTCCGCATTTGCTCGTCGATCTTGTCATGGTAGGTTACTCTCAAAGTTGTTGTGTATCTGCTGCTGCTAGTTCATCTTGTCGTGCCAGCGGTAACTCCCAACATCGTCAAGACCTTGATAAGTTGCATAAGCAAGTTGGACATGATTCACATCCATGATCCAACTTGAGGGGAGTGTGGAAATATTATGCATTTATTAATTATCTTATTATTATATTAGATATAGATATATTATATCATATCTTAAGATTAGATATAGGTATATATATCTTAGGATATTTCCTATTATATCTCAATCAGTTTGATTGATTTTGATTTAATTAGATTTTATGAGATTCTAGGGTTAGGTTTAGGTTTGCCTATATAAAGGCCTTTATGTATTCTTTCTGATTAAGAGATTAAGAATAATATTTCTCTCTCAATTTCTTCCACAAAAAGTACTACTTGTGTGACTGGGTTGCTAATGGTTCAAGAATCATGTTCAACAATAAGCCCACCACAAAGATAGGATTTATCATTCTTCTCAAGATAGAGACTAGGGTTTATTGTCTTGTGACCCTAAACATTTGTTTTGCTTTAATCTTTGCTGGACCAATTTCTATTATGTTCCCAGAGCATCAGTGTTAATATGGCAAACTGAAAAATGGTTTCGGAAGAAAGTAGAAGCAGAGAGATGCTTCCATTATTCTATATGCATGATTAATGTCAGTAATATGCACTATCATAACAAAATCTGGAACTAGTTTGTACTATAGAACCCTTGATAATCAAATAATGTCATTGAATATATTTGTCAATGGTGACAAATTCAAAGTCTATAGATAATTCAAATGTCTATTTTTTCGAGACATGTAATCAAAGCCATACAAAAATTAAAAGGCAAATAAATGGTTAAAATAAAAAAAATCAACATTGCATTATCAGATAGTAAAATAACGGTGGCTCTTATTCTACTTTTAAATAATATGTTGTTGTTGATTGAATTTAATTTGAATCAGGAGTGTTTAATTTTAAGTTATTGTAGTTTGTTTTGGTTTGCCCATGTAAGGCATGCTATCCATTCTTAGTTTTCACATGATCTTCCTTGACTCAAATTTTGTGTGGCCACAGTTGTCACGGATCATTTACTTGTTCTCAAGTAACATGCATGATGCTTCGCTATCACTAAGTATTCACACCACATGTGCTCGCTTGTTGCTGAATTTGGTGCGTAGCTATAATCTGTTCTTTAGAATTTATTTGACTTTATTCTTTGTTTATCCTTTTTTATTTCTTATTTTCTTTATGAAGAGTTGTTATGAAAGCTCATAGGGATTAGTAAAAAGTTGTAAGGAATCATTTGGTTTTGATGTGCCATGAAGTGCTATGTCTTATGCTTTGTTCGGTACATGAAAATCAATACTTTGGAAGTGGAAATGGAACTTGTATCAACAATCTGATGTCTTATGCTCACTTGGGATGTAAAATACGATCAAAATACATGAATACGGTTTCCTTCCATATAATGATGGACGTGTTCAGCTTTCCTTCCGTATAATCTATGATGGCTGGCATGAACAATGATGTGGGTTTCTGGACTTTAATATTTTTAATATTGGACTGTTTGATATTATTTATTAAATGGGTTTAATGTTTCTGCATTTACTGGATTTTTTTTTCCTGCAGCACTCAAATAAAAGTGAGTGGGTCCCATTGTAAAGAGATGAGAGAGAAAATATTAGTGGGATCCACTCACTTTTATGTGAGTGCTGCAGAAAAAAAGTTTCTGTAGTAAATGCAGAAACATTAAACCCTTATTAAATATATCAAATTTATATGATATTCAGTTTAATTAGTCATGAAGTATAATGTTATAAAATTCTTGTCCTTTTTAGTAACTTCACACCTCAAAGTTCTTTTGATTAAAGCCGTCCAAATATATTTATTTTCTCAAAATCACTTTTGAGGGAAGACCCAAACGTAAATCATGCTACTTTGAAATCAATTCTATCTGATATCTTATTTTCTAAATCAACTTTTCCAAAACGAAATTTTGGTCCACTCCCAACATGCACTAAGTTATTACTTTAACTTAATTTAAATTTTAATTATTGAATTTGGAGCTCTATTATTAGCCCTAAGGTTATTTTTATTGTAGACCTTATTTATTGAAATACGATTGAGTTGTATTTGACTATTTGCCATCATACACTCTCCTACCCCCCCCAAAAAAAATAAAATAATAATAAAATAAATAAATAAATATACCATTTATTTTGCATCAAGCGTTATGACATCAAGGTTCTGGTTTCTTGCACGCAGCTATTTATTGAATTACGATTGAGTTGTACTAGAATGATTGTATTAGTTAGTTGCACTACTTATTTTTATGTAATTTATTTTTGTTCTTACTGTTTCTTTTCAGTTAATAATGTATTTTGTCTCTTGTAGTCTTGTCCTTTCTCATCAAGAGGTTTTCTATTTAGCCCCTCTCCATTCTCCCAAATGAAGAGGGTAGGAGTTGTTTGTTGATCGATTGACAAGTTCTCTCATGTTATAATTTTCATTGGATCTAGGTGGAGCCAATTTTTGAGAAAGGTGTTGATCAACAGTCTATGGATGAAGCACGAGTTCTGTTGGTCTGCTGAACAATTTGTGCTGCATTTGTACAGTTTTGTATTTTTTGGACTTCATAACTTTCTGGGAATGACTTGCATTATGTTCCTCTACAGGGTCGTATTCTAGATGCTTTTGTTGGGAAATTCAGTACTTTCAAGCGTACAATACCCCAGGTAATTGTGCTTCTCTTTTGTAAATACATCATTTAATGCAAAAGAAATTGGATGATTGATGTTATTAGATTGAATAAACAAATATACTGGGGAAGAGAGTTATGGTTACTTTCTTCTTTCCCTTTGTCTCTCTTTGATTCAGTACTTTCAAGCGTACAATAAGGCAGATTATAAGATGATATGAGTTAGTGCATTGTTCTTCTTTCTCTGGCCTCTTCTCTGTCTCTCTTCTATCTCTTTCCCTCTCTCTCTCTAATCTGAATACTATAAGAGTTGTACCAGAGCAGGATCTTTTTTCCTTAAATCTTGATCCTCAAGGGGAATGATTTCTTTTGGGTGGGGTATTATTATGGAGTAAAAAATGAATAACAAAAATAACGGAATGGGTAGTTATAGAAATTAGAGGCAGTTAAAAGTATTATTTCCTATAAATAAATATTAAGTACACATTTGTAAGGCAGAATGAGATCATATGAATTAGTGCATTGTTGTTCCTCTCTCTCGCCCCCTCTCTTCTCTCTCTTGAATCCTTCTCTTTCTCTTTCCCATTTCAATAACATAACAGGTGTATATGTCTATGTGTGAACGTCTAAATGTGTCCTCATTGCCTAATCATTGAGATGAAGTTGGTTGCTAAGCTTGTCATCTGAATAATCCATTAATATTCCTTTTATTGATCATGGGCTGTTTTTTATTCGTTACTTTAACTAGCCTTGTAATGCCTGTAATTTATTGCTATGTTTCTTCTTAACTTGTTTGGCAATATCATGTTTGCTTCTACTAATAGCTGTTGGAGGAGGGGAGGAAGGAAAGGATCGTGCTACTCTGAGGTCAAAACTCAAATTGCCGGTGCAGGTTAGTGGGATACTTTTGTGAGGATGTTGTGAGGATATATTGGTACTGCAATAATTAATATGGCATTTGGATTGAATTCAATTTTACTCTATTTTGAAGTTTTAGGTTGAGAAAACAGAATATTGTAACTCGTTTAAGAGTAAGGACAACATTGTATAAAGAAAATGGAAAGATCTGTTTTGTTTTGATACAAAATGTATATTTCATTTATTATGAATGATAGAGTACATAGAGTACATCACACATACAAACAAATATATATATATATATATATATATACTCCCTTTGGTTCTTAATATAAGCTGCACTTTAATGAAGACATTGAACTCCAAAGTGGATTTTATATTAAGGACCAGAGAAGACAAAGGAGTAAAAGCTAATTAACAGGCCTAATAAATGTTAATAAACTATACGATAACAAAAATATTTCCATATCCGCCCTTAAGTTGGATGATAGATATTTATCATGTCCTACTTGCGTATACACTCATCAAAATTCTCTCTTCCCTTGGTGAGAAGATTAGCAACTTGCTTCCTTGATGGAACATATATTACGGACACGAGTCTACTTCCTTGATGAAATGTATGTCTAGTTCATCATGTTTTGTTCTATAATGTTGTATTGAATTATGTGATATGCTTATGGCTGCCTTGCTATCAGAGTAGAGTTAAATAGGCAAATCTGCCCCAATTTTTATGTCTTTGAGAAATTTCTACAACCACAAACCCTCACAGATCCCATGCGCTACGACTTTAAACTCAGCTTGAGTTGCACTCCCAGACACCACATTTTTTTTCCTACTCCTCCAAGTTACTAGATTTCCCCATACGAAGGTAGAATACCCATATGTAGATCTTCTATCTTCGAAGCGCCCTTGTAATCAGCATCACTATGCATCTTTGCACTGGGTTGTTCACCTCTTTTGAAGAATATGCCTTTCCTAAGGGCGCCTTTTAGATACGTCAAAATTTGGTACACAACTCGTAGGTGAATTTCTTTTAGTGAGTGCATGTGCTGACTTACAAAGATCACTGTGGAGGCAATATAGGGTTTTGTATGTGACAAGTATATTAATTTTCCCTCTAAACTTTGATATCTCTCCTTGCCAACAAGTGTGCCTTCTTTTCCTTCTCTTCAGATTCACCTTCCTCATCACTGTGTTGTTCTCCCTTCTTTTTCTTTCTTTTCATTGCAATAGTAGTATCAGTTGGGTATAACCTAAGCATTCTAATTTCTATTAGGAGATCAAGGACATTGTCATGAAATAAATCAGAAAGTTATATTATTCATGATAAACGTATGGGTATTTATACAAGAGAGGGGAGCCCATACATAATGGCTCATAATAATGATTATATGTGTAATCCATAATTATAAGGGATTTGATTACAATCCCATGATTTCAGATATATACATTAATACTAATATATTATTTCCTACAAGTTGAAGCATAGATGTTAATCATGCTCAACTTGTTACAAGAAAACATAATATAAATAAATCCAAACAAAATAATTTTCTTCTTCATGAGATCTTGAATCAACCGGCAAGTTCGAGGCACATCCAAGAATAGTTCAACCAAATGTCACGTCGAGGACATTCAAAAGAAACGATCCAACAACTTCACCCGAGTTCGAATAGCAGTACCAAACCACGGTAGAAGTTGCAGCAAACGATCTCACAAGGGACCAAACAATCGGAAACGTCTCATCAAAGACAAAGCAACAATGAACGTCTCATTAGGGACAAACACCAAACGGTCTCACGGGGACCAAACAATACTCCAAACGTTTCAATAGAGATAAACACCAAAGAAACACCTCACCGGAGGCAAAGAACAAATGGGTCACACAAGGACCACCAAGCAGCAAATAATTGCCCGAACGCGAAAGTCGGAAAGCTTAGCGAGATCCGACACACGAAAGTAACCAACTTGAATCAAGAAGAACCAAACGCTTGAACTTGAATGATGAACCCAAACCCTAAAACCCAAACGAGACAACATAACCACCAAGGACAAGGCACACACTTTCTCTCTCCCCCCTGTGAATAGTGATGAGTCACGGTCATTGTTCATGGAACAGTACTACAATCAACCAGAAAATTGACGAAAACTGAAATGACACGAGCTCACACACGCCGGAGGCAGGCCACTATCACTGTTCATGCTACAGTACTATTCATTCTATAGTAACTGTTCACGCTACAGTAATAGTGGCCATCAGAAAAAAAAAAAACTCAAATTGGCCAAGAACAATCCCTAAGCTTTGATACCATGTAATGAAATGAATTAGAAAGTTATGTTATTCATGATAAATGTATGAGTATTTATACAAGAGAGAGGAGCCTATACATAATGGCTCATCATGATGATTATATGTGTAATCCCTAATTATATGGGATCTGATTACAATCCTATCATTTCAGATATATACATTAATACTAATATATTATTTCCTATGAGACATATTTTAAAGTTGTTTATGTCCAAAGACGGTTGTTTTATTCCAATGGAAGAAGAGATACATATAGGCTCCTTTCCTAGGTTGTGAACAGATCCTAGTATCTCGCTAGATAAGATAATGTCTATGAAATAATTAGAATAAATCAACATAATCAGATTTTGAATAAAAAACTGTAAATCCATGACAACTCTACATTTAAATTAAAATATATTGATTGGGCCAAGGCCTATATTGGCGTCAACACTCCTTCTCAATTTGGTAAATAAATATCTATCATTTCCAACATACCTCTGAGCTCTTCGAATTTTGGTCTTACAAGTGCTTCTTGGTAAAGAAGTTTGCTACCTAACAATGTGAAGGCATGTGAGCCATTTCAATTATTCCAGAGTCCACCTTCTCCTTGATAAATACTTATCTATTCTACATGCGTAGTTCGTTCATGATGGATAGGATTTTTTATATGGTTTTAACCATAGAATTGAGAATTAGGAATAGAAAAGAGACAAAATAGGCAGAATAGAAAAAGAAGATGAAGAAAGAGAGATTTTGTATAATCTCCACAGGTTCGTATATTGCACAAATCTAATCAGCTGATACACAATGGAGGAGTAGGCTATTTATAATACTATAGCCCTCCTCAAGTCTCTTCCTAACGGCTAGTTTAGGATTAGTGACTAAGTAACGTACTAACTATCTAGTTTACAAATAGGTCCCTAGTTCCATCTTACATTTAGGTCCCTAAATACAGGATTATATGTTCCATATCAGTGCCCCTTGAAACAACCCTTGTCCTCAAGGGTTTGGAAATGAAATCTATGTAGCCTCTTCATCTAAATATCCCTGCCATTGCACTAAAACTTCTGTAATTATTCGGCGCTTCTTTTGACCAATACGTTGTGGTAAAATTTGCTGTGGATATAGAGAATTTGGGACTGCCAGCCAGTCAATAGGAGGATGTCTCTGTTTTACCCTTGGATCTGGACATAGTTTAAGCAAAGAGACATGGAAAGTAGAATGAATCCTAATTTTTGGAGGCAAGTCCAGCTTGTATGCTATTGGTCCTATCTTTTCCTGCACCCTATATGGACCAAAGAACCAAGGAGCTAGCTTTTGATTGCTTCTCGTGGCTGCAGAAATCTGTCTGTAGGGTTGCAGCTTGAGAATCATCCTTGTCCCACCTCAAAATCCCTATTAGACCTTTTTAAATCAGCCTTTTGCTTCATGGTATTGGCTGACCCATGTAGATAATGCTTCAAAATTGCAATAATCTTTTCTCTTGCTTCAAAACTCCTATATACAGCCTCCACTATAGCTGACAGAGGCACATAAGGGACATAAACAGAAGGTTTCTGACCATACAAAAGCCCATGTGGAGTTGCCTTTGTGGAAGTATGAAAATTGATGTTAAACCACCATTCCACCAAAGATAACCATTGACCCCATTCCATAGAAACTTCCCAACACATACACCTCAAGTAGGATTCCAAACACCTATTAAGGACTTCGGTTTGGCCATCATGTTAAGGATTGTAAGCTGAGGAAAGACTTTGCTGCACTTTTAAAACCTTAAGAAACTCTTTCCAGAAATTACTAAGAAAGATAGGATCTCTATTACTTACAATTTCCACCGGGCACCTAGAAACTTGTGAACTTGATCCAAGAAAGCTTGTGCAAGTGTAGAAGCTGAATTGGGATGAGAAAGAGGGATAAAATGAGCTATTTACTCATGATATCAACAATTACCCAAATCACTTCTTTACCTCCAGATTTTGGTAACCCTTCTATGAAGCCCACTGTAATGCTTTCCCATACCTTACTTGGAATTGGTAGTGGATTTAACAATCCAAGTGCAACAGCGGTTTCATACTCACATCTAGCACATGTATCACAGCCCTTAACAGAGTCTTCAACATCCTTATGAAGATGTTTATGAAGATATTTCCACCAAAACAATCCCTTAAGCTTGTAGTAAGTCTCTTGGATGCCTAAATGGCCTCCTTGAGGACTAGCATGAAGCCATTCCAGCAACTTATTCTTCAAGTCAGCTTCATTACTGTTGAATTTAGAGGGATAAAGCATACTCTATTCATCTGTAAATAAAAGAGAGTACATAGGGGCCTTTATATAGGCAAACCTAGAGCTAACCCCATAATCTAATCTAATCAAAATAAATCAAATCTAAATGATTAAGATATAATATCCGAAGATATAATATATCCATATCTAATCCTAAGATATAAAAATATCAAATTTAATAATAATAAGATAATGATTAATCTAAATAATCCCTAATATTCTAACACTCCCCCTTAAGCTGAAAAGTATGTGTTGATGTTTGCCTCAAAATTCTTCAAACTTTGTTACGCTTGCTTTAATCTTCAAAATCTGTAGGCTTGTACTTCATACGTCTCGGCCCATTTATTTTTATTTGGGCTTGTACTCCTAAAGTCTCGGCCCATTTATTTTTGTTTTGGGCTTGTACTCCTTTTAGAGTCTCGAGGTCCCATTTATTTAGCTTGGGCTTGTACTCATTTTTGCTCCTAAAGTCTCGGCGGCCCATTTATTTTTGTTTTGGGCTTGTACTCCTTTTAGAGTCTCGGAGGTCCCATTTATTTAGCTTGGGCTTGTACTCATTTTTGGAGTCTCGAGGTCCCAAATTTCGTTTGGGCTTGTACTCTTTTTTTTTTTTTTTTTTTTTTTTTAGTCTCGAGGCTAGGGCTTCGCTTTTCTTTCTTTCTTTCTTTTTTTTTTTTTTTTTTTTTTTTTTTTTTTTTTTGGAGTTTCGGCCGTGGTAGTGAAGACGCGATGAGGACGAGTTTGGAGTTGTGAGGGCGATTTCGTCAACGGTGGAGATGGCGTGGAGAAAGACGGCGGACGGCGCGGAGGACAACGATGACTACGGTGAACGGCAAGCACGATTTACTTCGTGACATGCTCTTTTTCCTCTTCGATCTGCGACATAGCCGTCTACGCTCGATCTGATTCCCGACACTCCAAAGACGGCTTGGCGGAGGAGGTGCGATGGTGGTTGTAAGCGCGAGAAGCTATTCAAACTTCCTTTGTCGATGGTGAAGCCGTTGCGAGAGGGTCGACGGAGGTGGAGTCGACGGTTGTGTGTCTTTGCTCTTCTTTAGTATCGCGGCTTCTCTTGTTTTTGTTGAAGAAGAAGGTGGTGTGTTTTTCGATTCCCGAGCTACGCCGGACCGTGCAGTATGACAACGTCGCCGATGATGGCGAGGTTCTCTTCCTTGTCCAACACTGAATTTCCTTCTTCTTGCTATCTCTATGTGTTTCGGCGCATCCGGTCTTCTCCTTTCCTCTTTCGGCTTGCTCACCTCGGCTCGTTCTTGAAGTAGAAACTCCGCGGCACTCTTCTGCGACTCAAGGTCTATGTTGTTGGTTCTAATTTCTAGTGGAAACAGAGTGAAAGAAGAGTTTCTTTGGAATCTGCAAAGCTTTGCTAGAAAGAATAACGCCGGAAAACACGGGTTTTCGCTTTTGGACTTTTTCTATGGCTGTTCGCGGCGCTCGAGCCTCTGTTCTCTCTCTCTCGATTGTATTCTTCGGTTTTGAGATGATGAAGGTTTCGAGAGAACATCGTTGGATAGAGAATTGATAGTGAGATAGTAAGGAAGGAAGATGAAGGTCCAGTAGTTTCCCTTTGTTTGTGATGTCGGCCTTCCTCTTCGTCCTTGTGATTTTCGACACGGTGATTAGAACCACATGCGGGTACGGAAGAGAGTTGCCGTCCTCTATGCCTTCAAACCTTCAAATAGAAGGCCCTAGCTTTGATACCATGTTGAATTTAGAGGGATAAAGCATACTCTATTCATTTGTAAATAAAAGAGAGTACATAGGGGCCTTTATATAGGCAAACCTAGAGCTAACCCTAGAATCTAATCTAATCAAATCTAAATGATTAAGATATAATATCCTAAGATATAATAAATATCAAATTTAATAATAATAAGATAATAATTAATCTAAATAATCCCTAATATTCTAACAATTACTAACAACCAAAAGGTTGTTTTTCCTCAAATAAGTGCCATCCCATGAATACCTTTGAAGCAACCCATCTTTATCTTCACTTCAGCAAGGATAGCTGCAATTTCTGGATCTAATTCCCAACTTTTCTGAATTTCTTCCATCAATTCAGGAGTAGTAGTATTGAAAGAAATCTGCATTATTTGATACCCATGCAACCTTGACAAAGCATCAGCCACTTTGTGTTGTCATTTCCCTTCTTATACTGAATCTCATAGTCATACCCTAAAAGTTTTGCTATCCAATACATCTGAAATGGTGTTTTCAGTTTTTGTCCCAATAGGTATTTGAGACTTTGCTGATCTGTTCTGATAATGAACTTGCTACGCTCCAAATATTGGTGCCAATACTCAACTGCTTGTACGATAGCTAACAACTTTTTTTCATATATGGAAAGACTCAAGTGTTTAGGAGCTAGAGCCTTACTGAAATAAGCCAATGGCTGCCCTTGCTGCATCAACAAAGCACCAATGCCTCCACCACATGCATCAGTTTCAACTACAAAGTCTTTGGAGAAATCTTGCAGTGCTAATACTGGTGCTGACATCAGTACCTTTTTCAATTTTTGAAAGGCTTCAGTTGCTGTTTCTGTCCATTTAGAGACATCTTTTCATAATAAAAGTGTAAGATCCTTTGCTATAGATCCACACCCTTGAATAAACCTTCGATAGTACCCAGCCAAACCAAGGAAAGCTCTCAATTGTTTTGCTGTCTTAGGTTCAGGCCAATTTGCAACAGCCTGAATTTTCTTTGGATCTGTTAGTGGAGTGTTAGGTGGAATGTTAGTGCCTTGATTCCCTCTCCATGTTCCCTCCCTAATTCCCTCCTTAATTCCCGAGTGCTTTCCTTTATGTCCCCCTCCTTATTTGTGAGAGGACCCGAACACGATGAGTCCGAGAATCTTATTTTCTCATTCACTAATGATCAAATATATATACGAGACGCGATAATGAATCAGCGACCTAGATCTTGAATCACGACTCTTTCGGGATTGCAATAGGAAATCTAATTCCTAATATCTTTCAAATATCTTAAATTAAAACAAATTAAAAAACAGATAAACCCGGCGACTAATCCGCATCGCATCTGTTGAGATATGCGTGATTCGGACCCGCAACATATTCGGACTTCCAACACTCCCCTCAAGTTGGATCATAGATGTTGATCATGTCCAACTTGCTAACATGATGCTCAAACTTGTCTTTGGTTAACCCTTTGGTCAACATATCTGCGATCTGTTCTCGGATGGGACATACTTTAGGCGATAATCCCACTATCGATCTTTTCTCTTATGAAATGTCGATCTATTTCAACATGTTTGGTTCGATCATGTTGTACTTTGGGTTGTGTGAGATGTTAATGGCTTCCATGTTATCGAGAATAGAGCCTAAGCGGGAGACTTGCATTCATCTCAGTTCTTCAAGTACCCGTTTTACCCATATTCCTTCACAAATTCCCAGTGCTATTGCTCGAAATTCTGCTTCTGCCTTGCTTCTTGCTACCACACTTTGTTTCTTGCTTCTCCAAGTAACCAAATTACCCCATACAAACGTACAATAACCGAGGTTGATTTCTGTCCTCTTGGTCACCGCCCGATCTGCGTACGTGAACATTTCAACGATCCGTTGAGTGGATTTCTTAAAGAATAGTCCACGTCCTGGAGAGCCCTTCAAATACCTAAGGATTCGGTAGACTTCATCCAGATGCTTCTGTTTGGGATCATGAGAGTGTTGACTTACCATTCGACGCAAATGCTATATCGAGTGCGGTATGTGAGAGATATATCAACCTCCCTACCATCCGTTGATATCTACCGTATCAACGGGTTTTCCCAACTCCTAATCTTCCCCAATTTTGTCGGCCGTATAGGAATATCACTAGGTCTACAACCCAACATGCCTGTTTCCTTTAAGAGATCCGAGAATATACTTTCTTTGAGAGATATAGATGCTGTTTTTGATCGGCTACCTCCATTCCAAGGAAGTATTTCATTTCTCCAAGGTCCTTGACTTGAAATTCCCGATCTAGAGCTACTTTAATTCGATCAATTTCTTCTTCATCATCTCTGTCAAGACAATGTCATCTACATATCTTGCTAAAACAACAATCTTCCTATTTGTATGCTTGAAGAACATAGTATGATCACTTTGTCCACGAGTG
The DNA here is from genome assembly GCA_019022615.1 of Acacia melanoxylon. NCBI lineage: Eukaryota > Viridiplantae > Streptophyta > Magnoliopsida > Fabales > Fabaceae > Acacia > Acacia melanoxylon. Next base: position 911,381 of record JAFJYJ010000122.1, read on the forward strand.
TATTCTTGATTTTTCAAGACTTGGGTAAATCTTTCAAACCAAGCTCTGGGAGATTGTTTTAGACCATAAAGTGACTTTTTGAGTTTGCATATCTGGTTTGCTTTCTTTCCTGGGAACCCTGGAGGAGATTTCATGTATACTTCCTCCCTTAGTTCTCCATTAAGGAATGCATTCTTCACATCCAGTTGGTGTAGGCGCCGTCTAGGTTTGAAGCCAAAGATAACGAGGATTCGGATTGTGTTTAATTTTGCGACGGGGGCAAATGTTTGAGTATAATCCATCCCATAAGTTTGAGAGAAACCTTTTGCCACAAGCCGTGCCTTATATTTATCAAGGCTTCCATCGGCTGTATTTTGGGGTGAAGACCCACTTGCATCCAACTTTGCTTTCTTCCCTTTTGGTAGATCCACGAATTCCCATGTTTCATTACGGATCAATGCTTCCATCTCGCCTAAGACAGCTTGTTTCCATTCGGGATCGTCTAGTGCCTCATCTACGTTTTTAGGTATTGTGATACCATCAAGTTGAGAGACAAAAGCATGGTATTTAGATGATAGAGCCCGATATGATACAAATTTCTCTATAGGATGTCGTGTGCATGTTCTGGGTTGCTTCCTCGTAGCAATTGGTAAATCCGGAGTATCAACACTATCGAGTTGTCATCGGCGTTCTCTATTTGTAAATCATGCTCTTCGCCATGTTCATCTTGGACCTATCACCGGTTCCGACTCGGGCGTGTCTTGTGAACTTGAGGTACTTTATTACCACATGTTTTTGATAGCCTTCTTGTATAGATGTTCTTCCATTTATTTGGGTTGTCGGTTTTATTATCCCCCGAAGTAGTTGTTTGGGTAATCGTTTCCTCTAGGTTGGGAATATAGAGTGTAGTGTCATGGAATGCAGGTTCAGGCAAGGGTTCTGGTGAGGTTTCAGATACTGTTAAGGTCTGAAATTCAGTGTAATTCTCCCCCTGAATTGAGGACGAGGAATAGAAAGGGACATTCTCATGGAAGGTAACATCACAAGAGACAAGTAGACGTTTGGTGGTAGGATCATAGCATTTATAGCCTTTTTGAGAAGGAGAGGAGCCCAAGAAGAGACAACGAACGACCTTGGGGTCAAGTTTGGATGTGTGGTGGAGGTGAACATATGTAGTGCATCCAAAGACTCTTAGCGGAAGGGTCTTTTCAAGATAGGGGATATGAAGTGTTCATGGAGGACCTGGAGTGGGGTTTTGAATGAGAGAGGTTTGCTGGGCATGCGATTAATGAGAAACACAGCATTAAGGATTGCATCCCCCAATGGTGCTTTGTGGAAGAGGAATTGAGCATGAGTGCTCTTGCGGTGTCTAGGATATGACGGTTTTTTCTCTCGGCAATACCATTTTGTTGGGGTGTATTTGGGCATGTGCTTTTATGAATGATGCCATGTTCGTGGAGAAAGGTGGTAAGGGTGGTGTTAAAATACTCGGTGCCATTATCGGAGAAAGGTGGTAAGGGTGGTGTTAAAATACTCGGTGCCATTATCGAGTGTAAAATTCAAATTTTTGTTTGAAATTGGGTTTGGATCATGTTATAAAAAATAATGAAGGTTTGGGGAACCTCGGATTTGCTTGTTAAAAGGTAAACCCATCTTACTCGGGGTGTGATCATCAATAAATGTGACGAACCATTGAGTTTGTTCTATTAGAGATGCGGGATGGTCCCACACATCACTTGTGGATGGTAGTAAATGGGTTTGTGAAGCATGATATGGGATCGGGAAAGGATGATGCGTGATGTTTCGCACGTTCACATGTATCGCAATAAAGCGAGAAAGATCTTTATTTGAATAAAGAGAAGGAAATAGTTTTAACAAATAATCAAGATTAGGATGACCTAACCGCTTGTGCCACAACTCCAAACTACTAGTTACGGGAGAGACACTTTGTTACAAGACCTAGTGCTACGAAAATTGCTATCATTCGGGTAATAAAGTCCATCCCGTTCATTAGCAATGCCAATCGTCGTCCCCGTGAGTAGATCTGAAAAATGCGGTGAGTGGTAAAGAAGTCGGCATGGCATCGTGCATCATTAGATAAGCGACGAACAAATAACAAATTGCATTTCAAAGTAGGAACATGTAGCACATTTTGTAGAACCGAGTAGGAGAGATTTTTACATCCCCAAAACCAGCAACAATAGAATCGACGCATCGACAATGGTAACGGTCATTTTAGTGTCGGTGGAGTATAGTTCATGAATAGTGAGGCGTTATCGACATATGATCGAAGCTCCGAATCTACAATCCGGCAATTCCCAACACTCATACCTTTGATAACGGATAGAGCTTTAAAAAAGTTACCTCGTTTGACTATTGTGGCGGTGGGTTGCCTTTGAGGAGGTTGCGGTGTAGATAGTACTTCAATGATTTTGTCAACTCTATCACCTTTTGGTGTTACGGTGGTAGAAATAGAATCAGCTTCTTTGGATGTTTCAACGACATAGCTTCGCCCCATTGTTTCCTTGGCTTCCAATCGGCGGTTTTCCATGGTTTTCCCAACATGTGTCTTTAGAGTGACCCACCTTCTTACGGTGATCATAGGTTGGTCGTTCTCGGTTGGAACGAGTCATTAGAGCGGGCAGCCAAGGCCGACGGTTCTGGACTTATGATTTGTGGGCCGTTTTGAGGTCTCGAGGCCTCCTTAAGCATAACACGTCTTCGGATTCTTCATTCCGGAGTGTTGCAAAGGCTTCTCGGACACTTGGAAGGGGAACTTGACTTAAAATTCTACCACGAATTTCATCATAGGATTTGTCTAGGCTGCAAGGAGTTCAAACAGCCTAGCTTTCTCTATTTTCTTAGCTTGGGCAGCGAGAATAAGATGTACAACAAGGAGTGTCATCACTTATGAGATCGAGTTCTTGCCAAAGCGTGCTTTTGGCAAGATAATAGTCACCTAAAGGAAGATTACCTTGTTTCAGATCCCAAACTTTTGCACGGAGGTCGAAAATGTATGAGGAATTGCCACCGTCACTATATGCTTCACGTATAGCGTCCCACATCTCTTTGGCGGGCATTTGCATGAACATGAAGTAGCGCTTTACGGAGGGCCCCATGGAGTTGACGAGCCGAGAATGGACGGTGCATCTGCGTTTTCCGGACTTCCGTTGCTTTCTCATCGAAAGATGAAGGTGGCGTGACCGGCCGTGACGTGGCCTAACTTGCCGCGACCTTTGAGGGCGAAACTCGCGACCGGCGAGACCACTTGTCTATAGTTCTCACCATTCGGACGCTCTGGGATGATGGTGATAGCTGATCCTTCAATGGTGGCTGTTGTGGAGCGCGGTATGCTAGTTTCGGAGGAGTCTCCCGTCGCCATCGTTCCGAGAGGTGCGACGAGGGATGAGAACTCGACTCCGCTCCAGTGGGCGATCGTCGGACATCATCGCGAGATGGAGAGTTGATCGACGTTGCGCGGGACGCTCGATACCATGTGAGAGGACGCCGAACACGATGAGTCCGAGAATCTTATTTTCTCATTCACTAATGATCAAATATATATACGACGCGATAATGAATCAGCGACCTAGATGCGAATCACGACTCTTTCGGGATTGCAATAGGAAATCTAATTCCTAATATCTTTCAAATATCTTAAATTAAAACAGATTAAAAAACAGATAAACCCGGCGACTAATCCGTTCGACTAATCCGCATCCGCATCCGTTGAGATATGCGACGATTCGGACTGCAACATATTCGGACTTCCAACGTATTCCTTCCATGTAACGAGATGGTACACCCTTATATGAATATGCTTGTTCTCCATCCTCTCTGTTTCTATGAGTTCACATGGTATCGAGCACGTAGGTTCAAATTTGTTTTCCGTTTATCATCCAATTGTTCGAGATCGTTCCGGTGAACAGTAACATTCGCAAATTTCAGCATGTTTTGTATTGTTCCGATGAACGGTGACGTTTGCGAGATTTCGACGGAGCGGCTCGTATTCGTTCCGGTGAACAGTGACGTTCACGAATGCGCATGACGAAAGCTTGTGTTCTCGTTCCGCAAATGATGACGTTCGTAGAAACACTGATTTCACCGTTGGTCACCGTTCTGTTTCCTTTCGGAGAATTTCCAGATTCTCGGTGACTTTGTGCGGATTCCGGCGAGTGTTCCGCACTTTCCGGCAGAACCGTTTTAGTCTGTTCTTCTCATTTCCGGCCCGATCCGTGAGTTTTGAAGCTTCGGTAAGCTTGTTTGAATTTTCCGGCGAGTTTCCGGTGGATTGTTTGAATTTTCCGGCGAGAATTTCTAGATTCCGGCTACATGTTTCCAGAATCCGTGAACGCTATGGGTCTTCCGGCGACACCTTTTCGACTATTTCTGAAAGGATTTCAGGTCTGGACTTATCTATTCCAGATTGTGTACGTTAGGTTCGTCTCAATTAAGGTGGTGTGTGGCTGTTTGGTCATGTTTGGTGGCTGTTTGGTCACGTTTGTGATTGTTTATCTTGTTTTTTTTTGGTTATTTCTTATGGCTAAGTGTGTTTATTATTGCATCTATTTGGTCACGTTGGTGACATTTCTTTGTCAAGAATTGTGAAGCCTCAGTTTGGAGTTGTGACCATTTTCTGGTCATGTCTTGTTCTACAACATCGAGCCTTCATTCCCGGTGTGTATAGGCCGGTTCTTTACTTCGAAGGTTATGTTGTGAGAATGAATTCAGCACAGTCGGCATTTCGTTTCTTGCACGTTCACTGGTTTCTAGTGGCTGGATGTTTGGTTGTTTCGTCGTCCAGCACGTTCGTGAAGTGCCCTTTTGTCCCGAATGCTAATCTCGCTGAATTTTGCGTCCTCCGAGGAGAGGTGTTTGGCAATTATTTGCGGTTTTGTTGTTACTTGTATTCAAGCCGCATACACGGCTTGAGGGGGAGTGTGTGAGAATTTTGGATTATTTCTTTTGTGTGTGAGAATTTTGTAATTTTGGATTATTTCTTTTGTGATGGGATTATCTTTGTAACAAGTTGGATCTATGCTCCAACTTGAGGGGGAGTGTTAGTGGAGTGTTAGGTGGAATGTTAGTGCCTTGATTCCCTCTCCATGTTCCCCTCCCTAATTCCCTCCTTAATTCCCTGAGTGCTTTCCTTTATGTCCCCCCTCCTTTCTATATAAATAGGCTATAGGTATTCCTTCCATGTAACAGATGGTACACCCTTATATGAATATGCTTGTTCTCCTTCCTCTCTGTTTCTATGAGTTCACAGGATCTATAGCTACCTTGCCTTCACTAATGATATGACCAAGGTTTAACCATAGAATTGCGAATTAGGAAAAGAAAAGAGACAGAATAGGCAGAATAAAAGAATAAGATGAAGAAAGAGAGATTCTGTATAATCTCCACAGCTTCTGTATATTGCACAAATCTGATCAGCTGATTCAAAATGGAGGAGTAGGCTATTTATAATACTATAGCCCTCCTCAAGTCTCTTCCTAACGGCTAGTTTAGGATTAGTGACTAATTAACATACTAACTATCTAGCTTACAAATAGGTCCCTAGTTCCATCTTACATTTAGGTCCCTAAATATAGGATTATATGTTCCATATCAATTTTTCACCATCTCAATAGCAGATGTCACATCTTAGCTTGATAGATGTGCTTAGAACAAGTTTTAATATTTTAGGTCCTTGATGCCCTATTTGTTTTGCAATAATGAATTTTGGTGGATTGGGAGTGAAACTTTAAAAATATGTTTGGTATCGGGTAATATTTGAAAGGAATGTTAGCATTAATTTTATTTATAATCAGACATAATTAAAAAAAAAAAGAGCGCAAAACCCTTCAACAACAAAAAGCTTAGTTTGCAAGTGGAGAAACCCACCCCACCTCGCACACGAGATGCAGCGCAATAGCTCCTAGGTTTGCTTTGGGATCATATGGCGTGCAATAATATACCGATGCTCGCCCCCATGACAAACACCGAACCCATTGTGTAGGTTTGTCATTTACAAAGCAAAGTGCAAGTAAGTTTCAAGTCCCTTGTTCAGTATTTGGTCGTTAGTTTGCGAGATGATAAGCTGAACTAAGGCATAATCAAGTTCCAAATTGGCTGAAGAGTTCCTTTCAAAATTGAATGAAGTATTCAATGCCATTGTTGAGGGTATGAACATAAGTGAACATGAAGGCTTGAATATGTCTATTTTTTCTCTTAGCTATTCCATTTTGTTGAGGGGTATGAACACGTGCTTTTGTGGATGATGGTTCTTGCGGAAAAAAATTTGAGTGATTGAAGTATTCAATGCCATTGTTAGTGTATAAATCTCGAATATTGGAATGGAATTGGTTCTATATCATAGCGTAAAAATTGGGCAATAGAGATGAGACCTCGAGACTTGTCTTTTAAAAGGTAAGCCCAAGATAGATATGGTAATCTATGAAGATCCTTATTATTGGTGCGGTTGGCCAAATGGGTCACCACAAGTCACTCGTTAGTTGTGAAATGTTTTTGTAGGTGTATATTTGACTCTAAGAAAGGAAGTTCGATGGTGTTTTGCAAATTCACACACCTCACACTGGATTTCATTGATATTCTGGTTTGCACATAGATTGGGAAACAATCGTTGGAGGTCTTGGAAATGAGAGTGACCAATCGTCTTTTTCCATAACGTGAAATTGTTAACCTTTGAGATAGATGCAAAATGGCTCACAATAGGTAAATGTCGGTTTGACTTAGAAATAGTTATGCCCCCCATGTTTCGTTGTACTTCCAATTGTTGCTCTAGAGGAAAGGCCCTTCTTGTAGTTTTGGCTTGTTAAAGTAAGGGTCTTAACCCTTTAAGGGTTGTAATCCTTTAGGGTCCTTTAGGATAGGGTCCTTTAGGGGCCGGTTCGGGAGGCTTTTAGGAGCCTCTTCTACGTATATATATGTATGTAATCTGCCCATATCTTAAATACAATTCAATATACATTTTCTCTCTTTTATCAGGTAACATGGTATCAAAGCTCAGGCAAAGTTCTTAGCAAATTTGGGTGTTTTCCGGTGGCGTATATCAGAAGCGTTAACGAATAAGTGGCCCGGCCAGGCGCCAATCTGTTTCTTTTCGGGGGGAGAAAGTGAGTACCTCATTTGGTTGTTCTATTGTCTCTAATTAGCCGCTAGAGCGGAACCGCAGCGACGGTGGTGTGGAGGGAGAGAATCGATGGTGAAGTCTGCATTTCGCATGTTCTGGTCTTGCTGGTTGGAACGTTGATTTTCGGTTACGCAAATTTTGTTTGAGCGTTGCAGCTGTCTCCTTTCTTCATATTTGTCGTGGTTCAGTCCACGGCTGGTTGTGCTATTTCTTGTTGGCTGCCGGAGCTTATTTTGGCGGTGCCGGAGTTTGTTCTGGAGTTTCTTTGAATTTTCCGGCGAGTTTTCCCAGTTTTCGTGAAAATTCCAGATTCGGCGAGTTTCCAAATTCTGTCCAGACCATCATTTTCGGACTTCTGTTATTTTCGGCGATATTCTTTGATTCTCGGTGAGGTTCTAAATTTTCCGAGTTTTCGGAGAATTTTCCAGATTCCGGTGGAGTTTCCGATTCCGACAAATATTTTCCAGATTCCGGCGAAGTGTTCTGAATTTTCCAGCGACTGTTTTCCAAATTCTGGGAAGAAGAAGGGCGACCGCGGTGAAGGTGATTCAGGTTCTGTGAGAGGCGGTGAATAACATTCTTCAGCGAGGAAGAAGGGCGATGGGGGAGAAGAAGGTGAAGACAAAAGAAAGTCTCTTGAAGGTCTCCCTCTCGTGTTCACCTCTTCGGGTCGATCTCTCTTTGTCTCTTCCTGATCTGACCCGCTGGACGTCGCTGGTATTAGAGCTTTGTGAGTTGGTGAAGATGAAGGTGGGGATGGTGGAAGGTTGTTGCCGGCAACCGAAGTGGAGCCCAGGTGAAGCTGATTTGTGGAGCCGTGGAGAAGAGTCGCACTCTTCTCATAGGCGCGGTGGTGAAAGGTGAGGGAAAAAACTCACCGGTGACGGAGAAGTGATGATGAAGCGTGGGTCGAAGGTCGAGGGAGATGGTGGATAAGACAGAGAGCGGCGCGAGTTGATCGGATGGGTTCATCTTCCATAGATCGTGAGTTTGCTTGTTCTTGCGTTTTGAGTCTTTGGTTCAGACTTCATACACTGGGTCTGGCATTTTGTTTTGTATTCTGCCTTTTTCATTGTGGTGGAGTTAATTATTGCATCTCCTATGCTTTGGTTTACCGATTATGGGGCGTGATGTTTCGGACTTAATGGGAGTCTGGGTCCCACGAGACTATTTAATTCTGCTCTTTTGTGATATGTGATCATGGAAGCGGTTGGCTAATGGAATCAAATGAAGTGGGAAAGTTGGTCATGGTGGACACCACGTGAAATAGTCCAACAGGTTTGAAACTCACATTGAACTCCTTGCAAAGAAATATGGTGCAGACGCACTTTTCAAAAGGGAAGTCAGAAAAGTTGGTAGTGGTGGGTCCCTAGAAAGAAAAACAAAAGGAGTTTGAAAATAAAGGGCACTTTGAATGTGATTCAGCACTATTCAATCAAAATGAGGAGGAGTGTGTGGTGATGCATTTGAATTGAATTCCGAAGTTTGCTTTTGTTCAGCAACGAACACTGTTCATTTATACGTATGGCACTGTTCATTTGTACGTCTGGGGTACTATTCGTAAATACGGTACTGTTCATACGTACATGTGGTGATTTTCACATTTTTTGTTTATCTTCGTTTCCAGTGCCGTTTCATCAATCTGCTTCTAGTTTGGTGGTTATTTGCTTCCTGATTGTGGAAGTGTTATTTGGTTATTGGGATGACGATTGCTTCTGTTTGGTCAATAATGTGACGTTTGCTATTGAGAATTGTGAAGCCTCAATTTGGTGTTGTAATCTCGGATGAGATTGTTCTGTGGTGACTAAAGAGGTTTCTGATGAGGTTATTGATACCTTGTTTGCTTGTTGTGACCTATTGGTCATTTGGGTTCCGTTTGGACTTTGTGCTTCGGCTTTGCTGTCTCCAACGTCGAGCCTTCATTTCCGGTGTGTGTAGGCCGGTTCTTTGCTTCGAAGGTTGCGTTGTGAGCTTGGGTTTTCGGCATTTCATTTGGTGCACGTTCACTTGTTTCTGGTAGCTGGGTTCTTTGTTTTCCAGCACGTTCGTGAAGTGTTCTTTTGTCTTGAATGCCGTGTTTGTGATTGGGTAATTTCATGGCCCGTTCAGTGAGGTGTTTGGCAATTATTTGCTGTTTGGTGGTCCTTGTGTGACCATTTGCTGCTTTGCCTCCGGTGAGGTGTTGGTATCTGGTGAAACCGTTTGGTGTATCGTTTGGTCTCTGGTGCGACGGTTATTTGTTGTTATTCACATTCAAGCTGCTTACAGCTTGAGGGGGAGTGTGTGAGAATTTTGTTTTTTGTCATTTGTTATCTAATGTTTCTATGAACTTGTGTTATATCTTTGTAACAAGTTGGGCATGATTAATATCTATGCTCTAACTTGAGGGGGAGTGTTAAAGTAAGGGTCTTAACCCTTTAAGGGTTGTAACCCTTTAGGGTCCTTTAGGATAGGGTCCTTTAGGGGCCAGTTCAGGAGGCTTTTAGGAGCCTCTTCTCTGTATATATATGTATGTAATCTGCCCATATCTTAAATACAATTCAATATACATTTTCTCTCTTTTATCAGGTAACATGGCTCGTTTCTGCCTTGACATAACTATTGCATTACTTTTGTCACTAATACAAATAGGAATTCTTCATAATGGAGGTAGCCCAACATCCACAGCCTCAAAAAATCACACAGAACAATGAACAATGCACAAAGGGAGTTTTGGACATGTTAAAATTGCTAATGCAGAAGAAGCAAGGACAGCAGGGGAATATTGAAGGGTAGAGAAAATAGCTTACTGTAAAAATGTGTAGAAAATAAACTTATTTCATGCTAAGAGCTGTTAAGATAATTTTCCAGTTTTAAATTGGTCAATAACCGTTGGACATTTTGCTCCATAATAAATAATTCAATATTTTGTGCAACAATCACATTAGCGTTCCCCCCCCCTCCCCCCAACTTTTGTATCTTTTTCTTTAATGTTGTTACCAACTGAGGGACAATTTGGAAGGGGGACAGTTCTTCCAAATTTTTAATTTCATCTTTCATTGAAAATAAAAAAAAATTATTTATTTATATCTTTTCACTTCTATTCTGGTTTAAAGAGGAAGTCATTTTCAGCTTAAATATTGTGGATCAAATGTTCTCTATTAAACAAATACTTGTTAATACAATTCGATTTTTGTTATTTACATTGTTGACTTGCTGAGGATGGCTTTTCCATTTGATCAGATGGAAATCAATACATTGTTGCTTCTTAATAAAGCTATAAATGCACCATACATAATTTTCATTTTTTTTGCACTACATTACATGTCTTGGAGTAAAAGTTGTCATTAATCATTGCTGATTTATTATAGGAATTTGAGTGGGTAAATCACAATTTGTTATGCTGTAATTTTGAATTTTCTATGCTTGACTCATTTATGATTTCTTTGCCGGCCGTTTTGAATTTGCAGGTCCCTGTAGAACATTCCAAGGAAGTTAATGATTGTAAGCATTTGATTAAGACCTTAGTGATGGGTAATTGAGTTCCCTGAACCTTCTGCTGTTCCTTGTCCATATTTTGTTCAATTATTGTCTGCTAATGTTGGTGCTAGTTTCCTTTTTGACTGATAAAGATAGCAGTCTCTCTTTTTTGATTAAAATTAAATATTCATTGTTAAATATTATGGGTGATTGCACTTCCAGGAATGAAGACTATAATATGGAGCATCAGTCACGCACATTTGCCTAGATCTCAGGTTTTGAATGCCTGTGAAATAATTATTGTCTATGATTTGGCCTTCATTGCTGTGTTGTAGAGTGTTATGATGATTTTTCTTCTACACATGGAACATTGTAGGTGCTTGTCCCACCATTATCTAATTTACCTTCACCTCAAGCGTTTAGGGGCATGAGAGAAGATGAGGTACTACAGAGTCTGATTATCTTGAACATGAATTTCTATGCTTAGTAGTTGTATTTGACTTGATTCTTATATAGGTCTGGAAAGCCTCTGGAGTCCTAAAAAGTGGTGTACACTGCTTAGAACTCTTCAAGGAGAAAGATGAGGAGAAGGAAATGCTTCAACTCTTTTCACAGATTCTGGCTATCATGGAACCTCGAGATCTCATGGATATGTTCTCTTTGTGTATGTCTGAGCTTTTTGACTGCATGATTGCCAACACTCAACTTGTCCATATATTCTCTACCCTCCTAGCAGCCCCAAAAGTGTACCGACTATTTGCTGATGTACTGGTTAATTTTCTTGTGAACAACAAACTTGATGTATTAAAGAACCCTGATTCACCTGCAGCCAAATTGGTTTTGCATCTTTTCCGGTTTATCTTTGGTGCTGTTGCTAAAGCACCTTCTGAATTTGAACGCATTTTGCAGCCTCATGTGCCTGTTATAATGGAATTGTGCATGAAAAATGCGAACGATGTTGAAAGGCCTCTTGGTTATATGCAATTTCTTTGCACAATGTTTAGGGCCCTCCATGGATGTAAATTTGAACTTTTACTGCGAGACTTGATCCCCATGTTACAGCCCTGCCTTAATATGCTGTTGACTATGCTAGAGGGGCCAACTGGAGAAGATATGAGGGATCTGTTGCTGGAGCTTTGCTTGACCTTGCCTGCCCGTATGAGCTCATTGTTACCTTGCCTTTCTCGCCTTATGAAGCCACTGGTATTATGTCTCAAAGGAAGTGATGACCTTGTTGGTCTTGGGTTACGAACACTCGAGTTTTGGGTTGATAGCTTAAATCCTGATTTTCTTGAGCCTAGCATGGCCAATGTTATGTCTGAAGTGATTCTTGTCTTGTGGTCTCACTTAAGGCCTACTCCCTATCTCTGGGGTGCGAAAGCACTGCAACTTCTTGGCAAGTTGGGTGGTCGAAACAGGCGCTTCCTTAAAGAGCCCTTGGCACTTGAATGCAAAGAGAATCCTGAGCATGGGCTTCGCTTGATTCTGACATTTGAGCCTGCGACCCCATTCTTGGTGCCACTTGACCGATGTATAAATCTTGCTGTGGCATCTGTAATGCACAAAAGTGGTGGTACGGATGCTTTCTACCGGAAACAGGCCCTAAAGTTCTTGCGCGTTTGCTTAACATCTCAGCTCAATTTGCCTGGAACTGTTGCTGATGAAGGTTGTACACCAAAGCAGCTGTTAGCCTTGCTGATGTCTACTTCTGATCAATCATTGAGGAGATCTGAATCACCAGAAGTAAAGGTTAGCTTGGTATTTTGTAGTAAGAAAACCAGAAATGTATTTGAGAACCACGTGTCTTCGCACTTGATTGATATGCATGAAGTACTTTTCCTTGTTTTTGTTATTTTATTACTCCTATTTTAACATTCTCATAATCAACAACACCGACAAAGTGCACAGGTCATTCATTTACGTTTCCTTTGCTGTCTCATTTGTATTGTCTTGTTTGGAGCCTTTGAATTCTTCATTCTTCCTCTTAGGGACTCCCCGCCAAACTTTTGATCTCACTGTATGCTTTGTATTTTGCATCTTAATAGTGGCTTTATTTATGGATTATTTATTGTTACTGCAATTCATAGAACATCTCATTACAGGCTGACTTGGGTGTAAAGACAAAGACCCAACTTATGGCTGAGAAGTCTGTTTTCAAGATTCTATTAATGACTGTCATTGCTGCTAACGGCGAGCCAGACCTTGTGGAACCTACGGATGATTTTGTCGTTAACTTGTGCCGCCATTTTGCTGTGATATTTCATGTTGATTCTTCATCCAGTAACGTTTCTACTGCTTCACTTGGGACTTCATCGCTTTCAAATATGGTTCATGCCAGTTCTAGACCAAAAACAAATGCTTCTTCAAATTTGAAGGAACTGGATCCATTAATATTCTTGGATGCTCTAGTTGATGTACTGGCAGATGAAAACAGGCTCCATGCTAAAGCTGCTCTTGGTGCATTACACGCGTTTGCTGAAGCACTTGTGTTTCTAGCTCGTACCAAGCATACATATGTCATTATGTCAAGAGGACCTGGCACTCCAATGATTGTATCTAGTCCATCAACGGATCCTGTTTATTCTCCACCACCAAGTGTTCGTGTTCCTGTATTTGAACAGCTCTTGTCCCGTCTTCTGCATTGTTGCTATGGGCTTACATGGCAAGCACAGATGGGAGGTGTTATGGGACTGGGCGCCTTAGTTGGAAAGGTCACTGTGGAGAATCTACGCCTTTTTCAAGTAAGGATTGTACGTGGTCTGATATATGTCCTTAAAAAGCTTCCCATATACGCTAGCAAGGAGCAAGATGAGACAAGTCAGATGCTCACTCAAGTTCTTAGAGTTGTAAATAATGCTGATGAAGCTAATAGTGAATCTCGGAGGCAAAGTTTTCAAGGAGTAGTTGAATTTCTTGCTCAAGAGTTGTTTAACCAGAATGCTTCTATCATTGTGAGAAAGAATGTACAGTCATGCTTGCAACTATTAGCTAGCAGAACTGGCAGTGAGGTGTCTGAATTACTTGAGCCATTGTATCAACCCTTACTCCAGCCTCTAATAATACGGTCCCTCAAGTTAAAGACTGTTGACCAACAGGTATATGCTTTTGTTGACAGCTGTTTTTGGTTGTACGTATAATTTTTGATATCAAGTTATTTATATTGTTGATTACTCGATTATGTCTTTCGTATAGGTTGGAACTGTGACGGCATTAAATTTCTGCTTAGCATTGAGGCCGCCTCTTCTGAAGTTGACCCCAGAGCTAATTAATTTCTTGCAAGAAGCATTGCAAATAGCAGAGTCTGATGATAATGCATTGGCTACAAAAATTTTCAACCCAAAAGTGCTGACATCATTGACAAAACTTAGAACAGTTTGCATTGAGCTACTTTGTACTACAATGGCATGGGCTGATTTTAAGACTCCCAATCATTCTGAACTGCGTGCAAAGATTATTTCAATGTTTTTTAAGTCTCTAACTTGCAGGACGCCAGAAATTGTTGCTGTTGCAAAAGAGGGCCTGCGACAGGTAAAAATGACTTATTAATATTATAATTCGTGCTTCATTGTTGGACTATATGTTTATGAAGTTTGTATGTCTCTGGTGATGCTTAACAGATGCTGCTACATGTGTTTTGAAGATGTCTATAGTGTCCTTGATTATTTGTTCTTGATTGTCCGGTCCTTCTATCTCATTCCTTTCTTGCTTATATAGTAGTATAATACTGTATTGGTAGCTTAAGTTATCCATCTGAAACTGCTACAAGTATAGATTTCTTTCTACTTTTGTTGTACAAACATGCTCTTGAACGTTCTGGGGATTTAAATGGGTTGTTTTCTTTGTTGCCACTTGCATTTAGGTAATCAATCAAAGGATGCCCAAAGACCTTCTGCAAAATAGCCTTAGGCTAATATTAGTCAATTTGGCGCACACAAAAAATCTGAGCATGCCTCTTCTGCAAGGCCTGGCCCGTCTACTTGAGCTGTTGTCCAATTGGTTTAATGTTACATTGGGTGATAAGCTTTTGGAACATCTAAAGAGGTGGCTGGAACCTGAAAAGCTTGCACAGAGTCATAAGTCATGGAAGGCTGGTGAAGAACCAAAGATTGCTGCAGGTTTTACATCAATCGTTTAATCTATTTAGTCAAAATGTTAGTATTCATCTTCCTTAGCTCTCAATCACTGATGATGTTGTTCTCTATTGTCACAGCTATAATTGAGCTCTTTCACTTGCTTCCTGCTGCTGCTTCGAAGTTCCTTGATGTGCTTGTAACCTTAACTATTGATTTGGAAGGAGCTCTTCCCCCAGGACAAGTTTACAGTGAAATTAATTGTCCATATCGCCTTCCACTCACCAAATTTTTAAATCGCTATGCACCCCTTGCAGTTGACTATTTTCTTGCTCGACTAAGTGATCCAAAATATTTCAGGCGGTAAGTTTCAAAGCTAGATTAGGATTATAAACTCAATATAAGATTAAGTGCTGACTAGTTCCCTTCTTTCTTTCTTTCTTTCTTTTTTTTTTTTTTTTTTTTTTTTTTTTTTGGGTGGGGGGTGTTTCAATTCAGGTTTATGTATATAATTCGGTCAGATGCTGGCCAGCCACTGAGAGATGAACTTGCAAAATCACCACAGAAAATACTTGCAAGTGCATTCTCCGAATTTCTGCCAAAATCTGATGTTACCATGGCTCCTGCATCCACCAGTACACGTTCTGGCTTATTAGCAAAAGAGAGCCTTGTTGCTACTTCAACTGATGCTTCCAATCCACCTGCAGCACCTCCCAATGCAACTTCAGATGCTTACTTTCAGGGACTAGCACTGATAAAAGCCTTGGTGAAATCCATTCCTGGCTGGTTACAAAGTAATCGTATAGTGTTTGATACATTAGTACTTGTTTGGAAGTCACCTGCTAGAATATCCCGCCTGCAAAATGAGCAGGAGTTGAGCTTAGTACAAGTAAGTAATATTATTGACAGACAGCTTAATTTAATATCTTATACGTTTTTGTTGTTGATTGTTGTGAGCTAACTAGAATCTTTATCAATGTCTTGGTTCTTTTCTTCCATCGATTTCTACTCTAAGGCATCCCAAGATAGAGCAAATACCTCCATAATATCTCATTTTCTGGTAATGTTTGATGTGCTGGCATTGCTTGCCAAAGCGATGAATTTGTATAGATTTAGCCAATTTTATCACTCTGGATCCTATCTGGAATGTTTTTTGATGAATGACATTATTTCATCGTTGATTTCCATTTTGGTTCACCTGAAATTTGATCTTACTCTTATACAATTTAATAATTAATTAAATGTTAACATATTCATGGGTATAGAAATGTATCAATTTATGTGTCATTGTACAGCCTTTTTTCCCCCTGCTTTTACTCCTTGTGCCTTCTTATAATGTAGGTGTCATTGTACCCTGTATTGTAGTATCTAGAAATTTTCCGTGAAGTAATTAATCGATGCATAATGTATGATTGCAAGAATATTGCAACTTATAATTATAACACTATGCAAAGATGTTTTTACTCCCAGGTGTGCATTTTTTTATCCACACATACTGATGTGTAATTGTACTTGTGAAAGGAGAGGGAAAGAGGGAAGAACATGGAATGTTGAAGGAGAATAGGGAAACAGAATAGAGATAGAGTTGAGAAGATGCGGGAGGATAAGAAAAGAGAGCAATAGAGACAAAAGAAGATGCAGAATAGTTCGTACTGAATGTTCATTCATCAATAATCTGAGCTAATACAATTGAGAAGTGTTATATTTATAAGCTTATGCTTTGGTTAGTTCTAACAGCTATCTAACTAACCAACCTACCTGATTGTTGAGATTGAAGGATTACATTGAAGTACAGGGAAAGTACTAATATTGTTGATCCTTAAGAATAAAAGAGAATACAAAGAGGCACTTATATTGTTAGGAAATATATGTAAATATATTAGAATTAGCATATAATCGGGGATTACGATTGATTAGGGAATCAATCATCATAATGAGTCATTAATTATGAGACTCGTCTCTTATGTATAAATACCCCTTTCTTATACGTTAGTAGATACACATTTTTGAGAATATATTCCTTTTTATATATCTCTCGGCTTTACATGGTATCGAGCCGGGTGGTATGAGAGAAATTATCAACAAAAGTAACAAAGTATTGAAAATAAGGCTTGGACTCGACATGACATGGACCCTAAACATCGAATAAACTAAATCAAAGGGAGACGCATCTCGTTTATTAACTTGAGGTGCCAAGTGAACACGATGATGTTTAGCAAATTGACTTGACTTACATTCTAAAGACGACAAATGATGGAATTGAAGATACATCATCTTCGGAGAAGACAAAGGCACATGACCTAAACGACAATGAACGTCAAAAGGGGATGAACCACCAGAGCATGCAATTGAATGCGGTACTTGATCCTCAAGGAAGTAATGGCCACCAGATTCATAGCCCCTACCAATAACTTGTTTTGTCATGAGATCCCGAATCAAACAATGGTCGGGAAAGAGAGTGATGAAACAATTTGATTGTCGAGTAAGCTTGCTAAAAGACAAAAGATCGGGGACATTAAGAACATGGGATAAGGAAACGGACGGGGTAGGTTGAACAAAGTGCCAACTAAGAACATGAGAATAAGAATCATTGGCCATTGTTATATTAGAGGGATTGGCATAAGGTGCATATGAGGAAAACAAATGGTGGTTACCTATCATATGATCGTAGCACTTGAATCGATGATCCACTTTGAGGAAGAAGTAGCAAGACTAGAAGCAATATTACCCGTAACAAGAGCAACCGAAGAACTAGACTTAGATTCAGCCATCAATCCTCACCGGAAGCTAAGTTGAGCTCTACAACAAACTCTCCGAGCAAGATAACTAGCCACGGAAAAGACCAATGCGGAGAACACTATTCCCAACAATGAGCTGAAAGCCTCACCAAAGAGGATAGCACAAAGAAACCAAAGAGAACAGCAACCAAACGAAAAATAGAGACCCCAAAGACTACCTACTAGAAGCAAACTAGAGTTGAAGAATCACCAAGAAACCAAGTACAATAGCCACAACAACTACCAAAAGTGGACCGAGTTGAAGAATCACCAAGAAACCAAGTACAATAGCCACAACAACTACCAAACAACGAAACAAGGCCAAAGCAGCCACACCAACCACCAAACAATAGTAGCAACGACCACGGATGGCAAAACAAGACTAAAACAGCAGAAAAAAAAACGCCACAAATACCTTTGTCAAGTACTTAACCGGAGAGACCCACACCACGAGATAGCGGGAAGATGCCGAGAAAAGCAAGTCGACGCCGGAACAAGGAAGAAAGCCCGAGATCTCGTCGAGATAGTGGCATCATGATTCATGCGCGGCGTGTGAAAAAATTGGCCAAGCTGTTGATGGCGTGTGAAGATCACACGCCGGTCAAAAACAGATTAGACCGCTCGGGAAATTCCGATTGGAGGGAGGGGACACCGTTTGCGGGGTGCATGTATCTAGGGGCCACCGAACACGGAGAATCTGAATCGTTCACTCTCCGTCTCACCGTGTCGCACAAACGGGATGCCGGTGGAAAAATATTGAAGAGTTAGCAACCCTAAGCTTTGATATCATGTAAAGATTGAAGAATCACATTGAAGCACAAAAGAAATACTAATATTATTGATCCTTAAGCAAACAAATGGACTAACTCCAACCCAACAAACTAATATAATCAAATCTAATTAAATCAAATCAAATAATAATGATAAAATATTCATATCAAAATCCTAATAGATATTAAGTAATAAACATCAACGTTAATGATATTAATTTCTTATTTTAGTACTAAGCTTTCTATTCTCAACACTCCCCTAAAGCTGAAAACAACTTGAATATGAGCAGCAATTGAGCATCAAGGAAATAATGACCATTAGATTAATAGCCTGGAACTCAATCAACAAAGGCCGAGGTAATGATCCACCGGCTTCACCAAGAGCTGAACAAAGAGTATCAAACCGAGTAGTAAAGACAACAAACTATTATAACTCGTAATTAGGATAGAGTTATGTAGAAGATGATAGAAGAAAGGAGAGGGACAAAAGGAAAGAATAGAGAGATAGAGGGGTTGAAGAAGAAGAATGACAGAGAAACTGAATAGGGCACCATATTATTCCATACTAACAATCTGTTGAATTACAAAAGGGGCTGCCTATTTATAACAAGGTAAGGGTAGTTATGCGCATATCATGTAAGTGCTAATTGCTAATTGCTAATCCTCTAATGGCTATATTGTTTGGTAGGTTGTAGAGAAACTAAGAATTCAGAGGGTTAAGAGGTAGAAATCAGAGGGAGTGAGAAGAGAACAAGGGGGAGAGAGGTTCGAAACAAGTGTTGTTGCACTTGTTCATTCCATCATACACAATATGAATCAATACATGCCTTTCCTTAGTCTAGCCTCTTGTATATATAGGCAAAGGCTAGACTCCCAAGGCCCAATAGCACTTACTCACTAATCAGATAGCTATACAGATAAACATGCAGAATTACATTCCTATGGCCTTAAAGAAATAGTATTATGCCAATGCTACCCCGTACTACTTATTATAATTCCTAATTAGTCCTAAGTCGGTCCTAAGGCCTCATAGGATTAATATTGTGCCTCCTAATCAGTCCTAAGTCTATTATTCATGACAAACATATCATATATCTTAACTACCCTTCTAACAACTTTATAAACTATTATTACGTTATATATCACAATAAGTCTCACAAGCCACCAAAATAACAACATACAGTTTCACAAGGGACCAACACAACAACAAACGGTCTTACAAGGGACCAACGCAATCACACCAAGGATCAAAACACAAAACAATCTTACAAAGAAGCTAAAAGCAAAAGAATGTACCGAACGTGAAAATCAGATCCCAAGGGAACCAACAAACGAACCCAAATTAGGAAACACAAAACCAAAGCACAAGACCACCAAGGACATGTCGAAAAGAAGAGACGATGCCGAAAGATGAAATTTCCATTGAAATATCGCCGAAAAAAGTGACCCACAACTGAAACCTCAAAACTAGAGCATGAAACTACCAAGAATGAACCAAATTTAGAAATTCAAGGCCGGAGAAGGGAGTTGTTGGCGGAAAGATGCTTCCATGCTCTCTCACGCATGTGTACCGGTGTCAAAATTTCAGGTTGTGCGTGAGAAACACGCTCCGCTTGGATGGTGGCTAGATTATGGGATCTGACTGATCGGAGGGTGGGGAAGCCTTTTAGAGCCCGTTTGGTACGGGGAATGGCGAAGTTGAGGGAAAATAAAATGTTTGGTATGAAGAATTGGTTGTTGGTTAAGTGGGAAGTTGAGGTAAAATTCCCGAGATCGCCCCTAAAATAAAAAACGCAAAAAGAAGGAAAAAAAGCCGGAGTTCGGAATGCGCAAGCTCAAACATGCATTCGTCTCATTCTTGTCATCTTCTTCCAAATCCGGTTCGTCGTCTCGGCTTCCTTCCGATGCTATCACCGATTCAAGCAATGAGCCGCGACTCACTCGCCACCGCCTTTCCGTCCGTTTCCAACGCCGACATCACCTCCTCCGGCTCTGTGTTATCTCGATCTTCTTTTTCCATTTCCCACCTCTCTTGTGTTCTCGGCTTGCGATCCACCAAGGTCGGTTCAGTTTGTGTGTTTGAATTTTTAGTGAGATTTCACCTGTTTGGTTTATTGGAAAATGTCTATTTGGTTAAATATTTGTTGTTTCATGTTTGTGGGGGTGGCTGTTTATCGATTCCGGATCTTGTTTCCCTCGCCCGGAGAGAGATTTCTCCAATAATGAAACTGATTTTCCGGCGAGGCATAGGCGAGACTTCATTCCTTCGCTGTCGGCTATCGCACCACACCATCTCTTCCTTTTCCGATCGGTGCTCAACTCCACGCCACCGTCGTCGACCCTTCCTTTGTCCATTACCATCACCGTCAATTTCGAAAGGGAAGAGAGAGGCGATCGGAAGAGGAGGAGGAAGAAGTTTCACTCATCACCGTTTATCTTTCTTTCGCCGTCATCCTCGCCGAAACTTTTTTCCTTTCCACCCGGATTGTGGGTTTGTTTTCGAGAGGGGCTTTTTTGTCAAAATAAGTCACTCTCCCGGGAAGTTTGCCGGGATCCCACAAGTTTTGGAGGGAGCTCAATTTCCCATGTTTATGGGAGCTTGGAGCTTGGTGGGAATCGAGTTCTTGGTAGGGGTGGAAAAAGGCGGGGCTGTCGGGGCTGTGGCTGGCTCGCTAAAAGCTGTTCGGGCTCGGGCTGTCGGGCTAACGGGCCAGCCAAGGCCTTATTTAAGGCCCGTTTGCCTTAACAAGGCCGGGCCTAGGCCTCCGAAGAGGGCGAAAAGCCTTTCGGGCGGCATTAAGGAGGGCAAAAATGTAATTGCATATAAGTATTTTCTTTTTCTTTTCGTTTGCCTCAAAAATCAAAATAAGCTAGTAATTAATTTAAAAAAGAAAACCTATTTACCTTTATTTTTTTCTCAAACTTATTCACTTTTACATTTGTTCATCTCGTCTTCAACTTCAAGCTCCAACCTCGACCCGTTTCCGCCGAAAAAAACCCTAATCCCAAAAGTTCCGGATCTCGACCTCGGTCCCTCACCGTGCTCACCGTCGGCCGTCGCACTGTCGGGATCTCGGGCCTCGGCTCGTCGAGTCGAGTCGCGTCGTCACTCTCGCTCTCGACCGTCGCGGCTCTCGGACTCTCACTCTCGGTCGTCATAGTCGCGAGCTCTCGAGACTCTCACTCTTGGCCGTCGCGGCTCTCGGACTCTCACTCTCGGCCGTCGCGGCTCTCGGACTCTCACTCTCGACTGTTCTCGACGGCGGTCCGTTTAGGGTGGATTATTTTTCCAATAATTTCTATAATGAATGTTGAATGTCATTTTAAGAGGAAAAAATTTCAGCTTTTTAGTTTGATTAATGGAGTGCAACAAGTACATTTATATCTTTGGCAACTAACTTGGTCATGTTCATCCTTGCTCCGTCAACACCACTTCCCTTCTCACAACCAGGCTTTTTTTGGCTAGATTATGCTTTCGAGAGGGCAATACGATTACATATTTAGTCAAAGTTCCTTAAATTTTCATACCAGGGAAATCTAAAACAGAATAATTGTCTAGTATCTTCATACATATTTGTTTATAGCTTCTATTTATGCTTTGACCCTCTATGTTAACATAGTCGGTTCGATGTTAACAAAAAGAAATGACACGCACTATACTTTCATGGTGAAGCTTGCGTGATTTGACTTCCTTATTGGCTTTTTGTAGAAAGCCCGTATTATCACCGAGGATTGTTTATGCATACTTTCAAAAATCAATTTCTTGTCTAGACTCTAGTGGATCATCAAAAATTTGTCTTATAATTAAACAAGTTAGCTTTGAGTCTCTTACCAGTTAAGTTTTTTTTTTTTGACTCGAGACCGGTTATAAGTTAGATGGGATGGATTTTGCGTTATAAACTGGACAACGGTTAAAGTTGTTACCGAACTAACATGTTTTGTGGGTATATGTTCGCAAACAAACATGTCCTACGGCTACGAGCTACAATACAATAATGATCTATGATCCCCACAAAGTGATCAATTATTGGAGATACATTTTGATGATCTTCCAATAAGAGGCCCTTAAATATTGTTTCTTTTCGGTGCTTGCTTTTACGTTATGCTTCTCTCATGTCACATTTGTTTCTCTCTTTGTCTAGTTGCAAAAATGCTTATTGTTGTTCGTTCTTTTTGGTGTGTGGGAACAAAACCATATATTGTATTGTATAAACAATATATATGCCTTGCTGTTGTTCTTTCGTTGGGGCCTTTTTTCGGCTTTTTTCCTTGGGGCTGTTTTTCGGCCTGTTTTCGTTGGGGCTGTTTTTCGGCCTATTTTCATTTGGGGCACTGTGGCTGTTAGGCTTAGTACATGATTTTTAAAAATACGGCCTCTTAACAGCCACGAGCCAGGCTCGAGCTTGTTACGGGTCGGCTCGAGGCCAAAATATAAGCCTATAACAGCCACGAGCCGAGCTCGAGCCACTTCCTCGCATAACAGGCCTGGCCCGATAAGGGTCGGCCCGGCTGGCCCGGGCCCGTTTCCACCCCTAGTTCTTTGGGAACTTGGCACGCCAAATGTGTTTTGGGCGTGGGAACTCTATTAAGTTTCCATTCCTCCCCTCGTTCCGTACCAAACGGGCCCTTAGTGTCGCCAATTGAGCATTTCGAGCTCGTCAAATCAAATGCTCTCTCTCTCTCTAATACCCACAACGATAGAGATCGGGGAATTGAAGAAACCTAGAGCTTTGATACAAAGGATCACATTCAATCATAGGAAAAATATTTATATTATTGATCTTAATAATAAAAGAGAATATAAAGAGGCCTTTATATAAACAAACTAATATACTAACCCATCCGAGAAACTAATCTAATCCAATCATAATAATAAAATATTCATATCAAATCCTAATCGTTATTAAGTAACAAACATCAACAATAATAATATTAAGGGTTAAATGCCATTTTTGCCATGAAAGTATTGGTAAGGGGGCACTCAAAGACCAGGTAAGTTTTTTTTGACATCATTTTTGCCCGGAAGTTTACAAAAGGGAGAAAATATGCCCCGAAAGTTTTTTTAGGAGCAAATTTGTCCTCGAAGTGTTTTTTAGAAGCAAATTTACCCGGAAGTTTACAATGAGAGCAACAATCCAACAGTCAAGATCAACCGATCGGCAAAATCATTATGTTTATAAACTTCCGGGGCAAAAATGATACCAAAAAAAACTTCCGTGTCGAGTGCCCCCTTACCAATACTTCGTGGCAAAATTGGTATTTAACCCTAATATTACTTACTTATTTTAATACTAAACTTTCTATTCTCAACACTAACTATTCTGTGTCAATATTATAAACTTGTAGCAAAGACTCTCCTATATATAATTGGTATTGCTGTCGTGTTTGCTCTATAGGATGTCCTGTGTCATTTGTTATGGGTTTTGTATTGGTCTATGGGTCTGTTTGATTTTTTTTGTTTTACCCTTTTTGTTCAAATACTGGTTCTGCTGTATTTTCCTTTTGAGTTCTCTCCAACTTGTCCCATATTTTTTTGCACTTTATTGGTAAATTATAAATTAGACATAGCTTTGTTGTTTTTACTAAATTGTCTGATGTATCTTTGTAATTCGGAAGTCAGAGAAAGGTAGAATAGAAGACAGATAGGAATGAACAGGGGAGAAAAAAGAGATTAGTGGAGAATAGAAGATAAATCATGAGAGCAAGAGAGATCAGAGAGGGATAGAGAGAAACTGAATAGTGCACTGTATATTCATCAGAATAGTCTGGTTAATACAATTGAGTAACTGTTCTTGTTAGAATTTAGAAATCAGAATCCCTTTAATTACTCTGATTAAATAATTTTATCCCTGAATTATAGCTCCTTGATTACAGCTTCTTTATTAGTATCAGTTTAGGAAAGTGTAATCCCATCATTCTCTCCTCTGACTGCTTTTTTTAGCCTATATATTGTAGCTCTTTCGCCTCAGTAATACACGTTAGAGTGAGTGGATTTATTCACCATTTCAATCAATTATATTTATATGCCTGATACTAAGGGTTAGTTCTAACGGCTACCTCTTCCAACTGACTGACTACTTTTTATATCTATTTATGATTATACAACATTGTTCAAGTCTTAGATTGACATGACAAAAGATGCTATCAATTTTAGCTTGCTAACTTGCTTTCATGATCATTTTTCTATTGTAGGTTAAAGAAAGCAAGTGGCTAGTCAAATGCTTTCTGAATTACTTGAGGCATGACAAGAATGAAGTGAATGTTCTTTTTGATATACTTACCATATTTTTATTTCATAGCCGTATCGATTATACATTCCTGAAGGAGTTTTATATCATTGAGGTATTTTTCTATATCTAAATTTCATCTTGAATTGTCAATTGATTCTTTTATGTGAATCTTATGAAAATTTTCTTGGTACCTTTCAGGTTTCAGAAGGTTATCCGCCCAGCATGAAAAAGGCGCTCTTGTTGCATTTTCTGAATATTTTTCAATCAAAACAACTTGTTCATGACCATTTGCTGGTTGTAATGCAAATGCTCGTTCTTCCTATGCTAGCTCATGCCTTTCAAAATGGCCAAAGTTGGGAGGTTGTTGATCCTGCTATTATAAAAACAATCGTTGATAAACTTCTTGATCCTCTTGAAGAGGTATATCCTGATCATATGTGGAATTTAGTATTTATTCTTGCATGTTTGTGGACCTGTTCATAACTTGTGAAGTCTGCATGATCCAGTTTCTGGTTCAATTAGTTTCGGTCCTCAATGAAATCTTTTTCCCATTGTTTAGGTTTCTGCTGAGTATGACGAGCCTTTACGAATAGAATTATTGCATCTTGCCACTTTGCTTCTTAAATATCTTCAGAATGATCTCGTCCATCACAGGAAGGAATTAATAAAATTTGGGTGGAAACATTTGAAGAGTGAAGACACTGCAAGCAAACAGTGGGCGTTTGTGAATGTTTGCCATTTTTTGGAAGCTTATCAAGCTCCAGAAAAAATAATAATTCAGGTATTGAAGCCTTGATTTTTCTTAAAATGTTAAGTGTCCAGGTCACATGTGGAACTCAAAAGTTCCTTTACTTAAGCATGTATCTTCTATGTTTAATGCTTCTGGGATATTAAACTGAATTGGTCATTGACCTGGTCAATGTTTTGGTTTACAGTTAAATGGTTGGACAGTTGAATCGGCCCTAATCAAATTACTATATTTTTAAATTAATAGATTCATCACCTAATCATATATGGGAAAGAATAAATGATTATATATGAAAATGTAAAGTTTAATCAAGTTTTTTTAACTTGTAAAATTCTTTTTATAAAAATGACACGCCAAACAGATTTTTATTCCCTTCTGATTAATGCATTATTCATTCAATGATAACTTAATATTTTGATATTGAATGAACTAATTAGATTTTTCTGGTTCAGTGGATGAACTAATTATTATCAAGTAATGGTATTGATTTTCAACAGAAGATTAAATGGATGGCCCAAAACATTATTTGAATTAAAAATTGCCTTGAGATACAACTTTTGAATTCGAAATTGTTGAGACTAGTAGGTCTGGGACCGGTAGTTTAAATTCCAAACTTTCAACTTTATCTTCTCTGCTTCTTGAGAAGCACAAATGCATGCTTACCTATAGAAGTTTCACTAATCTAAGATCATTCAGTGGCTCCACATGAGGTCTTATTGGGACCCTCTGATAGGAATAATAGAGAGAATAACTGCCCTCTGCCTCTTTCAGTTTATTCCAGACGCAAGAAGATAAAGAAGTAGGATAAGAAAGAATAGTTATTATCAATTAGGGGTAGTTTTGTATGTTATCCGTTTAATGGTAGTTATATAGGCAGTTATGTAGGCAACTTTTTTTATATACATGTGTTGTGTTTTATGAAGTTATGAATGAAATATATTATTAGCAAGATATTGTGTTAGCTAGAGTTCAGATCCTGGCTCTAGATTTCTTTTCCCTTCTCTTTCCTAATCTCTAAATCTGTTAGACCTATTAACTTGGTATCATAGCGGTGCATCCTTGGACCAGAAGATACCATGGTTAACACTCGTAATTCATCTTACGAGAACAATTCTCCTATACACCCACTCCAAAACCCAGAAATACCCCCACTTCCAATCCTCATAATGATCCAACAGTGATCTTGTTGCAACCCCATTCTCAAATGCCACATGAAACGATAATCCACAAATGGCAGCCATTATGGTGCAATTAAGTCAGATGAATGCAGAAATCAACAATTTGAGGAAGCAAAAGGCGCTAGTATTTGCTCAAGGAGAGTCAAGTCAGATCAACGAGGAAATTTACAATGAGAATGATGAAGATGATCCTTGGTGGCACCAAAATTTCTCAAGGCGACCCCATTCGAAATTGAGTTCCCAAAATATGACGGTAGAGATCCAAGAGGCTGGATTTTAAGGGCTGAAAAATACTTTCGTTATTACTAGACACCTACGAGACCTAAAAGTTGACATAGCCACAATCAATTTGGAGGAGGCGTTTGGATACGTTTACTTGGGTTTCATCCGAGAAGAACATACGCTATTGGGATGAACTAGTGCAAATCTTTCGGGAACAATTTGGACCCGCCGAGTTTCAAAACCAGACGCCTATCTTTGCAAAGCATAAAACAATTATACTCGGAACCGAGTATAAGCAAGAGTTTGTTAGAAGGCAAGCCCAAGTACAAGGATGACCGAACGTTGTCTCCTAGGAGTTTTTATCAACGACCTCAAAGAAGAATTGCGTCGGATGTTAAAATTCATAAACCTCGGACCGTATATAAAGCGTAAGCCTTGCACCGAATTCGAGTCCAAATTAAATTCCCAGGGTGCACAACACTCCAATCATTGCTACACTAATACATGTGGCACTAAAAATTCCAACCGAGATTACAAGACTCACTATCGCAATCCGTTCGGTTATTCAAATGCTGCAAATTCTGGATCACATGTGTCCGTTAACTCATTCGGCGCACATAATTAGGGACCCAATCTGAATTTGAACGCATCATATCCTATCGGTGCGGTATCGTCGGTTTATCAACAAAATTCTAATCTCCAAAATTCTAATTTCCCGAAGCCAATTCAGTCGGCTTAATCTCGTAACTTTCCGACAACTTCGCAAGGCTTGCGACTATCAGAGAACGAGAAGCAATATTGATGTGACAAGGGACTATGCTTTATTTGTGGAGACAAATTTACCCCTAGGCATTGCTATACCACATCAACATTAACAATCATGGATATCTCGGATGACGTGGAAGACTCGACGGAAATTCGGGAAGAGGAATCACAACTCGATGTTAATTTTGCCGAAATTTCATTACACGCCATTCTCGTAATTCCTCGGCATCAACCTTGAAGGTACGAGGTACCGTGAACAACAAGATCCATTCTTATTTTGATTGACGGTGGTTCTACGCACAATTTCATATCCAACCGAATTGTGGATGATCTCCAATTACATCTTCATCCTCTTCCTCCCT
Source organism: Acacia melanoxylon (assembly GCA_019022615.1). Taxonomy (NCBI): domain Eukaryota; kingdom Viridiplantae; phylum Streptophyta; class Magnoliopsida; order Fabales; family Fabaceae; genus Acacia; species Acacia melanoxylon. The sequence goes on from JAFJYJ010000122.1 coordinate 939,076, forward strand.
TTGGTGTTCAAGTTGGTGATGATCGTATGGTTCCCTATAAATTTGTCTACGTAAGCAATTAGAGGTCAAAATCCAAGATGTCACCATTCGGGATGACTTCTTTCCTTTTAACTTGGGGACGGTTGATATGGTACCTTGGGTGTCAAATGGCCGGCATCTCTCAATACGGTAGAGGCTAGTTGGAACAAGTTATTCATGATATTCTGGTATAATGGAAAACGCTACAAATTCCAAGGAATTCCACGAGAAAGTGACATCGGCTTCTCTTCTTCAGTTATGTACGTGATCAAATGATTCAACGGTTTGATACCTTAGAAGAATTGCTGCAAATATATTCATCTCGTGTTTAATGAGCCTCAATCATTACCACCATTTAGACAACACAACCATGCCATACCTCTTCTACCCACGCCTACCACCCAATATTCGCCCTTATAGATACCCCTTTGCATAGAAAGATGAAATTGAGAAGCAAGTGGCTGACTTGTTACAAAAAGGCTTCATACTGACCTAGTGTTGGCCCATTTTCCGGTCTGGTTCTTCGGTAGCAAAGAAAGATTATACTTGGAGATTCTCGTGTGGATTACGGAGAACTCAACCGACTCACAATCCCGAGATAAGTATCCAATTCCCACATTGATGAGTTAATTGATGAGTTACATGGGGCCAAGTTTTTCTCAAAAATCGACCTACGTTTTGGTTATCATCAAATCAAAGTTCTTCCTTTGGTTGTGCACAAGACCACATTCCGCACTCATTCAGTCATTACGAATTTATCATCATGCCCTTTGATCTAACTAATGCACCCGCCACTTTTCAAGCAACCATGAATGATTTGTTTCGTCCCTTCTTGAGAAAGTTCATCCTAGTGTTCTTTGTTGATATGCTTGTGTATAGTGGGAGCTTTGAAGAACATATGGAGCACTTGCATACCATTTTACAGCTCTTGCAGCAAAATGATTTCTATGCCAACCCCAAGAAATGTGACTTCTTGCAATTAGACATTTTTTTTTTTGGGACATAATTTTTGTTAAGGGTGTTGCTTTGCTGATCCGGAAAAGGTGGTTGCCATTAATGGTTGGCCCTTACCTAAAGACATTATTGAACTTGGGGGATTTTTGGGTCTCATCGGCTACTATAGAAGGTTTGTGCAACATTATGGAAAAATTGTAAAACACCTTGTGGATATGACTAAGAGGGATGCTTTCCATTGGGACAAAACTTCCTTAGCGGCCTTTGAAAACCTCAAGGCAGCACTCACTAAGGTTCTGTCTTGCAATTACTGGATTTCTCCAAACCATTCATTATCGAATGTGATACTTCCTCCACGGTATTGGTGCAATTTTGCAACAAGAGGGCCATCCAATTGCATATTACAGCAAGGGACTATCAGCCTTTCACCAGCAAAAATCTGTTTATGATAGGAAACTTTATGCCTTGGTGATGGCATTAGCTAAATTGAGACATCAATTTTTGGTCCAAACTGATCATTTTAGCCTGAAATACCTCTTGCAACAACGAATTACCACACTAGCCCTGCAGCGTCTTCTCTTGAAACTTCTTCCATTTGACTTTCAAATCATTTACAAACCCGGTACTACTAATCGAGGGCTGATGCCTTATCACGTTACCCTCATTTTGGACAATTCTTTCACTTGGCAATTCCACATGCTTCTGATTTTTCTGATCTGCCAGAGTTATTACAGCAAGACCATTTCACCAATCAGATCTTGCAATCACTTCAAAGAGATCCACATTCAGTCCTTCATTATGCCTTGGTGTTTGGGAGACTCTATTATAAAACCGGACTGGTCATACCTGTCAAATCTTCCTTGACTGCACTATTAATTTCAGAGGTTCATACTTCTCTTTTTGGCCCTTACTCCATCCTCCGTCGCATTGGAGTTGTAGCTTATGAGCTTCAACTTCCTCCCGGAACCCGAGTTCATCCAATCTTCCATGTTTCATTGCTAAAAACCAGCCCATGGCTGTGATATTCCAGCATCGGATTAGCCTCTTCTAGTCAATGGAAATTGGGAGTTCAATTGTCAACCGAGAAAAGGTGCTGACCTCACGAGTTACTACAACGGCGGGACTTCCCAACATTGAACTCGCTAATTCAATGGAGTGACAGCCACAAGAGGAGGCTAGCCGGAAACCTTATGGTCAGATTGCAGTTCAGTTTCCTCTTTTCAGCCTTGAGGACAAGACTGTTTTTCTAAGGGAGGGTGTTGATAGGAATAATAGAGAGAATAACCGCCATCTCGCCTCGTTGGTTTATTCCGAGATGCAAGAAGATAAAGAAGTAGGATAAAAAAGAACAGTTATTATCGGTTAGGGGTAGTTCGTATGTTATCCGTTTAATGGTAGTTATATAGGCGGTTATGTATGGTATAGGCGAGTTATGTAGGCAACTCTTTTTATATACATGTGTTGTGTTTTATGAAGTTATGAATGAAATATGTTATTATTAGCAAGATATTGTGTTGGCTAGAGTTCGATCTTGGCTCTAGATTTCTTTTCCTTCTCTTTCCTAATCTCTCGAATCTGTTAGACCTATCACCCTCGGCCTCTTTTTCCATGCCTTTTTCGTTTTTGTTTTCCCCTTGCTCCTCACAAGGTTCCAACGAAAAGGCTCGATTTATGGCTTTGGAGACGATCTCAACAAAATTATAAATTTGTAGATTTTCGTTGGCTTTCTTTTGGATTTGTCATTACTCAGATTCAAACTACAGATAAAATCTGACTCTGCATGATTCCATCGTCTTCTCTCAACTTTCGCAAAACTCCTTTCAAGCTTCAAGATTTCTAGCAAACTTGCAACGCAACACAAGAACAACGAAGCTTGAGGTTTGAGTCCGTAATGTTTTGCTTGGATGGGAGAAAATGGGAGAGGAAAGAAGTTTTTCTCCGGCTTGAGTAGGAGAGAAATTGAGAGAGAATAGAAAAATGGGTGGGTCCCACACCACATTTCCCTCCCAAAATTCCTTTCCTCAAATGGAGAGATTTGGATAAAATATGTACTATCCAAGTTACCCCTACACCACCCCTCTCGTCGTTTCATTTTTTACAATGCAATGACCCCGAGTCGTTTCTTTTCCTTTTTTTAACGCAATGATATTGAGTCCTTTCCCCGCATAGTTGTATTTTAAAAATAAATTAATAATATTGAAAAAGTTGTTTTATTAATTTCGTATTTTTAATTTTTTTCAAAAATGTATTTAATTTTTTATATTACACTTTAATTTTTTCATTTTTATATCATATTTTAAATATAATTATCCCTTTTTTATTTTTACGTTAAAAAATAATGAGTAAATACCCTTTTGGGTCCCCGAAAAAAATGGACCCCATTTTAGTTCCTAGGACTAAAATAGGACTTTTTATGGACTAAAAAGGGCTTTTTGGAAATTTGCGAGGGACCAAAATGTTCACCAATCGACCCTTATTCGTTTTTTTTAGGGACTAAAAATGGTATTTTTTGTGTGAGGGACCAAAATGGGGTCCGTGTTTTTTCCAAGGACCCAAAAGGGTATTTACTCAAAAATAATTTTGTTGTTGTTGGATCTTGTATAATTTGTACATTTTCTTTTTTATAATTAATTTTAAATTATATCTTTATGATGTTAAATTATTTGATAATGTTAATATTAAAATAATTCTTTCATTGTGATATGATTATTTATTATAGGGGTAAAGGTATTTTAGTCATCAAATATTTGCCCATTTTCTTTCTCCTTGTTTTCTCTCACTCATCCAAGCAAGAAGAGTGATTAAATTTTTCTCCTCATTATATCTCCTATTTTATTTCCTCCTAGCTTTTCTTTCCATCCAAGTGGAGGGTCAAACCACTTTCCAAACCAATAAGCTATTCGTTGAGGTCGTCATCGGCCTCACCTCCGAAAGAAAGAGAATACAAGTTTGAATCCCCGGAGGCGCACTTGTTAGAAGAGATGAAAACCCTTGTGCTTTAAGCTTTGAAAAGGGAAAACAGATAGAAAGAGTACAAAATAGTGAAATGAATAGCCAAGAGTGATAATTCCTCCTCTGGGTCTTGTCCTTTATATAATCTATTGGATATAACAATATGTTGTTACAAATGAAACTTGAACATCAATGTGTCATATACAAAGATATACAAAGAGACTGCTAGCATATCTACAACAATCATTTACAAATAACTAATTAGTTATTAATTCTAACATTCCCTCTCAAATGAAAGGGTGTGGAGCACACACCAAGTTTGTTCCTAAATAAGAGAATTGAGAGTGAGATAAGGCTTTAGTGAAACAATCAGCTATTTGATGAGATGAAGGCACATATTTAACCTCAATAGATCTAGACAAAACTTGATCTTTGATAAAGTGTGCATCTATTTCAATATGTTTGCTCCTAGCATGATGTACGAGATTTGAAGCAAGAGCTTAAGCACTCAAATTGTCACACCATATTGAGGGTTGCCGAATGTAAACACCAGTTTCTGTCATTAGAGAATTTAGCCATTTAAGTTCTGCTACCCCATCAGATAGAGACCGATACTTAGATTCGCAACTTGACCTAGAGACTACCTTTTATTTCTTGGAACACCAAGATACAAGTGTTCCTCCTAAGTATACACAATAACCACCCATGGATTTTCTATCATCAATATTTGTAGCCCAGTCAGCATTTGTAAATGCCATCAATGAAAAAATCCTATTGGTTTGATATGTAAACCATAATGAAAAGTACCCTTTAGGTATCTTAGAATTCTCTTAACCCCTTGAAAGTGCACCTCAATTGGTTTAGCAAGAAATTGGCTAAGCTTATTAACAGCGTATGCTATGTCAAGTCTAAAGGTTGTTAAATATTGTAGTGATCCAAAGGCTCTTCTATATAAAGATGGGTCTGTCATTACCTTCCCATCTTCAACTGAAAACTGCCCTACCAGTAACCATGGGTGTCGGCACAAGAGCACAGTCATACATGTTAAAGCTCATCGATGGAAATCGGAGCACCAACCAGAGCAAGATGGTTGGCGACACTCTTCATACGTGTTAGGTATTTAGACATAGTAAGACCTTGCTTCCTAGTGTTGTGGAGCTTAGAACGATAGATCAAGATCCGTGACTTGGACACCGCCAAAGTAAGAGCTCAAAGGCGGTGCGACAGTGCATACGTTAAGTGGCACTGAGTCATGGTGTTGCGAAGCCAGCCGATGAGCATATGGTGGATTGAAAACCAGTCTTCAAACACGGGATTGGATGCAACCTCGATCGAATCTGGCAGCATGATCGTCATCGAAGGAACAGGAGCTGTGGCATCAATGTGTGCTTGAAGGTGATTGCCCTCAATAGGCGGTAAGACAACCAACACCCAGGCCAGATAATTCGTGTGATCCAGCTTGATCGACAAAATTTGGCTTGAGGATTGAAAGAGGGTGTAGGTTTTGATGGTAGCAGAGGGCACAAGCAAGGACAAAGTTGTATCAGAGGTACGCAATGAAGAAGACGCCACCGCAGCAAAAGAGAGGAAAAAAATCAAGTCTCTGGTAACAAGATAGAAAGAAGACAAAATAGTGAAATGAATAGCCAAGAGTGATAATTCCTCCTCTGGCTCTTGTCCTTTATATAATGTATTGGGTATAACAATATATTGTTATAGATGAATCTTGACCATCCATGTGGCATATACAAAGATATGACAGCTAGCATATCTACAACAATCATTTACAAAAAAACTAATTAGTTATTAATTCTAACAAAAACCTTGTCCATATCAAAAAACAAAACCACTTTCCAATTTTTTTCCTTCCCTATCTATTTTCAGGGCCTTGTTGTCCTTTGATAGGAACCGAGAAAGATTAACCAAAATAAGTGCTAAATAATACTGGATTTGATAGATAAGAAGAACTCTTCCAACTCAGTGAGAGAAGGAGGTTACACAAATGGAAATACAACTCACACACAATCTGACCTAGCAATTTGAGAGGCTAGCACTCTCCTCACCATCCACTCTCTACTCAAAAGATGCCCCTCTTCTCTCATAACTAACAACTAAATAGACAGAGCAAGTTGGTCATCGCAGGACCCCAAAAACAACCTCATACAAGGTTAAAGTCTATCCTAGGAAATAAAGCATGCTAGGTCTGCTTACAACGCAAAAATAGTAAAGGGTTGGGAGTCAACGCCTAAACCATCGAAAGCATTTGTGTCTTTGGTTTGACTTTGCCTTTGCTTCCTTTTGTAAGTATTCTTGGCCCATTGGAACTTATCATCCTCCCTCTCCTTTTCTTTCCTCTTCTTCACTGCTCCTCTTAACTTATCAAATTGCGGGTTTTATCCCATTCAAAACCAGATTTTTTTGTATAAGGATGGTTCTTGTTTTCTTCATTTTCCGGATGGGACACTAGACCCATTCCTGGTTCAACCAAATGAACCATCCAATTCGATCGGTTCCCAAAATCATGCTTCGGCCTAGTTCTCTTCTTGAATTGGCTGCACCGGTTTTCTCTGCATTTGGGAGTGGGAGTTTAACATTTAAACCTTGCACAAAAAGGTTTTAGGAATTTTGTGATTATTTATTAACTCATTTTCCGTATTTCGTTTTCCTCTAAAATGATACTACCTCCTAGGTCCCTAACTATAAGACATAGTTGAATTTGTTTGGAGATATTAAGTGATAGCGATCCAACTCGCGATGCTTTAATTTATTGTTTTGATTATCTTTTATCTTTTATTTAATCGAGTCTGTTTAATTATATTTTATTATTACCTTTAGAAATATCTTATTAGATAAGATATAGTTGTTAGGATTATTAGTTATCTAAATCTTAAATTTAGATATATTTTTAGATTTCGTATTTGAATTTTGAATAGAGTCTACTCTTTGTAAATCTTTATAAATAGGCCTAGTGCCTCATTAATAAAGTGTCGAATATTTCGAGAGTAAATTGAAACGGGAGAATCTCCTTGGGCTTTATTAATTAATGGAGTTCCTAATTATTAAAGAGTTGGCTGATCTTATCTAAGATCGAGTTGACTGTTCTTATTGAAGTAGTGAGATTCTTGCTATTTCTCTAGGATCGAGTTTATCCTATTAAGTTCTCTTGACTTTCCCATTCTTGTTTAACCTTCCCATCAATCTATCATAATTCCCTTAATCCCAATTTAAGTACCTACCATTTGGCATCGAGCCATAAGAGCCTGTCCACCATGGGCAAAACACGTACCTCCTAAAAACCTTCCCATTCACAAAATCCTTCACCGCCACACCACGAACAGTCTGCACTCGACGAACAGCTTGCACATATTGGGCAAGAGACGTCACGACAGACGGAGCAACCTGACGAGCCCATTGCATTTGCATAGTCAGACCCCCTCGCCACCATAGCTGCGCGACTCGGTATCATCGAAGAACTCAGGGATAAAGTCAATGCCTTAGAAGCAGCACAGGCCAATCGTTGTACTCACCGAAGAGACAAAGCGCACCGTTATATAGGGGACAACGATGAAGATCCTGATCCACCGTGGCGGTCAACTCATCGCTCTTATGCAAAAACCGACTTTCCGAAATTTGACGGAGGTGACCTGAGAGGATGGCTTCTCAAAGCTGAGAAATTTTTTGTTATTACAATACACCAGAAGAAGAGAAGGTTGACGTGGCAACACTTTACCTTGAGGGAGACGCACTAGACTTATTCTCATGGCTGAACTCCCAGCAAACCGTGTGCTACTGGACGGAGACCTCACCCACGCATTGGAGGAACACTTTGGACCTCCTGAATTTCTCAACCCCAACGAGCACCTTTGCATGATCAGACAAACGGGCACAGTGTAGGAGTATCACCAGGAATGGGCGCGAAGGGTCGCGTGAGTCTCTGACTGGCCTGAACATTGCCTTCTCGGCGTGTTCTTGACCGGCCTGAGCGAAAAATTTAAATCAGATGTACGCCTGCACAAACCGAGAAGTGTATATCGAGCAGCCAGTCTAGCATTAGAATTTGAGCAGCAGCTATCCATTACAAATGGGCTTAAGCCCTTTACCTCTGCTCTACCGACCCGGAAACCCGACTGGCAATCCCACACCATCCACTACTAGCAGCGCAAATTTTGCGCGTGACCTCAGTAAACCAGCAGCCTCGCCAACTGCCGGAAATAACCTTCCGATCGCCTCCATCGTCCTCAGCTCTGTTCCCAGCCGGACGTGTCCCTCCTACGGAACCTGAACAACAACAACAGCGTGAACAGGGTCTGTGTTTCCGGTGTCTTTGTGCCGTTCCGTCCAGGGACACCAGTGCTCCGCACCTCCTTCTCGCTACTAGAGGTCGACAAAGCTAGGGACCCACTCAAAGGCCAATGCAATGGCATCGTCGAATGCGATGTTGAGGGATGTTACACAGATTTGGACCCGATTGAAGAGAAGATGAAGAAGAAAATAATAATAATAATTATTATTATTATATTAAAAAAATTTATCTCGATTTTCGACTTGGGGACAAGTCGTTTTTCCAAGGGGGAGAATTGATAGCGATCCAACTCACTATGCTTTAATTTATTGTTTTGATTATCTTTTATCTTTTATTTAATCGAGTCTGTTTAATTATGACCTTTAGGAATATCTTATTAGATAAGATATAGTTGTTAGGATTATTAGTTATCTAAATCTTAGATTTAAATATATTTTTAGATTTTGTATTTAAATTTTGAATAGAGTCTACTCTTTGTAAATCTTTATAAATAGGCCTAGTGCCTCATTAATAAAGTGTCGAATATTTCGAGAGTAAATTGAAACGGGAGAGTCTCCTTGGGCTTTATTAATTAGTGGAGTTCCTAATTATTAGAGAGTTGGCCGATCTTATCTAACATCAGAGTTGGCTGTTCTTATTGAAGTAGTGAGATTCTTGTTATTTCTCTAGGATCGAGTTTATCCTATTAAAGTTCTCTTGACTTTCCCATTCTTGTTTAACCTTCCCATCAATCTATCATAATTCCCTTATTCCCAATTTAAGCGCATAACCGAGTACCTACCATTAAGGAAGCTAAATAAGTTACTTAATCATTTTATATGTTGTGTATCTTTTGATTATATATTAGTTTATTAGTCAAACTAATTACTTTGAAAAAAAAAAAAAAAAAAAATTAGCTTCCTTAATTTATCCAAAAAAGTCAACTATGTCTTATAATTAGGATAGGAGTAGTTTACCATGTTATATCTTGAACTATTTAGTGCATGTATTTCCTGGCTTTTGTTATTTATACTATACCCTTGCAGAGAAGGTTGTTGTAACATGTATGCATGGGATTGGCTTATTTTATGTCATTTCTTTATTCTGTTTTCTTGGCCTATTGTAATTGGCAGTGGTAATTCTGATATTTGTTTGCAAGTTTGCTTGAATGGAAATGAAGAAATCTTAAAGAATTTGCTGCGTTTCTTTTGTACTTCTAAGGACTCGTACAAAATTAGATTTGTTTAAATCAACATACTACTAAGCCAGGCTCACTTGGAGACTTTCAAGTTTGATCTATAGTCAGTCGGGGGATGAGTTTTTGAATCACATGCAAATATGTAATATATGTTTATGCGTATTTGTATGTATTGTCCTCCATTACTCTAACAAAAATTTGGAACTGCAGGTTTTTGTAGCACTTCTTAGGACTTGTCAACCAGAAAATAAAATGTTGGTCCAGCAGGCTCTTGACATATTGATGCCAGCATTGCCACGACGTCTGCCTCTTGGTGATTCTCGGATGCCCAAATGGATACGATGGACTAAGAAGATCCTAGTTGAAGAAGGTCATTCAATTCCTAACCTTATTCACATATTCCAGCTTATTGTTCGCCATTCAGATCTCTTCTACAGCTGCAGAGCACAATTTGTTCCTCAGATGGTGAATTCTCTGAGTCGTCTTGGATTGCCATATAACACCACAGCTGAAAACAGACGTCTTGCCATTGAGCTTGCTGGATTAGTTGTTAACTGGGAGAGGCAAAGGCAAAATGAAATGAAAGCTGTAACTGATGCTGAAGCCCCCAGTCAGATCAATGATGACTTCAATCCTAGCTCAATTGATGCTAAGCGGGATGGGTCTACAATTCCTGATGATGCAACCAAGCGAGTAAAAGTGGAACCTGGTTTGCAATCCCTATGTGTCATGTCACCTGGTGGTCCATCATCAATTCCTGACATTGAAACCCCGGGATCTGCTAGTCAACCTGACGAAGAATTTAAACCAAATGCTGCTATGGAGGAAATGATCATCAATTTTCTTATCAGAGTGAGGATTTCTTTTAATATTATTCTTTTACCTTTACATAGTGTTGACACTGTCAAGTTAAGAGCTACATAGGTTATGCCATTTGTGAGGAATTTATATCCCATATGTAATGGATTAAATGGTCCTGGACCCTCTCTGGTAAACTTATTTTAAGTAGTGCCAATAGTTTTGACATGAGCACTACTGCACTGTTATCTTTACCTGCCCCTACTTGTTTTTTAGCCCGGAACAAGTACATGTGCATGCATGAATGTGATTGAAGTGCTAGTTGATGCAAAATTGAAACTTAACTAAATGCATTATGATTGATCGACCTCACTTAGTGGGATAAGGCTTATTGTTGTTGTATGATGATTGATTGTATCTTTAGGTTGCTTTGGTTATAGAGCCTAAGGATAAAGAGGCAAGTGCTATGTATAAACAAGCTTTGGAGTTACTTTCACAAGCTTTGGAGGTGTGGCCAAATGCCAACGTAAAATTTAATAATTTGAAAAAGCTGCTGAGCAGTATTCAACCATCTCAGGCAAAGGACCCTTCTACAGCTCTCGCACAGGGTTTGGATGTCATGAACAAGGTTTTGGAGAAACAGTCACACTTGTTCATAAGAAACAACATTAACCAGATATCTCAAGTAGGCCTGTTTTCTTTCTTTGATTTTCTGAATAAATTATACATGTGTAAAAAGTCATTCTTGTTTCCTCCCAGATTCTTGAACCATGTTTCAAGCATAAATTGTTAGATGCTGGGAAGTCTTTTTGCTCCCTGTTGAAGATGATCTTTGTTGCTTTTCCTCCGGAAGCAGCTACAACACTAGCAGATGTAAAGTTGTTGAACCAGAAGCTAGATGATTTGATACAGAAGCATGTATCTGCTGTCACCGCTCCTCAAACACCTGGTGATGATAATGTTACTAGCTCAATTAGTTTATTATTGCTTGTTATTAGAACCTTGACGGAGGTTCAAAGAAACTTCATTGAACCTTCTCTATTAGTTTGCATCCTTCAACGATTACAACGTGATATGGGTTCATCAGCAGGATCTCATTTAAGACAAGTAAGCAGCATCTTTCCTTTTTTATTTTCATTCTATCTTTGGTTTCATGGGTTTCAAGACTGAAGAGATATTAAATTTTTTTAATCAGTTGCCTCAAAGGGAATGGCTTTGGGCATTGGGGAGTATAGGGGAGTGCAGATTCATTGTTCTTCCCCGCCAATGGAGCTCCTTGGCAGGGGGACATATTCCCATTCCATTCCATCCCATCATCCTTCTATTCCTTCCATGCTCTACATCTGATATGTAAATATAATAACGGGTTAAAAGTTAGTTATAACAGAGGCAAGAGACAGAACTGCTGTCCTTGTCATTCATTCATACTCATTGCAAAATCATAAACCTTCCATTAGTCTAAGCCTCCTATTATATAGGATAGTAACTTAGACTCTCAAGGCAACGGTCATACAAACATAACAATATAACAGAGAACAGCTATAACAGAATACCTTCCCAACTACTAACGGCCTCATAGGCTTAGTCTAGTGAACTGTGAAAGGGTAAAAATATTACTGATTAAGTAATTAGGGAAATAATAATGGCACAAAGCCACAAACTACTTCTATGAGGACATAATTAGTTAGGAAGTTAGTAGCAGTGTTGCTGTTAGTTAGGAAGTTAGTGATTTCAGTTAGTGACTCATGTGTATGAATGGAATTAACGCTGCACTTGTTTCTTGTTTCGACTATGTTCCTCTTCTCTAACTTCTCCTTCTACAACCTAGATATCAGTGGTATCAGAGTGCTCGGCTCTCCCGCTGTCATCTCTAAAATTCTTGAAACAGATCAGAGATTTTCTTCTTCTTCTCGGCTCAGTTTGATATTCAAGAAACCTCAATATATATATAATATAATATATATATATATATATATATATATATATATAAACAAGACCGAGTGCAAAAAAAAAGACCGAGTGCAATCTTGGGCCAGGCAGAGTCATCCTCTCCCCCGGTTCAGTTTACATTCAGAAATTAGCAGTCATGCAACGCCAACAGTCAGGCAGTCAAGAAACTACAACAGAAATCATTCAGTCAAGAGACGTCAGGATTGATCAAAACGGTTCAAAGAATTCTTTTTACCCAGAATAAGAATTCTTATCATCTTAGAACCAGAAGTTCGAATACCCAGAAGCAATCCGGCCAGCCAAGACAAATCTTCTTGCGACCAGAATCAGCGTTTTTTTATCACCCAGAATTTGTAGTAGACGCAACATTACCAGCGACACCCAGAATTTCAAGACGACGTAAATATTACCAGCGACACCCATAATTTCCAGAAGAAGTAAACATCACCGGCGACACCCAGAAGTTCAAGACGACGTCAAAATTACCAACGACACAGCCGCCATTAAATCAGGAACGATCAAGACAGCCAAGACCAACTTTTTTGACCAAGCCCAGTGTTGTTATCACCGGAATGCCTAGAAGAATGAGTCGTTACCAGTGACACGCGACTCACCGTTATCGCAGTCTCGATATCAATACTCGACGTGTTCAAACATAGTGACGCGTCGCTCAAACCGCGTCAACGTGGGAAGAAATACAGTCGACCCAGCAAGTTAAACGGACTTGGGCATCAGCGGAAATCGAGGTTACACCCGTTAATGATCACTGGCCGAGACTTTGTATCTTGTTGGTGTCGACACGTCCTCTGCATTCGTGTTATTGTCTCGTCAATTCCTGCAAAATTTAAGCCCAGTCTCTGTCTCGTCACCACACCGACAGCACCGAGTCTACATCTTCTTTTACACTTCGTGCATGGTGTCGACACGTTAGTTCCTACGAAGTCGAAGACCCAGATTCTAATTCAAGACAAATATTTTGAAAAGAGGCGCCAACCAGAATCTCTTTTTCGACAAGAACCTGAGTTTTCTTATCAATCAGAATTTCACGAAGACGCAACACCACCAGCGCCGGCACTCTGTTTCCTGCAATTTAACGGTAGAGACTCGTCTCATGCTGCCGATGCAAATATGTCGGATGACCTGAATGAGCGTGTACGAGCATTGGAGTCGACAATAGCAGACCAGCCGAATACAATTCAAACGGCCATTACCAATCAATTTGCTGACATTCCGAAGCGATTCAAACGGCTATTACCAATCAGTTTGTAGCCTTCACTGCCTCACAAGAACGCTGCCGACAGGTAGAGGATGTCCAAGAAAATAATGGGGATCACGTCAGGGGTCCTCAACGCCAACGACCAGGGGCTGAATATGCCCCTCCGACTCGGCAAACAAAGTTTGATTTCCCAAAATTCCAACGCCATGACATCGAGGGCTGATTGTACGACTGCGAAAGGTATTTTGAGATTGATGTCGTTTGGCCAGCGTTCACTTGGATGATAAGGGATATATGGCACCAATCCCTTATGGATGAAGACCAAGACAGAGCCATTACTTGGCGCGAGTATAAGAAGGTGATTAAGGCTCGGTTTGGGGCGCCGTCGCCGACTTCAACTTCTGAGAAAACGACTTCAGTTGCGGCGCCGTCGACGATTACTTCTTCTCTATCGATGCCAATTATCAGTCTGCCGGAAGTTTCTGTCTCTTTTCCGCCGTTGAGTTGTCTTTCTTCCTTGCTGTCTCTGTTCGATGCTATTGTGCCAATTCGTGATTTCTTGGCAGTTGAGAGGAGTGGAAGTGGCCCAATAAAGGAGGATGAGAGAGCAACTGATTTTGGGTTCACGGGGGAAGAGAGTACAATTTGACCAGTCAAATCTTGCTACACAGCTGGTGTCTATTATTAATACAAGGAGTCAAGAGACGGCGCAACAGTCAAAGGATCAGTTGGAAAAGTCCAATGGCCATTGGGTCCCATTTCCTTCCACTGACAGAGGTATTCTACAGATTTTTTATTTTTTTTTTGGGTTAAGGTGTAATTTTCGCCTTAAAGTATGCGCCAGAAACGATTTCGCTTGAAGTTAAAAAACGTAAGAGCGATGCCGCTTTCTCCGTTAATCCGCATAACGGTTAACGTTAGAGTTTTTAACGGAGGGACAAAATTGCTACGTTTTTAAACTTCGCGCAACATCTTCCAAAAAAAAAACGTAAGCAATTTTACCCTGAAGTTTAAAAACGTGTTTTTAACGAAGAGAAGCAACATTCTTACGTTTTTAAACTTCGGGCAACATCATTTATCTTTAAAACTTTAAAGCAAAATCACACCTTAACCCTTTTTTTTCTCTAAAAAGGATAGCTAGAAGCCTACATTACAAAGAAGAAATTACACATAAGGAAATTTAATCCCAAACACTTACGATCTACCCAACCTCTAAGGTTCGGAGGGCCTCATCCAAAATAGTAGACTTAGAAATGCCTATCTTGACTAAAGCATCGCAATACAATTAAAATCTCAGGAATAACTCTAACATCAACTCCGTCTAATCTAAGCGCTAATTCCCTAGCTTTCAAAACCAAGTTGCTACGGGAATTAGAAGCAAGATCTAGAATTAAATTGATTACATTGTCTGCGTCAGATTCTAAAATAAATTTCTCAAAACCCAAATCCCAAGCCAACTGTAATCCTTCAACGACCGCCCATTCTTCAGTAGTATTAGATTGGCAATCACCGATTTTCCTGGTAAATCCCACAATCCAATTCCCTAAGGAATCTCGAACCGCCCCCCCAAACCAGCCTTTGAAGATTGCAAGGCTCGTGCTCCATCGACATTCAATAACCAACCATATGGCGGTTTCTCCCACCCCACCGTCAGACCACTAGCTTGATGGTTCTTACAACCCGAGTCATCAACCAGACATGCATACCTGGTCCAGGTCGAGGAAATAATCTGACCCGGTTTATCGGGCTTTACAAAATTACAATCAAATACACATTGGTTCCTCCATTCCCATAGTTTCCATATAGCAACTCCAAACACTAGATTACAGCTACCTTCCCATCTACACCCTATATGGTTATTTAGATTAAAACTCAACCATTCTTTCAATTCTAAAGAAAAGAAAGAGGAAGCATACCTTGGTTGAATCAACTCCAGCCACAAACATCTAGCATATCCACAGTCTCTCAGAATGTGTAAAAGATCCTCAACCTCCGTGTTGCAAGACCCACACATAGCTGAAGAATGAATGCATGTACTTCTCCAAAGATTGGTAGGTAATTTATTTAAGGAGGCTTTCCACATGAATACTTTGATCCTCTCAGCTCTTTTCCATTTCCAAATATCTTTATAAATTTTATCACGAAGAGATACCGAGTTAGGTTCAAAAAGGAGATAGGCACTCTTAATAGAAAACATACCATCTTCAAAAGCACCCCAAACTAATCGATCAAAATCTGCCTCAGTCCTCGGTGGCAAAGCCGCCGCCATTCTTTGATACCAGCAGGACTTAGAATGGATTCAAGTTTATGGGTGTCCCACAAACCACCCACCACCCCATCTGCAACCACTGTCTTGTCTTCTTCATCAGTCAACGTCCGTACAAAGAACTCGTGAAGTCTAATGTCATCGCCAATCCAAGAATCATTAAAGAAGTTAACAGGCAACCTGTTTCTAACCTACCATTTTGTACCTTTGTCTACCATTTCGCTGTGATCACAGATAAATTTCCATAGAATGGAATCCTCGGGCCTATAATCCAATAGAGACTCACTATCTCTCACCATATAACGCTGGAAGAGGATCTCCGCCCACAAACCCTTCTCCCCACTGATTAACTTCCAAGCCAACTTCGTCCCACAAGCCTTGTTGACCGAAGTAAGTCTTCTCAACCCCAAGCCACCATACTCCTTGGGCCTCGTTAGTTGATCCCAGCCGACAGAATGAAAACGTCTACTAGTACCATCATGACCCCATATAAAATTCCTCTGCAAGTGTTCAATCTCCAAACACACGCTTGCCGGTAATCTAGCAACAAGCATAGGATAGAGAGGGATAATACTTATGACAGATTTAGCGAGAGTAATTCTTCTAGCCATAGAAAGACTATTGGCCTTCCAAATACTCAGCTTGGATTTAACCCGATCAATCACATAATGGAATTTCTCCTTAGATCTTCTATTGCGAGAAAGGGGAAAACCAAGATATCTTCCAATCTCATTGGAAATATGCATACAAGTCATATCCTTAATTCTTATCTTAGTCTGCAAAGGCACTCTAGGAGAAAAGAAAATAGAAGATTTGGTGACATTGACTTTACCCCCTGAAGCCTTCATAAACTCATTAATGCAGTTCATCATACAAGTTGTTTGTGCTTTTGTAGCAACTCCAAACAACAGTAAGTCATCAGCGATCAGTAAATGAGACACACTAGGACCCCTCTTGGACACATAGATCGGCTTCCACCTACCTTCCTCTACAGCGTCACAAATCAAATGAGATAACTTATCCATACAATGGACAAAGAGTAGAGGAGAGAGAGGATCACCTTGTCTAGTACCCCTAATAGGATTAAAAAATCCAGTCTTCACACCATTCCAAAGAACATTATGAGTAAGGAGGATAAGTAGGCAGTGGAAAGAAAGAGTCAGAAAAAGGCTGAAAATGCATTAGTAAAAATAGGTGAGTGTTTGGGATTTTCCTTTGAAGGAAATGGCCCAAGTTTATTGTTGCAATTAGGTCTTCAAAGGGCTGAATATATAAGGGATGGGCTGCTACAAAAAGGACTGTCACTTGTTCAATATTCTCCTACACAAAGCTTGCTGCAAAGTTGGTTCCGGGGCAACTTAATTAAAATGCTCTTTGGAAGGATCTGTCCTCGAGTGGAAAGGAGAAGAGTAGAAGGGTGCAGGAGTATTGAACGCCAAATAGGAGAGAAATATCTTATGGATTCAAGGTTTCAAGTCACAGATTTTGCTATACTCAGAAGCTTTCCAAAAGTTCAGCCTATGTTTTTGCATCAGTTCTGTTTTTTGATGTTTTGTTTTGTGTTTTGTTATCTTCCATCCTTGAGGGCAAGGATGTTTTGAGGGGGGAGTATTGATATGTAAATTGTGAAAGGGTAAAAATATTATTGATTAAGTAATTAGGGAAATAATAATGGCACAAACTACTTCTATGAGGTCGTAATTAGTTAGGAAGTTAGTAGTAGTGTTGTTGTTAGTTAGGAAGTTAGTGATTTCAGTTAGTCAGTTGGTTAGTATTAGTTAGCTGTTATGATGGTAGGGCTTAGCTATTGGACCTTGAGTCTAAGCCTAGTATTAGACTATATATACATAGCTATTAGACTAATGCAAGTGTGTAATGACTCAGTATTGTGTATGAATAGAATGAACAGTACAACAGCACTTGTTTCGACTATGTTTCCTCTTCTCTAACTTCTTCTATGTTGAAGAAATTACATTACTAAAATTGTATATTTCATACATAGCAGATTAAATATATATATAGCAGATTATATATATATATATACATAAAATAGTTTCAGCCTCTATACGTCCCTAGCCTCTATACAACCCCAACCTCTATACAACCCTAGCCTTTATATGTCCTAACACTCCCCCTCAAGTTGGAGTATAGATGTTAATCGCCCAACTTGTTACAAAGATAATCAATCCGAGTTCCATTTAGGGCTTTGGTCGGTAGATCACCCAATTGGTCATTTGGACCACACATATCCGTGGAAATGAAGTTCTCCTTGATTTTATCACGCACAAAGTGACAGTCGATTTCAATATGCTTTGTGCGTTCATGAAACACGAATTGGAGGCTATGTGCAAAGCGAGCTTTATTATCACACCACAACTTTGCGGGTAATGACGTGACAAGACCAACCTCCTTCATTAACCGGTGAATCCACACAATTTCCCGTACCGATTGAGACATGGCTCTAT
This sequence comes from Acacia melanoxylon, assembly GCA_019022615.1. Taxonomy (NCBI): domain Eukaryota; kingdom Viridiplantae; phylum Streptophyta; class Magnoliopsida; order Fabales; family Fabaceae; genus Acacia; species Acacia melanoxylon. The sequence goes on from JAFJYJ010000122.1 coordinate 957,175, forward strand.
ACTCAAACCGCACTTGACTTAGAAACCACAGTTTGCTTCTTACTCTTCCACGATACCAAATTTCCACCCACAAACACACAATATCCTGTGGTGGATCTTCTGGTAGCCTTTGATCCAGCATGATCTGCATCACAAAAACACTCAATCTTGTTGTGGCCATGATTCGTATAAAGTATACCACGACCAAAGTGAGCCCTTCAAGTAATATAAGACATGCTCCAAAGCTTCCCCCGAGCAACGGTTGGTGCGGTCATGAATTGACTAAGCACACTAACCGGAAAGGTCACATCGGGCGAGTCACCGTGAGATAGTTCAACTTTCCAATCAATCTACGGTATCTTTCAGGGTAAGCAAATGGCTTAATCTTCTCGGGATCAACTTTCTTCCTCACATCTTCAGGTAGCTCATCAAATGGAATGCTATCATCAATATCCAAGAAAGGATTAGGAATCATGGGAGAGGTACTTGGTGCTGCTCCGAGTTTCCCAATTTCTTTTAGTAAATCAAGTACATATTTCCTCTGTGTCAGAAGGATGCCTTTCTTATTTCTCATAACTTCTATCCCAAGAAAGTATCTTAATGGGCCCAAATCCTTCGTTTGAAAATTAGAATTAAGAAAGTTTTTAAGTAATGAGATGCCCGAATCATTGCTTCCGTAATAACAATGTCATCAACATATACCACAAGGAGAATTATGCCGATCCGTCAAGCGATAAAACACCGAGTGATCACACTTACTTTGATTCATACCAAACTTCTTAACCACCGTGCTAAACCGTCAAACCAAGCACGAGGACTTTGCTTCAAACCATATAGTGACTTCGAAGAAGGCATACCTTCCCACGCTCCCCCCGAGCAACAAAGCCAGCGGTTGCTCCATGTAAACTTCCTCCAAAAGATCACCATTTAAGAAAGCATTTTTAACATCCAAGCGATGAAGATCCCAACCATAAGTGGCGGCCATAGAGATAAAGAGACGAACGAGAGGACGAGTTTAGCCACGGGAGAAAATGTTTCGGAATAGTCAATACCATAGGTCGAGCATAGCCCTTGGCAACCAATCGAGCCTTCAAACGTTCCAACGTACCATCGCTTTTGTTTTTATCGTGAACACCCACTTGCACCCAATGGCCGTCTTTCCAGGAGGCAAATCAACGAGAGTCCAGGTACCAGCCTTATCAAGGGCCATCATTTCTTCTTTCATAGCAGCACACCAACCAGGATGGGCCAAGGCATGGTGGAGTTTTGTGGGAATGGTGAGAGAATCTAGGGAGGCTATGAAAGAACAAGATGAAGAAGAAAGATGGTTATAGGAAACAAAAGAAGAAATAGGATAGGTACAAGAACGCTGACCTTTACGGAGGGCAATGGGCAAGTCAATAGAAGTGATAGGGGAAGGAGGCACTGTGTCAGGTTCGGGAACAGGAGAGCGAGAGAGCTAATTCGGGATCGACGTCGGCGGACAATCGGTGGGTCGGGAAGCGTATCGACATCATTACTTATCTTCGAACGTTTCGATAAACATGATAGATGGGTGGTTTAGCGGGTCCGGGTCACTCGTGCTCGCACCGGGTGGTAAGCGAGTCTCATAAACTAATACATCATGAAGACTGTCAATGGTGGATGATGATGAAGCATTAGGAGATACGAGAGACATGCGGAAATACGAGATATCGGTAGAGACGGAAAGAACGGGGTTGACTCATGGAAGGTGACATCGGTAGAGACTAGATAACGCCGAAGAGTAGGAGAGTAGCACCGATAACCCTTTTGAACCCTAGAATACCCAAGGAAGACACATTTAAGGGACTTAGGATCAAGTTTGGTGACACCGGGACGAATATCACGAACAAAACAAACACAACCGAAGATTTTTGGGTCAATAGGAAACAAAGGGTTAGAAGGGAACAAAGTTATGTAGGGGTGGCCCCACTAAGAACAGGAGAGGGCATGCGATTAATAAGAAAACATGCAGTTGACACTGCATCAGCCCAGAAAGGTTTAGGAACTTTCATGTGAAACATTAGAGCTCGGGCTACTTCTAATAAGTGCCGATTTTTTCTTTCGGCAACACCATTTTGAGCAGGTGTATCTGCACATGAGGATTGATGAATCATTCCATGCTGGAGCATATAGGTTTGAAATTGGGCGGAATAATATTCTTTTGCATTATCATTGCGCAAGATTTTGTGAGAGACACCAAATTGAGTTTTGATTTCAGCACGAAATGGCAAAAATGAGAAAACAATTCGGAACGATTTTTCATTAAATAAAGCCAAGTGGTGCGAGAAAAGTCATCAACAAAAGTAACAAAATACCTAAAACCAGACTTGGACGTAACATGACACGGACCCCAAATATCCGAATGGACTAAACCAAAAGGGGACGCGGCCGTTTATTGACACGAGGTCCCGAGAGGAACACGGTGATGTTTCGCAACCGACACGACTCACATTCTAAAGAAGACATATGATGAAGCGAGGATACAACCTCTTTAAAGATGACAAGGACACATGACCTAGCCGACAGTGAATGTCAAACAAGGAGGAACCACCAGAGCAAGCAACGGAACGCGGCACCTGATCATGAAGAAAGTAATGGCCGCCAGATTCATACCCCTTACCAATAATCTGCCTCGTCGTAAGATCCTGAATCAAACAATGGTCAGGAAAAAGTGAGATAAAACAGTTTAACTGACGAGTAAGTTTGCTAGGCGATAAAAGGTTAAAAGCAAGGTCGGGAACATTAAGAACGGATGATAAGGAAATAGACGAGGTAGGTTGAACAGTACCAGAGCCAAGGACACGGGAGTAAGAACCATTGGCAATGGTGATTGAAGAGGGGTTGGCATAAGATGCATATGAAGAGAACAAATGATAGTTACCTGTCATATGATCAGTAGCCCCGGAGTCGATGATCCACTTCGAGGAAGAAGTAGCAAGACGGGAATCGAGTTACTGTAGCAAGTGCGGTGGAGGCGGAGGAAGTATGATCGAAACATCGGATGATTGGGCCATATTAGCGGACCCTTGCGTTGCTGTTTTTGTTGCAACTTACGACAATAGCGCTTCGTATGACCAGGTTCCTTACAGTAATAGCAGACAATCCCATTAGCACCAAAATTAGGAGAATTGTTAGCTGGCCTCGGTGTACTACCCACTGTGGAATTTGGTCGGGAAAAAACATGAGTCGGAGCACGTCCAGCCAAGGCACTAGCATTAGGATTAGAAGCTGGATGAGCAATACTGTCGGCACGCAACACGCGAGAATACACATCCTGAAGTGAGGGAAGCTCAGAACTAGATAATATCTGAGACCGAACTGTCTCATAAGATGGATCGAGAGCAGTAAGAAAACTCATAATTGCCAGTTTCTCCATGTTATCCACCTGCACTTGAAGATCAGTCGTTGGTGGCATTAACCGCCGCATCTCCTCATACATTTGCGTAAATTCCATGAAGAAATTCTTCAAGGGGCGACCCTGCTGGTCAGCTCGATAGAAACCTTTACAAACTTCATGTAGACGAGTAATGTTCCCTTTCCCAGAGTATAAGAACTCCAGATAGTCGATAAGCTCTTTAACAGTATTGCAATGACTAACCGAAGGAAGAAGGTCACCATCGATAGAATTTTGAATTTGTAAGAATAGTCGGGCATCGGCACGAGCCCATGCCTTCTTCGAATCATTTGTAGGAGGAGCCTCAGTTAAATGGTCCTCTTTCTCAATACTAAGTAGGTACATGCGAACGGTTTTAATCCAATCCGAATAATTTGTCCAATTCAACTTGTGATCAGTGATTTTGTTAGAAACAGGAACCATCTCGGTCGTAATACTTGATTTAGATTCAGCCATAAGAGATAAATAGAGTCACACAAGCCAAACAATTGCAAAGAGAACAGCAAAACGGGACAGCAACTAGCAAGCCAAACAATTGCAAAGGGAATCAGCGAAACAGGACAGCAACTAGCGAAGCAACACACCACCTTCTAGAGGCAACTTTAAGGCAGAAGAACCAACAATAATCCTGGGCAGCAACACCAACTTGCAAACAATAACAGAAGGTCACACAAGGACCAAAAGAATACTCCAAACACGAGACAAGAACCAAATAACAGCTTGAAATTCCAAGAAGGCGAACGCAGCAGGGAGAACACAGACGTAGGGAACAGAATGAAATTGGAATCACAAGATATGAGAACGCAACTACCTGGGTCCAACCGGAATCAGCAAGTCGACACGAAAACGTGTCGACGACGAGAAAAATCACCGGAAGAACGGTGCTTCACGCGCCGGCGCGTACGAAGCGCGAACCTCCGGGAGGCGCGTGACGAGTCACGCGGGCGAAATGGTGGACGACCGGTGGGGTTCCGCCGTCGGGACCCTCTCGAGTGTGTTGGGGCGGCGCGTGGTCGGAAAATACGTGAATCACGAATCCTAACACTAACTCTCTCTCTCGGTCGCGAAACGAACCAAGATTCCAGAAAAATATTTCAGCGAACCGATGCTCGATGCCATGTTGAAGAAATTACATTACTAAAATTGTATATTTCATACATAGCAGATTAAATATATATATAGCAGATTATATATATATATATATATACATAAAATAGTTTCAGCCTCTATACGTCCCTAGCCTCTATCGTCCCTAGCCTCTATACAACCCCAACCTCTATACAACCCTAGCCTTTATATGTCCTAACATTCTACAACCTAGATATCATTAACTAACTACCTAACTCCTAGCTAACTAAGTATGGTCTCATAGGATTAGTTTAATACCATACTTCCCTAATTATTAATTATATGCATTTATTTATTCACACCCTATATAACAAAGTGTCGTTACTTACCCATATTTTGTTATCCATGCCTGGTAGAGTTCAATGTGTAGAATGTGGCCAATAATACCAATGGGATTGTCGGCCTCCAATGGTTCAGCTTTATTGAATGTGAAATCAGTACATTAAATAGGGAAAGTTAAGGTTTAGGGATATGAGAATCTCCCTAACTTGCAGTGTTTAGAATCCAGGGAACAATTATTAAAATATGATAATACTAAAATAACAATATAAAAGGGTGAAAATAAGTAAAAGACTATAGAATGTAGAGATATAGAGAGAGATGATATGAATTCCTTGTGTCTATTTCATAATCAAGAAAGGGTATATCTATAGGTGAGAGGAGCCTTTGTATTAATGGTTCTTGATAACATATATCCTAATGAAATAATATCTTATCCTATAATAATGTTACAAATTACACTATTTACATTAATGAGATAATATTTTAATAATATATTTACAAAAATAATACAACAACAATAAAGTCTTATCATACTAAGTGGGCTCAGCTACATAGATCGCATGACACTATTGTGCTATATCACAAACCAGATCTTTGAATAGATTATCAACCAAAAGATCCCGTTCTATAACCTCATTAAGTAACAAATTCTTTTTAATACAAGTGGTAGCATGTGGGATTGAACCCACGATTTAATGCCAGTGTAGGCATTAGTGTGTCTCTAGAAAATAGTTTAATGAAAATCAATGGTATTTTTCAACAAACACCATATCATACTATATGGCCCTTCTTTCTTGGGAGAATTTGAGCTCTCTTGAGCATGTGTTCTTCACTGTTTCAAGTTTTGTAGTTTGAACCCCAATAAATAATATTTCATAATCATGCATGAATATTGTGGGGACTTGAGTTTTATGCTTTTCCTAAATCATATACTTCGTAGCATATTAAGATGTGTATCTGCTCTATAATCTGTGCTTATATACAATAGGCTTATTCTTGTTACTATGATTATTATTTTTTTGTAAGTTAATTTCCAATCTTTTGATAAATTAAGTTGCGGGAACTTGTCCTTCATAATTAGGGTCAGAGAGCAGATACAGATTCAGCTGTCACATCTTCTCGCCAAGGTTCTGATGTTAGTGCAGTTATCTCTAATCTAAAATCTATCTTGAAGCTCATCACGGAAAGAGTGATGATTGTTCCTGATTGCAAACGATCAGTGTCTCAAATCTTGAATGCGTTGCTCTCAGAGAAAGCTACTGATGCCAGTGTACTTCTTTGCATACTTGATGTGATCAAAGGATGGATTGAAGATGATTTTTGTAGACAAGGCACATCAGTCACGTCAAGTTCCTTTCTCAATGGAAAGGAGATAGTATCATTTCTTCAGAAACTTTCACAAGTTGATAAACAAAACTTCCCTCCTGCTACTTTGGAAGAGTGGGATAGGAAATATTTAGAACTTCTTTTTGGGATTTGTGCTGATTGTAGCAAGTAAGTAATGATCTTAAAACTTGCTGCACTATGTTTGCGTCATATGTTGTCTTAGTTATTTTTATTTATGTTCAGATACTCTTTCTCCCTACGTCAAGAGGTATTCCAGAAGGTTGAAAGGCAGTTCATGCTTGGTTTACGAGCAAAAGATCCTGAAGTTAGGATGAAATTTTTCTATCTCTACCATGAATCCCTTGGGAAATCATTATTCACTAGGCTCCAGTTCATTATCCAAATTCAAGATTGGGAGGCCTTGAGTGATGTCTTCTGGCTCAAGCAGGGCCTTGATCTTCTTCTGGCAATATTAGTTGAGGATAAACCTATCACACTAGCACCAAATTCTGCCAGGGTTCCACCACTTTTGGTTTCAAGCACTCTTGCAGAGTCATTAGGGATGCAGCACAAGGTCAATGATGTCTCTGAAGGTACTGAGGACACTCCGCTGACATTTGAGACCCTGGTACATAAGCACGCCCAGTTTCTTAACAACATGAGCAAACTGCAGGTAAACTAATGGATGTTTGATCCCAAACTACAATTATTGTTCAGCATATCAATGAGCTTATCTCCCACATCTTGAGTTTGCTTTTCATGGTAATATCCACAGGTCAAGCTCAAGGATGATAAAATTGTTACCCACTTGCATTGATGGACCGTTACTTTGCTAATAAGATGGCTAGGTTTTGAAAGTTTTCATATATGGAATTTTGGCTATTTACTTCAGTCTGACTTGTTGAGAAGTACCTCAGTTTCATCAGTGTTTTCTGTAGGCAGGGTCTGCCAACTCCTGAAATATATCAAATTATTAGGAATTTTTTTAACTTGTTTCATTTTATTTTTTTTAAAAAAATTATTTCAGGTTGCAGATCTTTTAATTCCATTGAGAGAGTTGGCCCACAAAGATGCTAATGTTGCCTATCATTTGTGGGTCTTGGTGTTTCCAATTGTCTGGGTTACATTACATAAAGAAGAGCAAGTGACACTGGCAAAACCAATGATCACTCTTCTGTCTAAAGATTATCATAAGAGGCAGCAAGCCAGCAGACCAAATGTTGTGCAAGCTCTACTAGAAGGGCTTCAGCTAAGTCATCCTCAACCACGAATGCCTAGTGAACTCATCAAATATATTGGGAAAACTTATAATGCATGGCACATTGCTTTAGCGTTACTTGAAAGTCATGTTATGTTGTTCATGAATGACACCAAGTGCGCTGAGTCTCTGGCTGAGCTCTATCGATTGCTTAATGAAGAGGATATGAGGTGTGGTTTATGGAAGAAACGATCAATCACTGCAGAAACTAGGGCAGGGCTTTCTCTTGTTCAGCATGGTTTTTGGCAGCGTTCTCAAAGCCTCTTTTACCAAGCCATGGTGAAGGCAGCTCAAGGAACTTATAACAACACTGTGCCAAAGGCTGAGATGTGTCTCTGGGAAGAGCAATGGTTATACTGTGCCAGTCAACTTAGTCAATGGGATGCCTTGGCAGACTTTGGTAAGAGTGTTGAGAATTATGAAATTCTTCTTGACAGTCTCTGGAAATTGCCTGACTGGACATATATGAAGGATCACATAATTCCTAAAGCTCAAGTGGAAGAAACTCCCAAATTTCGTTTAATTCAAGCATATTTTGTTCTTCATGACAAAAACACTAATGGCATAGTGGATGCTGACAACATGGTGGGTAAAGGTGTTGATCTTGCTCTAGAACAATGGTGGCAGCTGCCGGAAATGTCTATTCATTCCAAAATTCCCCTTCTGCAGCAATTCCAACAAATAGTTGAAGTTAAGGAATCATCCAGAATTCTGGTGGATATTTCCAATGGAAATAAAGTCTCTGGAAACTCGGTAGTTGGTGTGCAAGGAAACCTTTATGCAGATCTGAAGGACATTCTTGAGACTTGGAGACTGAGAACTCCAAATGAATGGGATCATATGTCTGTTTTGTATGACTTACTGCAGTGGAGGAATGAAATGTATAATGCTGTCATAGATGCATTCAAAGATTTTAGCTCCACAAACTCACAACTTCATCACCTTGGCTACCGTGACAAAGCATGGAATGTCAACAGGCTTGCTCACATTGCTCGTAAACAAGGCCTATATGATGTTTGTGTCACCATACTTGAAAAGCTGTACGGGCACTCGACCATGGAAGTGCAGGTAATATGACTAGCATTTTGAATAGCTCAATATTTGAGAGAGCTGCTTACCTTTTGCCATGTCAGCATGCATTATTGGTCATCTCTTAAGGCATATGATTATGAGTTAGCAATATAGATTCTTCAAAGGAAAGAAGTATGATAATTTATGGATCAACCTAAAGTATATATTATTAAAAATTGTCATTATTTTAGAAGTATGTTGAGGTAAAAGCAGGCAAAATATTCTTTTACCAATTTTGAAACAGTATTTGCAAATGAAAATCTGACATTCCTTGCTTCCTTGATGGAATTATTGATATATCTCTCATTTTTTGTTTATTAGGGGGGTTTCTTCTTTATTTGTTAGCTATTTATATTTCTTGCATTAATACAAAATTTTTCTTTCCCCATTCATTGTAAATAGCTTTTAGTTTCTTTCTCTTCCTTCTCTGCTGTCTGTTTTCCATGTTTTAGCGATATGTCAGGGATATTATCCGGTCTTCTTGATTTCAGGCATATAAATGGGCTGTACCCATTGCTTGAAATTCCATAACCATGGGTCGTAGTTTGTTGCTTGGAAGCCTAATCTTTAATGTTGACTTCACATTCATCACCCCGAGTTTCTTATTTTTTTGCAACTTACATCAACCTAAGCTTTTGACCTCTTATGAATCATAATACATATAGACATGCAAATGCCTATGACCATATGTTATGGTACAATTGGTTGTGTGCACATCAGGCTTTTTTGTTTCCTGATTTGTTTTCTGTTAGTCTATGAACAATTTTGATCTCATGGGGCTGCTTTGGATTTTATCTAACTCATTCTTTCTTGTATATTTGCAGGAAGCATTTGTTAAGATAACAGAGCAGGCAAAGGCATATTTAGAAATGAAAGGAGAACTAACAAGTGGCCTTAATCTAATTAACAGTACTAATCTAGAGTATTTTCCTGCAAAGCACAAGGCAGAAAATTTCCGCCTGAAAGGAGATTTCCTGTTAAAATTAAATGACTCTGAAAATGCTAACCTTGCTTACTCCAATGCCATTAGTGTTTTCAAAATCTTGCCCAAGGGATGGATAAGCTGGGGAAATTATTGTGATATGGTAATTGCTTTTCTGTTTTTCATGCTGTCAGTATGACTTTTGACCTGAGATCCATACTTACTTTATCCCATGATTCTGATAGGCGTATAGAGAAACCCATGAAGAGATTTGGTTAGAATATGCTGTCAGCTGCTTCTTGCAAGGTATAAAATTTGGCGTGTCAAATTCAAGAAGCCATCTAGCTCGAGTGCTTTACCTTCTTAGCTTTGATACTCCTAGTGAGCCTGTGGGAAGGGCATTTGATAAATACTTGGACCAGATACCTCATTGGGTTTGGCTCTCTTGGATTCCACAACTCTTGCTCTCCCTTCAGAGAACAGAAGCTCCTCACTGCAAACTTGTTCTACTGAAGATTGCAATCGTGTATCCTCAGGCAAGTCTTATTTGCTTTCATAATTGTAACTTACGTAAAACTTAAATAATTTTGATCCTCATGCTGAACTTTAGGCTCTTTACTATTGGCTACGCACATACTTGCTGGAAAGACGTGATGTTGCAAATAAATCAGAAATCGGAAGAATGGCAATGGCTCAGCAAAGAGCTGAGCAAAGTGTTTCTGGTACTAGTGCAGGTTCTCTTGGTGGGTTGGCTGATGGAAATGCAAGAGTACAAGGACCAGGTGGGGGTCTGTTATCCTCTGACAACCAAGTTCACCAAGGTTCCCAGTATGGTGGTGGAATTGGATCCCATGATGGTGGAAGCTCTCATGGGCAAGAACCTGAAAGGTCTACAAGTGCAGAAAGCAGCATGCATAATGGGAACGACCAACCTTTGCAGCAAGGTTCGGCCAATGTCAATGAAGGTGGTCAGAACACATTAAGGCGTGCTGGTGCAATTGGTCTTGCAGCATCAGCTGCTAGTGCTTTCGATGCTGCGAAAGATATAATAGAGGCTCTTAGGAGCAAGCACGCTAATTTAGCTAGTGAACTTGAGGTGATGTTCATCTGGCAAAAAAATGTTTTAGATGCACATTTATTCACACATTTATACACTAAATGCAATAAACTATAGAACTTCTGCTAATGCTTGGAAAATTGTTATTGCACTGTACTCTCCTTATCTCAAAGGATCTATGAATCAAAGTTACTTGTTTATAAAAAAATATCATGGGAACCTAGATATGTTAATAAATTCTTAGTTTTTTAAAATCTAGCTTTTTTCCTGTGTTGGTTGTAAGTTGTTGGCATAAGTTTCTATATGATCATATGTTAAATCAATTCTATATGGTATGCATTATACTGTGTCTGATATTGAGATCGCAATCATTTTTTGATTAAATTGAATTGACTTTTATGATACCAATGAGCCTTGCATTTTTCAGGTTCTACTAACAGAAATTGGTTCAAGGTTTGTCACTCTTCCTGAAGAGAGGCTTCTAGCAGTGGGCAATGCTTTGCTCCACCGCTGCTACAAATATCCAACAGCTACTACTGCAGAAGTTCCTCAATCTCTCAAAAAAGAGCTCTCTGGAGTTTGCAGGGCTTGCTTTTCTGCAGATGCTATAAACAAGCATGTTGACTTTGTGAGGGAATACAAGCAGGATTTTGAGCGTGATCTTGATCCTGAAAGCACTGCCACTTTCCCGGCAACCCTATCTGAGTTGACTGAGCGATTAAAACACTGGAAAAATGTTCTTCAAAGCAATGTTGAGGACAGGTTTCCTGCAGTATTGAAGTTGGAAGAGGAAAGTAGGGTGTTACGGGACTTCCATGTTATTGATGTTGAAGTTCCTGGGCAGTACTTCACAGATCAGGTAAAACCTCAAATTGTTGCCTTTCAAATTTCCAAATATATCATTATATCTCATTATTTCAGTTTGTTACAATTTTATTGCAAATAATTCTAGGTTCAAGATTTTTATGCATCTTATGCTGATTGATATTTAATATGTAATTTCATTTCGTTTCAGGAAATTGCACCAGATCATACTGTCAAATTGGACAGGGTTGCAGCTGATATACCAATTGTGCGAAGACATGGAAGCAGTTTCAGGCGTTTGACTCTAATTGGCTCTGATGGTTCCCAACGCCATTTCATTGTCCAGACATCTTTGACTCCTAATGCAAGAAGTGATGAGCGCATATTGCAGCTTTTCCGTGTGATGAACCAAATATTTGAGAAGCACAAAGAATCAAGACGCCGTCACATATGCATTCACACGCCAATAATTATTCCTGTTTGGTCCCAGGTCAGAATGATTCTTTGTTTGCATTGTTGTTTCATTTACTTTATCTATTTCTTAGTTGGACCCATAGCATTCCCCTCTTACAAACAGCTGCAGTATTGTTTGTAATGAAACTACTGAGACAGCGGAAGCAACCATTGTCCTTTTTGAAGTTTTCTGCTGAACCATTCTGTAAAACATTGTCTGGACAGGTTCGCATGGTTGAAGATGATTTAATGTACAGCACTTTCCTTGAGGTCTATGAAAATCATTGTGCTAGGAATGACCGTGAAGCAGATCTTCCAATAACCTATTTCAAGGAGCAGTTGAACCAGGCTATATCTGGGCTAATATCGCCTGAAGCTGTTGTTGATCTTAGGCTGCAGGCTTACAATGAAATAACAAAAACTCTCGTTACTGACAACATCTTTTCACAGTACATATACAAAACTCTGCCAAGCGGCAATCATATGTGGGCTTTTAAAAAGCAATTTGCTATCCAGTTGGCAATTTCAAGTTTCATGTCTTTCATGCTCCAAATTGGTGGAAGGTCGCCAAATAAGATCTTGTTTGCAAAAAACACTGGAAACATATTCCAAACTGATTTTCACCCTGCATATGATGTAAATGGACTGATAGAGTTTAATGAGCCAGTGCCGTTCAGGCTGACAAGGAACATGCAAGCATTTTTCTCCCACTTTGGGGTGGAAGGCCTTATTGTATCTTCAATGTGTGCTGCAGCACAGGCTGTTGTTTCTCCCAAGGTGAGAAATAAAAGCTTGTACACGCACATGTCGTTTCATATTGAGGATTTAATCATAATTCATATTCACGAATGTCAATTGATTTGGTCTCAAATTTTTATGTTGCAGCAAAGCCAGCATCTATGGCATCACCTTGCTATGTTTTTCCGTGATGACCTACTGTCTTGGTCTTGGAGAAGGCCACTTGGAATGCCCATGGCCCCTTTGGCTGGAGGTGGTTCTATGAACCCCCATGACTTCAAACAGAAGGTCACCACTAATGTGGAACATGTTATTGCACGGATTAAGAGCATAGCCCCACAAAATTTCTCGGAGGAGGTTAGCCACTGAAACTGTTGCACTACAAATCCTCCTGTTGCGTTAGACGCTTTGTTTAGATTTTCTACCTTCCTCTATATCTGAAGTCTGTCTTTTCTGGGTTTGCTATTGTTGCTACCTTTTTTTTACTTTCATTTCATTGGATCTAATGCAGCTACTTATATTTCTATTTTCCTTGTAATTAGGAGGATAATCCTATGGATCCACCACAACCAGTGCAAAGGGGCGTTACTGAGTTGGTTGAAGCGGCCTTGAATCCAAGAAACTTGTGCATGATGGATCCAACATGGCATCCCTGGTTTTAAGATCTAAATGGTGAAAAAGCATTTGCTAGCCTACATTTAAACTTCTATAAAAGTTCCGTAATAAATATGCAAACTTCTGTAGTTATATCATTTTTTAACTATGTTAGCTGTACATATATTAGTATATATACTTATAAACTACTTGACAATTAATCAAGTCTGAATACTATTTTTCCCTATTGCCTTTTGCCCCCCTCATTTCCTTCTAGTTATAAAGGATTGGAAAGTAAGGCCTTTTGCCCTTTGCTAGCATTTACCTCAATAGCTTTGAAAACCCATCATTCTCGAATTAAGGCTTAACACCCAATTCTTTCGAATTATTCTTCCAAAATTTCTCAATTAGAGAATGAGTTCTATTGATCATCCAGCTAGCATTTACCTCAATACCTTTGAAAACGAAATTGAACCTAGATTTCCAAATCCACCAACACAGCCAAAATGATGGGTTTCTGCATATCATCCAGGCTTTTATTTTCTAATAGCATTTCTGCCCACTGTTTATCCACCCTTGAAATTTGCATCCTTTAAATTTGAATAACTTGGACTTCCATCATTGTCCTCACCTTATCCCGTAAAAAAGATAGAGCGAAAGATTTTGACCTACCCCATATAATTGGTAGTCCCAACTCCCAAGTATTTACTAGGTTGATCCAAGTGTTTAATCCCCAAAATCCTAGATATTTCATCCCTCACGTCTGTAGGTGTATTAGCAGAAAAGAATAGGCAGGAATTGTCAAAATTCCCCTCCTGTCCTGAGGCCAAACAATGTACCTGAAATATCGATTTCAAAGTTAAGAAGATACTTGGATCAGCCCTTGTAAAGAACAAGGCATCGTCAGAAAAGAAGCAATGACATACAATCGGGCAACAATTAGACAGCTTAATGCCATGCAAATCGTTTATATTTTTTATGGTACTGAGCCATAAGAGATAATACTTCAGTCACAAAAATAGAGATAAGGTGAGATCGGATCACCTTGTCTCAGGCTTAAATCTAGCAATAGAACAACCAAAAACTTGCAACTCAAAGTCAACTGAAGTAACACACTTCATAACCCAAGTCACCCATGTATTACAAAAACTCATTCTTCTCATTACTCCTTTTAGAAAGTCCTATTCCACCATATCATATGCTTTGTTCATGTCAATTTTCACAGCAACTTCTCACTTTTTGCATTTTTTTTTTATTCCTCAAATAATGAAAGGATTCATGAGTAATAATGACATTTTCTTGTGTTAATCTTTCAGCAATAAAAGCCTTTTGATTGGGGGAAATATTCGAGTAATCAACCCCCTTAATTTCAGTGCCACCTTATAAACCACATTACAAAATGCAATAGGTATGAAATGACTCATTGTTTTAGGCTTATGAATTTTTGGTATCAACACTACTAGTTTTATTAATATCATCAATGTCAAAAAAAAATTGGTTTTTTTTTTGGGTTTTTTTTTTTTGGCTATAAAGGATGGCATAAAAGCCTACATTACAAGAAAATAAATTACACAAATGAAGAATTTAATCTCAAACACTCTCGGTCCAACCAAACCCTCAAGCTAATAGGACCGGTGTTGTTAAGACGTAGAGTCTACGTAAAAACGGTAAGGGTGAGCAAAAACGTAAAATCGTAAAACGTAAACGAAACGTAAGAGTTTACTACGTACTACAAAAACAATAAAATCCAACATATATAAAACCTAAACACACCAATACATTAAAGTCATCACAAATATAAGTCCAAACACTCAAGGAAATAATTTCAAACTCAGTTATCATAATATATATTAAAATCTCGTTTTGCCCCACAAATATTTTGAATATTTGCACTTAAGTCCCTTCTTGAAGTTCAATATTTGTAGTGAGGTCCCCGGCCAAAACTTGCGTTTTGACCAATAACCAATTAGGTGCGGAATGCAAGACGATGTGGGGGAGATCGATATATTGAGAACCCGGCGCCGCGAGACGGACCTTGGACCTTGACTAGTCGACCTTCATCTTTCATCATCAACCTCCACCTCCTCGAAGTCGCCGGCGGTCTTCACCTTCACCACCGGCGACCTCCTTCCTTCACCCTCCACCATGCGCGAGATCCGATGCGATCGATGATGAAGAAAAAGCAACCGATGACGATCGAAGAAGAAAAAGCTGCCCGGCGTTCGACATGGTAAATTCGCCGATTTTATCGAGTTCACACGGCGTTTCAACCGTGTCAACTCAAATCCATTCCTACACCCGTCTTGCCACAATTTCCGGCCAAAAAACATAGAAACAGACGTTTCTACGTTTCTGAATGGCATTTTCACAACACTGAATAGGACACTCATCCAGAAGAATAGATCCTTTTAGTTAAGGCATCCACTATTCTATTAAATTCTCTAGGAATAACTCTAACATCAAATTTCCAATTCAAAGCAGAAAATCTCTTGCTTTCAACACTAAATTACGCAAGTAAGACACGAATGATCAAGCGGCAGATTAATAACATTATCCATGTTTGATTGTAAAATTATCTTTTTGAAACCCAAATCCCAAGCCACCGCAAACCTTCAACAATAGTCCATTCCTCTGTTGTAGTAGTGATACAATCACCAATGGATCTAGAAAATCCCACCATCCAGTTGCCTAAACAATCTCTCGATCACCTCACCACATCCTGCATTAGCCAACTGTAAGGCTCTAGCTCCATCAATGTTTAATTTCAACCAACCATGAGGTAGTTTCTCCCAGATCAAAGATCTGATCACCACACCTCAGATTCAAATTACTCGATGGGCCATTAACAGATACAAATCTGGTCCAAAGTAAAGAAATTACCGTACCCACATTACATGGCTTAGCAAAATTACAATAAAAAATACAGTGATTTCTCCAATCCTAAAGTTTACATATAGCCATACCAAAGAAAAGACTCCAACAACCTTCCCATTTACACCCTACCTGGTTATTTAAGTTAAGCATTAACCATTCTTGCAAGCCAAAAGAGAAGAAGGAAGAGACATACTTAGGTTTAACCAAATCAGTGCACATACTCTTAGCATACATACAGTCAAGCAGGAAGTGTAAAATATCCTCCTCGCCAGAATTACACATCCCACAAATAGCAGAGTTATTCGACTATGAGCTCCGCCAGAGATTACAAGGCAACTTACAAATCTTGACATGACGCAATCTCCATATTGTCTCCCCTTGGTTGACCTTATAACATATTAGACTCATCAACTCGTCCCTTCCACCTTACTCTGAACATTATATCTATTCCTTTTCTCTGATCTCTGCACTCTCTGACCATCTATGGCTCTATCATTTTCCCTCATCGGTGCTTACCCTTGCTCAGCTTTTTCGATCTCCGCGTTTTCTCCTTGCTTCGAATAGGCATGACACTCTTTGATTTCTCTACAACTTTCATCTCATCACAACATCCGCTACTTTTGCCAAACTCCTTCCCTTCCCAATGTCACCATTTCTCTCCTCGTCCTCCACTAACACTTCGAATCTAGAGCCACTGGTTGACGACGCATCACCCACTGATTTCTCCTTACTTCCTTTCTTTCTCCGGCTAGGTTTGTGAACAACTCTCCAGACATCTTGCTCGTTTCAGTTAGCCCCTTCCCTGACATCACCTTCATAGGTATTAACCTCAACAGCAGGATCTGAGACATCCCTTGTTTTCATAGCTCCATTCCCTGTTTTGCAATGTTTCGCATGGTGACCATAAACTCCATAAGATGTACATAACCAATGAAGGCCCTCATATTCTACAAAGTATTCCCGCCCATCTAAAGTGAATCCAGACATTAGCTACTTACTCAAATCAACCAAAACACGAATTACGGCAAAATGACCTCTAAGTTGACAAGAGGTATTGATGTTGATTTTAATAGAATGTAATACCCCAAATTAATAATTAAAAAAATAGAACTTTAATAATATTGTTATTGTTATATAACCTATTAATGAGTTGGCAATAGTAAAAGAGCCCAAACCATAGCTAAACTCTAATTTTAAGTTATAAATAGAGGCCTAGCCTAACCCCCGAATACTCATCTTCTCTTCTACTACTTCCTCTATTCTTACTTTGCATCAAATTATTCTTCAAGGAGATTAGCAAAAACGGAGACCAGGTAATCTTAATACCACTAATGTGTTTTAATGAGTAGAACATGGGAATTTCCCATGAACATCTAAATGATACATAATCAACAATTTCGGGGTTTGTCTTAATCTCTTATTTTTGAGCTTTTGAATTAGCTATAGCGATTATGATAATCACTAGGAAGAGATGTTTTGTGGCCAATTTGATTATTTGTGATTGGCGGGGTTTCCCAGTCACGGGGTAGGCGGTAGGGTTTCCGGGTCTACCGTGGTTCTCTTCCCACTAATTAAACTTAATAAAGAATAACGAAATTGACATTTTTCTTTTGGTTATATATGAATGATATTTTTATGTAAATAATTTATTTTCACTATATTATCTTTGTCTTGATTGGATTACTAGCTTTGCTGATTTTTGTGTTTATGTGGCTACGATGATCCTTCGGGAGAGCTGATTTTCAATGAAACAAGTTCCAAAGGTTGGGGCTAGCGGTGAGAAGTGAGGAAGAACATTCGTTAATTCTAGCTAGTTTTTTATTATTATTCTTTTTATGCTCGAATAAAACATATATATTTAAGTTTTTGATTTATGTTAATATAATAAGTTAGTCTTGCACTTGTCCCAAGTACAAGTGCGGTGTAACACTTCCCAAATTTGGTTATTTTGAATTTTAGTAATTATTCATAAAAATTATTGCAATTTTATGTTATTACAAATGTTAGAAATTTGGAGGTGTTACAATTTCCCAATCCTATTACTGATCCACGTTAACTCTTCTCGGTCATAATACTCCAACAAAACTTTGGGCATTCTAACCCAGACCGCCACTTTATCAATAGTAGTTGTCCATGGATGGAATAGGGGTTCCCACGAGTCTTACGGTCAAATAGTGGTCAAACAACATCCATGGTCCTCCGGTTAGAGCATTCTGGTAGTCCTCTTTATTAAAGAGCTTAACCACAAAAAAATCCATTTCCAATGTTGATCAAGCTAATTACCCCTTGTTTTGCCCATAATGATTGTAATATAGAAAGAAGAACCTTATGTCCAATATTTCTTCCAAGCAACTTCACAATCACTGCTTTACTCTATGCTTTATAAAGGCATTTTTTTTTCATTTTCTCTGAAAAGGAGATGTTGGGAAGTTCCTGTTTTTTCCTCGAAATTGTGATAACCCAAGAAAAATAAAAGAAAAAAAAATTAATATTAAGAAAACAACAACGACAACGACAACGTGTACCTTAATGTGTATAGATATGTATGTTGGGATTAACATAAAGTGGCAGCAAACAACAACAACGTGTACCTTTATGTGTATAGATATGTTGGGATTAGCATAAAGTGGTGTTATAAACGTTGATATATTTTGGTTGTCACTGAATATTAGCGGTATTGGTTATCATTTAATTGGCAATATGGACGACAACAACAACAACAACAAAGTGTACCTTTTTGTGTATAGATATGTTGGGATTAGCATAAAGTGGTGTTATAAACGTTGATATATTTTGGTTGTCACTTTGAATACTAGTGGTATTGGTTATCATTTAATTGGCAATATGGACGGTTATTTTTTGGTAATATAAACTGTTATTTTCATTTAAGCGTGATCGTTACAATATATTAATGATAATTAAGTAATTGTGATGACCATTGATATTACTTGTGGTTTCAATAATTGAAATAAGTATGATGACTTTTGATATTACTGTAATTAATTGAAATAAGTATGACGACTTTTGATATTACCGTAATTAATGCCTCGATTACAAAACTACAGCTATAAATAGAGGCTTAGCCTAACCAAACCAAATCACTTTTAATCCTCAACATTTTTCCATTTCTCTTCTCCTCTTCTTCTCTTTCTTCTTATTTTTATTTTTTCGGCTACCAACTACACTTCTCTTCTCTAATCGATTTTCCTCATAGAAGCCATCAAACACGGAGAACATGTAATCCTAATCCCTAGAAGTCTTAGGTTAATTTTATATGAATTTTGATAGCGTAATTATGATCCTAAATATATCATAGTGTTGTTTTATATCAAATATATTATATGTAATCCTAATCCCTAGAGAGTCAAGGGTTGACTTAATATGAATTTTTGTTTGATGTAATCCCGATCCTTAGGGCATCTTAAATTAGTTTTAGATGAAATTTGGTATATGTAATCCTAATCCCTGGGTGATCGTAGGATAATTTTATATTTGTTAAATGTAATCTTAATCCTTAGGGAAATTTCAAGATGTTTTCATATATTATATGTAACCCTTAGGATATTTATATTAAATTATTTTAACCACTAGAAAATAATAAGATTATTTATAAATTAATAATATTATTTGGGAACTTTATTGAGTTTTAACCCTAGAAAATAATAGGATTAATTATATAATTATATATGAGTATTATTGGGATTATTGGATTTTAATTCCCAGAAAATAATCATATTAATTATTTTGAAAATAATCTTAATACTTTGATGGTGTTAGATAACATATTATAGCATAAATTTTACTTTTAATAAAATGATGGAAAATTGATTATGTGTGATATGAGTCTTATTGAATAATTGTGAAAATTATGATTTTGATACCCGTAACTTATGATGATTGAAATGATAGTTGGATTTGGACTTAACTCAAATAGAAATTTGAATTATAATAATGAATATGAGTTAAATCTTATATCGAATATTTAAATTATTATATTCTTGAATGGTTTGCAAAGTTATGATGCCCTTGAGCAACTTATATATTCAATGAAGAAATTTTTAAATAAGATAATTGTGACAAGATTGAATTTTTATTGATTGTGTGTGATTGTAATAAATTAATAGTGGGATGATAGCTTTGGGATGATACCTCCTAAAGTAATTAACATAACCTTTGGGCTTTATGCCTCGATATTTATATGATGTGAAAAGATATTATTCGTTCTTCTACAAGTGGTATCTAGCGGGGTTTCTAGGATACTAGTAGCAACTTTGGGAAGAGGTGTGTACACTAGGAAGAGATGTTTTGTTGATGGCCAATTTGATGATATGTATTTGGAAGGGTTTTTCGGGTTATAAGGTAAAGCGCGGGGTTTCTTGGGTCTACCATGGTTCTCTTCCCACTAAATACACTAAATGAATTTAATAAAGATATTGAATAATATTTGATTCGATGTGAATACACACACACACACATATACATATATATGTGATGAATATTGAAATTGATATTTGATTCAATTACTATGTGATCATATATTTGATTTGATTATTATACTTGAGTTATATAAATTGTGTTTTTATTAGGATTACCGGCTTTGCTGACTTTTGTGTTTGCATGGCTGTAATGATTCTTCGGGGGAGCATATTTTCGGTGAAACATGTTGCAAAGGATGGGGTTAGCGGTGGGCGGTGAGGATAACGACTCAAATGTTTCTAGCTAGTTCTAAAGTTTACTGAGAATTTTTATGAATTTAATAAAATGTATAAGACATAATTCCTTTAGTAGAACTTTAGCCATTGGTTTTATTTTAATGTAATAAATTTAGCCTTGTGCTTGTCTTTAGTACAAGTGTGGCGGTAACATTTCCCAAATTGATTAATTTTAAATTTCACGGTTATTTATTATTTTAGAAATTTTATGTTATTATAAATTGTTAGAAATTTGGGGTGTTACGAAATACAACATAAGGGTTCGAATCATCCTTATCCGAATTTTCAGATAGAGTATCATCATAATAAACATTTCCATTATCCAGTCCACCTGACCTCATGACCATTCCGATTGATACCCCGTAACTTCTCCGCAAAAGACATCTCCGTTACTCTCTGTTTATTCTCCTACATACCCGAGTTTTGGCCACTCATCGTCCATAAAGTGACTACCATTCTTGAGTTTCTTAGAGCTCTTGCTAATAAGATCATCCTCCTCTCGACGATAATGGAACAAGAGCAGAACTTTTCCTTACGGCTCGCTCGGGGGAAAAAACATCACCATCGACATACCTAATCCTTAACATCGTCCCATGAAGTATAACATCCCAAATTTTGGGATTTGAAATTTGAATATTTATGGGAAATTGAATTGTGAAATTTACCTAAAGGTAAGTTCCTTCAAGCTTTGGTCCATGCATCCTTGCTCTCACATGAACCATATGATGGAGCTCATCGTTTTTGTGGACTAGACATTTTAATGCTTGTTGGCGGAGGAGTTCATCTTTTTGTGTTTTTCCGGATGATGAATCAAAAGTTTCTTGGGTTTGTCCATGATGTTTTGTTAAAAGAGAAGTTGGCTTTGAGAAGTTGAAATAGAAATAGAGAATTGGAGCTTAGTTTTCGACATTTATATAGAGAGAGTTTCATGGATTATTGAGTCGTTGCGTCTTTTATAGTATATTTTATAAATGGTGACGATTAATTCCTAATAACCGTTATGTATTTGACAATTTTTTTTAATTTATTATTAATTTAACGTTTATTAACTTAGAATCGTTATTTATTTGCATGGTCTTCTAATAAGTGACGGGTTTTACTTAATATTCATTATGTATTTGTATTGAGAATCTAATCACAATCCTCCCCCCTCGGGCGCCCAAGCTGGCCCCTCCACCGTTTCTACCAATCCATCTATTGCATCGAATGACAATATCGCACAAATGAGATAAGAGCATGAAGGAAGGATCTTGTTGTCTTAAAGGAGGTCTAGAAAGCAAATTAAGAGATGGGAGGAAACTTGCTATGAGAATATGAGATGGAACAAAAAAAAACAAGACAAATTGTGAAATCTAACAAGTTCATTTGGGAAAATGCATTTAAGGGCACTTTTTGGAGGAAAAAAATCTCAAAAAGGGCCTCAAGATTCGAAAATCCTAGAAAGGGCCCAAGGGCCCTTTTGCGGGATTTTTTAGTCTGTGTGAGTTGTTAATATGGCTGATATAGTTGTTAACCGGGGCTGCTATTGTTGTTAATGCGACTGATTTAGTTGTTAACGGGTATTGATTTTGTTGTTAATGTGGCTGATTTAGTTGTCAATGGAGATTCTGAAAATCCCAGAAAGGGCCGGCTCTTTTTGGGATTTTCAGAATCTTAGGGCCCTTTTTGGGATTTTTTTCACCAAAAAGGGCCCCCATATGGATTTTCCCCAAGTTCATTAGCTAGCTCTCAATCGGGTGGGCGGCCAAATGCCAATACTTCACCGCAGAAAAGTCATATTAGCTTTTGACAAATAGAATTTTAGAAGTATTGTAAATGGACTTTTGGTTTCCGAAAAGTGCGGTAGCAAACATGACGAGTCTCAAAATGAAGGTAAAATAAGTCTCAAAATGCAATATCTTTAATTAGTAATATAAAAAGGTAAGAATAAATTAATAATTCACCGCATTCTAAGTAGATCAATATTCTTTAAATTTTACTTATCTATGAATATTGACCAGCTTTCGCATCTGACCTCATTTCGATACAAAGGGACAAAAATAATCATAGATTTATATAAGCTGGCAAGTCAATTTTCAAGGTCAAGTGGTACATATTGTATTATTTATAATTACATATTTTATTATTTAATACAGATTATATATATATATATATTATCTTATCATTGTTTTAAACAAAATATCTCTTGATTGTAGCCCGCACGTGATTTGGATAGAGATTTAATTTTGGTTACTGCATGCTTGATGAAGTTGTTACAAGCCTTGATTGAAAGTTCTAATTAGAGTAAATACCCTTTTTGGGTCCCCGACAAAAAACACGGACCCTATTTTCGTCCCTAGGGACTAAAATGAGACTTTTTTATGGACTAAAAAGGGCTTTTTAGAAATTTGCGAGGAACCAAAATGTTCACAAATCGACCCTTATTCTTCCTTTTCGGGGACTAAAAGGGTATTTCTTTATGTGATGGACCAAAATGGGGTCCGTGTTTTTTTCCGGGGACCCAAAAGGTTATTTACTCTTATAATTAAATAGCATAGGGTGCTGCTTTTTCTTATAGAATTATATAATATATTTGGAATCATTATTGTTAGATTATTCCAACATCAAGAACATGAGTGAGGCTGCTAATCCACACAAAGAGTTGGTGGATTATCTACCCCGGCCCCTCTTTTCCCATTCTATAAATTTGGCCGTTCCATTGCTTCACAAATTCAACTTAAGGAAACACCCTCGAGGTGCGCGCATATCAAATATAGTGATTGAACTTGTTCCTCTATCTACCTATTAGGACTACTACCCTCTTGCTAATGGTTATCATTCAATGAATGATTGAAAAAAAGGATCCATTGATCCAATTCTAAAGTTTGTTATCTTGTACAAAAGCTAACCATTCAAAAATTGACTTATTCTTTTTCTTTCTACTCATCCAACGGATTCCTCCTATATTCCAGTAAAATTCTTTCAAGTACATAGCGGAGAATTATGGATAGGGAAGCTGTACCCAGTGACCAACCTAATTTTATTGTAGAACTTTTCAGGATCAATGATTGGACCATGCAAACTAGAAATTATTATTCTTGGATAAAGGAAGAGATTACTCGATCAATTTCCGTATTGATCATGATATATATAATAACTCGAGCACCCATTTCAAATGAATATCCCACTTTTGCGGAAGCGGGATTAAGAAAATTTGTGAGAACCAACTGGCGTGTGTGTGTATATATATATATATATAAAGATCCAATAATGATTGGATGAAGATAGGAGAAATAATAAATGAGGATTGAATTAAAAATGATATTGAATTTTAGTTTAAGAGATGAATGTAATCCATCATCTTAAATTATTATTCAATTAATCAATTAAAATATAAATGTGATCTATCATCTTAAATAGTTGATTCAATCAATCAATGGAGAAATAAATGTGATCCATCATCTTAAATGATTGAACCAATCAAGATATGAATGTGATTCATCATCTTAAATACAATCAATCAATCAAGATATCAATTTAATTCATTGTGATTTGGATTTTCCAATTCAAGTTCGGATTGAGCCTTTCTTGTAAGCACTTAAATTAGGGTCACACTCTTATAAAGTGTTGGTTTTTGGTGTGCTCCTCTGTTGTACGTTTTTCTTGGAGAAAAACAAGATGCCGTATGCTCTCTAAATTTCAGCATTACCAAAGGTTTGGAGGGAAAAGGCGCCATCCAAGAAAGGCAAGGTTCAAATGATCTTGCTCCTTCTATCTTTAATCTAATCCTAAGAAACCACCATCTTCTTGTACTTAGAAAAACCCAATGAAACCAAACCTCAACCTTGTCTTCGCCTAGCAAGCATCCAAGGAGCAGGAGGTTTCAAGAGAAGGAGTTCTCGTTGCAATCGGGAGATAGCCGTGTATATCAACGTTAGAGGACATCAACTACATTGAGGTCTTCAAGTGATCTAAGGTAATCCTAATCTCCAATAGTCGTGTTATTAAGTTATTATAATCCCCAATAGTTGTTTTAACGAGTAATCCTAAAGCTCATGAATATTATAAATTGTTATGAATTCTTATGAGCACCGTAAAGAGTACGAATTAATAATTAATAACTAATTAACGTAATCAGTGGCGGAGCCATATTAGTTCCAATGTGGGCAAGTGCGGACACAAAATATATATAATTTGAAAGAATTTAGTGACAACATGTATAGGTGATGCGGTTGGTTAATACACTACACCCATCCCTTAGTCATAAGTCGCCGATTCGAGCCTCCCATCTTCCTTTTACCTTTTGTTCCCCATTTTCATCGTTCTTTGCAATCGTCTCCAACTTTTTTCTCCCCATTTTCATTGTTCTCGCTCTCGTCTCCAACTCTCACTCTTCATCGATCTCTCCGTTCTCGTCTCCAAATCGTCCGTTGTCACTCTCCGCTCTCATCCACCGTCGGTCTCCATTGCGGTCTCCCAACTCTCCAAATTGTGCAGCCACGCTCTCCGCTCTCGTCCGCCGTTGCTCAACCGTCACACAGCAAGGCCGACTTAATCGATTCTGTCTCAAGGTAATTTTCCAGATCCCCCTCTCAACGGTAATTTCCCTTTCTTTGAATTCTGAATTTAGGTCTTAGGATGAATTTGATGCTGATTTTAGGATGAAATTATTGCTGAATTTATGGCTTCTTGATTCTGTTTTTCTGAGTTCAATTGCTGATTTGTAGTCGAGTTGCTTTGGATTTGGGCTCAATCGATTCTGTTTTGTCTTTAATAAGCAAATCTTAGGATATTAAATTGAATATGATGCCCCGCTTATAATGCCACAAGTTCGGGAAATTTCTTAAAGGACAAAATCCTTCCTTTAATAAGCAATTTGTTTTGCCTTTAATAAGCAAATCTCATGAGGCCTTCCTTCCTTTATGGTGGCACAATAACGGGTTTCGGGAAATTTGTTTAAGAATAGTGAAATTTTGTATGTATTATTTAGTAATAGGTTGTGCTACTAGCTTTCGCATGATTTTGTTCATTTGGTTTACCAAGATTCACGAGTTGTTAAAGAAGAAATCAACTTCTAAATATAATCATCGGGCCTCGCAAAATATCATGTTTCTATATTGTAGTTGGTGGAGTTACTAGATGGTTCATTGAATAAATATTTCAAGCGTAAGATTTGTTTGAATTACTTTTTTTTTTCCACTTTGGATTTTGATTCAATTTAAAAGGTCGGATTATATTGATTTCTACATTATTGTTCTTCCGGTGAAATATCCGGTGTTTATTGTGGTCTGATTTTTCTTTCTTTCATGTATCATTTCAAAATTGTTTGACCATTCTAGTGCAAAAGAATAGTTTGATTTGTCATTTATCTTCAAGTTTCCTGCAATCTTTGTTGGTTTCTTTTAGATCTTGTTTTTTTTGGGGTGCTTCCTTTGGGAGCTCCATTTTGAGATATTATTTCTTCATGATGGCTGTGTCTTCCATTTCTTGCTTGGTGGTTCTATTGAATTAATTGCGTTGTTTGACATTTTGGCTTAATGGTGAGACCAATTGAGTCTCGGCAATCAAGTTACTTGTTTATTTGGAATTCTTCTCTATTGAACCCAAAAAAAAATTAATTAATTGCTGAAGAGTCAAATGGGATTTGTGGTTAGTAGATTGTGGCCCATGTTATCTGGCATGCTATTTTTTTTAAAAAAATGATTATGCTTTAAAATAGTATTCCTAGATGATGCGGAAGAATTGCAACGGTAGGGTGCATTTGGTAAATGCCTGCGATTTTGTTGTGCTTCGATGCTTTAAAATTAGAACATCCCGAGTTCAATTGCTCTGTCCCCACCTTCCATTTATTATAATTCTTCATTCTTTGATTTCTTGTGGTCGAGTTGCTTTGGAATTGGAAATCATAGCTTCGGTTGCTTTTTGTCCTTGTATGAAGATAGATACAATGTTATAGGTTTCGATAGAGGAAGCATTGAGATGAGCTAGCTTAGTGTCCCTAATCTTGTCAAACTTTTTTTCTTCTAGAAAATGTCAACGATACAATCTTATTTCAAACGTCTAAAACCCACAAATACTGAGAACACGAATCTCAAAGTGAGCAACTTTAAAAAGTATTTCATTTCCAACTATCCAAGAATCCTACCAACCACCACAAGCATCTCAATTTCAAAGTTTTCAATCACCACCTCAAGCAAAAGTTAATACATAAAATCTTGAAGCGGATATGGGAAAAAGACCTTCAATTTATTCAATGACATCAAATTCTATTGAAAAGAGGATATTACGAGAGCTTATTCAACCAATTCTTAAACCATTCCCTCAAACGGAATTGTATGGAAACATGTGTAGAGTCAATCCTAAGTGGTATGAAGAATTTGGTTATTGGTTGGAGTATAGTGTATCCAAAGATGCATGTTTTTGCTTGTATTGTTATCTACTTGATATGGAGGTTGTAGGTAGTGGTTCGACGTAGGAAGCATTTGTCGGTGTGGGGTTCAAAAATTGGCATAAGAAGGATAGAATCAAAGTTCATGTTGGAGATCATAAGAGTGTTTACAATAGATGTTATCAAGCTTGTCAAGATTTGATGAAGCAAAATCAACATATTGATATTGGGTTGATATTATCAAACATATTGTTGTTCAAATATTTTTGAACAACAAAGAATTGATTATCATATTGGGCTGAAAACTTCTTTAGATTGTGCTAGATACCTACTACGAAATGGTTAGCCTTTTATGGTACATGATGAATCTAAAAGTTCAAATCAACAAGGTTTATTCCTTGAAACTCTAAAGTTTTATTCTAAGCCAAATAAAGAGATGAGTGATGTGGCCTTGCAAAAAGCCCTTGATAATCACAAATTGACTTCACCAATGATTCAAAAGATCTTTCTCAAGCTTGTCTTGATTTGATTTATTAAAACAATAATTAGTGATCTCGGTGATGATTACTTTTCCTTGCTAGTTGATAAAGCTCGTGATGTTGCAATTAAAGAACAAATGGCGGTTGTACTTTGGTATGTAAACAAAAAGGGTCCATTGTTGAATGTTTTATTGGCATAATTCATGTTTTAGATACTTTTGCACAATCACTAAAAGCGCGATTGATGGGCTATTTTCTAAACTTGGTTTAAGTTTGTCTAAATGTCGCGATCAAGGCTATGATGGTGCTAGTTATATGTGGGGTGAATTCAAAGGGCTTAAGAGTTTGATTTTGGCAAACAACACATCCGCATTCTACATTCATTATTTTGCTCATCAGTTACAATTGGTACTTGTGAAGGTTGCAAAACATCAAAAAAAGATTCAAGAATTTTTTGACATGCTTCAAAAGATTGCTATTGTTGTGGGGGGTTCATGCAAGCGGAAGGAAATTCTTCAAATGGATTGGTATGAGCTAATAGTTGAAAGAATTGCTCGCGGTGAAATACCAACTGGAAAAGGT
The DNA here is from genome assembly GCA_019022615.1 of Acacia melanoxylon. NCBI lineage: Eukaryota > Viridiplantae > Streptophyta > Magnoliopsida > Fabales > Fabaceae > Acacia > Acacia melanoxylon. Next base: position 985,219 of record JAFJYJ010000122.1, read on the forward strand.
TTAAATGAAGAGACAACCTTAAATCAACCTGGAGACACTTGTTGGGGTTCCCATTTTGGTACGGTTACAAGTGGTATCTCATTATTTTCTCCAATAATTTCCTTGATGAAAATTATTGAAGAGGCCGAAAAAAGATCTTTGCAAGAACCGATCGAGTTGCATTTTGTATGCCATTGATGATTTTGAATTTGCATTCTTGTTGCATCTTATGAAATTGATCTTGCGGATTTCTTATGAGTTGTCAAGTGAAGGTAGTCAAGACCTTTTAAATGCAATTGGCTTAGTGAAGGTAGTCAAGTCTCGTTTACAAGAGGTGAGAGATAATGGTTTTGATGAATTGCTTCAAGAAACGAACATTTTTGCCAATAAATATGATATTGACATTCCAAATATGAATTATGTTTATTTTCCTAAAGGGAGATCGAGACGGAGATTGGAATCATTCACATTCTTTCACTACTTTAAGGTGGAGTTATTTAATACGGTGATAGATACTCGGGTTCAAGAGTTGGTTGATCGATTTGATAATATCAATACCAAGTTACTTGAGTGTTTGAGTTGTCTTGATCCTCGTGATTCATTTTCTAATTTTAACAAAGAAAAGTTGATTGAGTTTGCTAGATTCTATCCTTTGGAGTTTGATGAGCTTGCAGATATTCCTTTTTCTTTCTTCAAGTCTTGGTAATTTTATTGTTGATGTAAGAGCTGATTCGATTTTGTCAATTTGCAAACAATTTTCGACCTTGCTTTGAAGATGGTTGATAAGAGAAAGGATATTGTTTATCCATTGCTCTATTTGTTGATAAAGTTGACACTCGTTCTACCGGTAGCAAATCGCTAGTGTTGAGCGGGTTTTTTCTGCAATGACTTTAGTTAAGGATAAGTTGTGCAATCGGATAAGTGATAATTGGTTTAACTCATGCATGCTAACTTATGTTGAACGTGATATATTTGATGAAATTGATGATGAAGATGTAATGCAATATTTTCAAGGAATGAAGAATCGAAGAATGATTTTGTAATCGTTATGTTGTAATAGCTTAGTTGACTCTTGATTATTATGTTTCTATGTTAAATTGAAGTTTTCTTTTCTTTTCTTGTCTATATTCTTTTGTTTTTTTAATGCATTTAAAACTTCCTATTAAAAAAAAATTTAGGGGACGAACCCCCAAATCCCCCCATTAATTGTGCACCTACAACATATAGAATCCCGGCTCCGCCACCGAACGTAATGAGTTAGGTTAATAATTCATGAGAATCATAAGGAGTTACGGGTTTTCGCAATAATGAAACGATTTTTTTTTTGTTTTCAACTTCATGAAACTTTGCATGAAAGTCATGTAATAGGCAAAATTAACCAACACTACTATGCTTTAATTTTTTATATTAATTTTGCTACTCATTGTTAAGTTAGGTTAGGTAGTAGGCGGGGATGACATAGGGTTAAGTTATGCAATTGATAATTAATGAGGGAGTTGTTGGAAATTATGCCCTAGGGGCAAATTGTAACATCCTAATTTTATTTTTAGGATTTAATTATAATTATAAAATAATTATATGTGATTATTATAATTAAATTGTAATTGTGAGAGAGAAAAGATTTTGGAAAAAATAAAATAAAGTTTGGGGCTCTTGTGGTAATTTTGTCCATTTCAAAAAAAGAAGAAGAGATAATACGTGGTGGCGGGAGAATGAAAGGAAAAAAATAAAATAAAATAAATAATGATAATTAGATCACCGCCTCATTAATTGAGGCGGTGGATCATTTCTTTTGCTTTATATATACATGTGTTGTCCCAGGTGAGATTGAGAGAATGAGTCGAGAGAGTGATTAAAGGCGTGAGAGAAGAAAAGAGAAGAGAAAATGGGAAGATTTAGGTTTTCTAAAGCATGTTATTTATTTTATAAGATTATTTTCGTAGTTAAATTAACTTCTTTTTAATAAACTTCCTTCATAAAAGTTGTTCTATATATTTTTCTCTTTCCAATGAATATAATATTATGTTGGTTAATGAAAATTTTGAGGTTATGATTTTGAAAAATTGTGAATTTTTATAATAGATAATTGTATATATGTATAGAACGATTAATAACTAGTTTTAATCGTTCGGAATTTTCGATTGATTGTTGTAGGAATTTAAATTTATTTTTCTACTCACGAAATTCCAAATTTATATCCTACCGAATATTTTTACCGATTAAAAGGTGTATAAATTTTATTTTGGGTTAATAGAGGAATTATTGAGATTTTAATCGGTTAGTTTTGAAATTTGAAGGATGAAAATGTTATTTTCAGTTTTTATTACAATATATTATTATTATTATTATGATTATTATTATTTGTGTATTTTTGAGTTATATAAGTTATAATTGTGATAATGTAGAGTTTACCTATAATCGGTGATTGTTTGCATTTTACTCTTCAAGATAACGTTTAGCATGGAGTGAGGTAATAGGGGTTAATTTATTTTATATGCTTGTTTTGATTGTAAGGTGTTTTCTAAACTTTACTTTCATATATACTACCGGCATGTGTTTGAAAATTATGTGTATATCTGAATAGGAAATTGTTTAGTGAAGCAGTGTATTTTCAAATATATGAATATTGTTATTGAGATTGTGAATGTTGTGATAGTTATGATATTTGTTGTGAAATGTTGAATATGGAATAATGAATTTTTGTAAGATATTACTATTATGATGTTTGTTATGGAATGTTGTATACGGAATAATATGTTGCGTGATGTTTTTAAAAGTTATAGTGATATATTGTTTATCTGCTATGGGATATGTTGGATTGTGTGGAAGGGATTTAGGGTGAAATTGTGCCCATCAACTTTCTCATTCCTGGCCCGGAATTTGAGCTAAGTGTTTTGGGCGGACACCTCCCTGTTATGGTATATCGGTGGTAGCTTGGGAGGGGACGGTATTTGGTTACTAGCACCGATAGGTGGACCACGTCCAGACGATATAAGGAGCGGGATGGATGAGTGGGGATGGTTCTACTTATTGTTAATTATTATGGATTAATTAATTATTTGTTGTTGATTTTTATAAATATGTTCGTAAACTTGCTTTCTCGACTTGCAATCCTTTCCGCATATATGATAAATTAATTTTGGTTCTTTGGGACTTTATGTCTCACCCCGTCATTATCAATATTTTTTAGGCGAGACCTCTAATTTCATTAGTAGCCAAGGGAAGCAGCTAGAGGAATAATAGTTGAGAACCTTGTAAGCCTTTTTTGGTATTGGTGTTGTATGGATTTATATATTGCCATTCTAGGGCTCACATGTTTTGAAAATACTATTTTAACTGTTTTGGGATGATTGTTTATTTGTTGTTGAACCAAAGGCTTTATTTTATACACTATAATATTTTGGTGGATCTACAATCAAAACTTGTGTGGAAAATGTTTTGGAGTAGACCCTTTGTTATGGAATTGGTGTTGTAAAACTCGTGGGTCGTGTATTCTTGTTCGATAGTTGTGCCCGAGTTATAAATTTTTTGTAGTGAGTTTGTGAGCAGAATTTGTGCCCGGACTCCGATGTATTTATTTTTGAAAGGAAAAGGATTTTCCTTAATCACTTGTTAATTCGGTTTTATAAAAACGTTATGGTTAATTATTGTTTAGTGAGGAAGGGTCTTTTCAATATCATTGTACTTAAAACATAATTGATTTTTAAAGTATTTCTCCATTTATGTTACCATATCAATTGCATGTTTATTATGATAATTGTATCCTTGGATGTATCATAAAGATTATCCTAAATGTTCCTTATTGGTCATCTATGTGGGAGCAAAGATGAAATAAGACCAGTATGACTTTGATGAGGTATAGAGATACAAATCAAAGTCTTAGGCACTTGTAAGAGTACAAGGTGTTGGACCAACCTACCATGAGAAAGCTACATGGATTAAGTCATAAGCTTATCTCATGTATAACCCCGTCACAATGCTCTTTGACCTGAGATCATCATGGATTCCTACATAAGAGTCGCTGATCTTTGACCTAGTCAAAAGTCACCTTTGACCGGGTGATGATAAAGGCTTCAATCGGGATTAACGGTTTTCATGCAAAGGAATGTGAATGGTCAAGATGAGATTTGTCCCTCACATTTGTAGAGAGATATTACTGGGCCCCTCGATGAGTAAGTCTGAGAAATGTATGGCCATACTACGATGGAAAGGAGTTTCCATTTCAATTGTTAGACTACTCAAGAATTGAGAAAGTAATGGTCAAGAACAGGAGGATGAAACTATCCATGCTTCATCCTTGACCAAATTATCGCGTGACAAAAGGGACGTGGCATGGTTGTATGATAGGTTGCATCGTATCATCGATCCTCATATGAATTAGGTAGTCGTAATGTCTTGCTAGAGGCCGCTTGCGACTTGTGGCTGGTACGAGTATTAGCTCTTTGCCAATCTCATATAGGCCTACATGGTTGAACACAAGAATAAGCCCAACACGAGCAATAATGTCCATATTCATTGAATCTTAGATATGTCTAAGATTTAATGAATACAACGTTTAATCTAAGATGGATATATATATATATATATAAATATAATATAATATAAATTCAAAAATAATAATATTATTATTTATATAGATAATAATATTATTATGTAGTATTTGTTTTGTATTTAATTTATTTGATAAATTAAATAACTAAAACAAATAGAGATATAGTATCACTGATTTAATTAACTAGATAGATATCATATCTCGATTTAATTTAAAAAGATAAATTAAATCAGTTGGCTTTTAATTTGGATTAAATAAATAGATTAGATCATTGGATGATTTAATTAATATTATTTTAGTCCAAATTCGAATTTCAAAATCAATAAAGATTAATTTTGAATATTTTAATATGGCCCAATTAGGGTTTGAAAAACCCTATAAGATAATGATCAAATCGTATTAAAAGATCACGAGCCGCGAAAAATAAAAAGAAAACCCTATAAGATAATGATCAAATCGTATTAAAAGAGCACGAGCCGCGAAAAAAGAAAAAAAAAAACCCTAGAGAAGAGACGCAAAAATGTTGAAGGCGCTCGCACGCTGCCGTCGTCGTATTGGAGTTACGTTCGGTGTGGATAGGTAGAGGGAGTGGATTCGCTCGATCGGCTCCTGGTGATCGAACAAGACGCATAAGAAAGGTAAGGGTCTAACTACTTTAATTTAAACGTCGTTGATAAATCCTCCAATGGGATTCGTAAATTTTATTGGATATTATTCCTTCCATTGCGTGTATGAATCCCAACGGGAGCATACGGGTAGGGAGAGACATTTCAAGACTGGAGATTTTTTTTTATATTTTTTGTATCCGAAGAGAAGCAGAGACTATTCGAGGTGCCGGAAGGATAGAGAAGGGTGACAGAGGAATACGGCGAGAAGGCGATGGGTCCGGCATGCAAGCTGTAGGAGGTGTTGTCAAAAGCGATGGGACTAGAGAAGGAGGCTCTAACAAAGGCATGCAAGGAAATGAAGCAGAAGCTAGTGGTCAATTTCTACCCAAAATGCCCCCAACCTGATCTCACGCTTAGAATCTGTTGTGGATTCATATTTTGGGCCCAGAAGAGATATGGCCCAATAGAAGCATATTGCAACTAAAGCCCCCACAAGCATGAGAAATGCTAATTCTCCTGTAATCCGGCACTAATCGACCGTACGGATAGTGGAGCGAGGCGGGTAGTGGAGCGGGACATCTAGAGAACGTGGGAGGTGCACGCTAAGGCGGTGGACGTAGAACCAAGAGAACGAAACCCTAGGTAATCTCTATAAATAGGAGATTACCCACCGATGCACACATTCTGTTCATATCCTTTTAATATACTATCACACGTGCACACAACCCACTCCCTTTGGCTTCTCGCCATTCTCGTGTAGCACGGTGATCAGACGATACTCTTTGGTGTCTTCTTCATAGGCATCATCGAGTACTCATCTTCTCTTCAGTATTACTCATATACTTACCGAAGATCATTCAGATCCTATATTAACCAGATACTAACCCAAAGGTTAGACATTTGTGTTCGTAGAACCAAACATTGGCGCCGACCGTGGGGAAAGATAAACTTTGATTCCCAGTGACCTAGAATGGCAAAGAACGAATGCAATGTTATTGGTGGAGGATTCGGTGGAGGAGGAGACTCGGTGAATCAAAGGAAGAGGTACCTGAGGGAGGTTCTTTCCATCAGAGATCGCCCCAAATTCAAGAAAAGCTCCTCTGCAAACCTGGAACCTCCTGTACTTAGCTTTACCAAGGAAGAATTGGAGGATGTAGCCCCGGGCCATCATGACGGGTTAGTGATAACCGTAACGGTGTCGAACTGCCGTGTTAAGAAGATATTCATGGACAATGGGAGTTTGGTTGACATCCTTCTGTGGGATGCGTTTAAACGAATGAAGCTCGACTCGGAAGATTTAAAGCCATGCAGGACGACCTTGACGGCTTTCAACGGGCAAGACACTCTCCCGAAGGGGTATATCGACCTCAAACTGACATTGGGTACCAAGGCCCCATTCAAGACAGAGCGGGTAAAATTCGTTGTGGCCGACTTCCCATCTTCATATAACATCATTTTGGGACGACCGACGATACATGACTAGGATATGTTAGTATCGACAAAACACCAAAAGCTGAAAACTTGTCAAGTAACAAGAACGAGGTGGTCACGGTCAAAGGTGATCGAAGGAATCTCGGCGGTGTTACTTCGAAATGGCAAAGGAGAGAAAGGACGGGACTGTCGTCCTCATCTCGAAATCCAAAAGGGAAAAATCCATGCAAGGCGAGAAAAGCCTTCGGAGGAGTCGATCAACCTAGTTGAACTAGATTTGTGGGAAGAAGAGAAAATGAAAAGAAAGGAACCAAATGGGGAGTTGGACGACTTCGTCTTGGGCCTCGACCCGGGACATACCACCAAAGATGACGGGACACTGGATCCCGAGGTTCGGGCGGAGCTAGAAGAATTTCTGAGGAAGAATAGGGATGTATTCGCGTGGAAACCATCCGAGATATTGGGGATAGACCCCGAGTTTTGTTGTCACCAACTGGCAATTCAGTCGGGATCGATTCCTGTGGCTCAGAAAAAGAGAAATCATGGCGAAGAGCGAGAAATAGCCCTGGAAAAGCATGTGCGGGGAGTTCTTTGGAGGCCGGGTTTATTCGGGAAGTGCGGTGATAATCTTTAAATTCATATTATTTTTAATGCAAAAAGGAGCTAAAAACTCTGTCATTGTCATGCTTTAATGGGACAATTAGTTAAATATGTGATTTCATCTTCATAATGAATTTTTAGACTTCATTTGCATTAATCTTGGTCATATTTGTAGTTTGGATCAAAATTGGGCTTAAATCTCATCTCTTTTACAATTGAGTAAAGAACACTGTTTCGTATTTTGATAATATATTGAGTTCTATACTTCAAATAAATCGGCACTTTATATTGTAGGAAATCTGAAAGATATACCTACAATTCTTATGAAGAGCCCAAAAGCTAAATCAGATGTTTAGAGATCCAAAATGGGCTTTGAATCCGAGACAAGGCGTTGGCACTGGACTGCGGAACAACGTTCGGTGTTTGATCCATAACTGGTGCTACAGAACTCCAAATTCGGTGCAGTTTGAACGAATGAAAATATGACATCCAGGGCTACATTTAGTATGAATAAAGCTTGGTCCAAATCCACCGATATCATGGTGTAACACGGGCTGGAAAGTTGACGCGTTTTTGGAGCACAAAAGTCAAGAATTGTGGCTCAATAGTTCTTCCAATTTTCCTATAAATACATGGATGTTTTCAAGAGCAAAACACACCTTTGGAGAAGACCAAGATCTCTCTAATTCTCCCATTCTAAATTCTTTCTTGTAGTTCTTGTCTTTAATTTCTTGCCTCCTTCTTGGAATGGCTTTACCTTGCTTTATTATTTTCATGTATTGTCTTTAATTTCTTGCCTCCTTCTTGGAATGGCTTTAATTTCATGTATTGTATTTAATTTCTTGCCTCCTACTTGGTATGGCATTCTAATCTTTTCTTTTAATTATTTATGTTAATTTTATGTTCTTCATCTTTTTCTTTTATGGATTCATTATGTTTGTGAGATTTACTTTTATATTGAAATAGAAGCTTTCATTTTTCTTAAGTTGTTCTTTTTGTTCTTCGTGTTCATGTTGAACTAGTTCATGTTCTTCGTGGTCATGATGAATATCCTTATTTCTTCATTTTCATCTTACATAGCAATGCTTGGCTAAGTTTACGTGATCGACCCATGAGTTGAGGATTCCATGGTGTCATCCGGAGGACTTGTGTTTTAATCAGAATCGACTTGTTTTGTTTACTTTAATTGGATTCGAATTTAGAAATAGATTGGATGTTAGATTTAATATCCAGATTGATATCCCAAGGACATAGTTCGGACCGGGTTATAGAGAGCGTTGTACGTTCGTATAGCAAGCTCGCCACGTGTTCGAATAAATGCTAGGCGATCGTCTAGTCGAGGGAGTTCTAGACTAATGCGAGAGATTTCGATTTGTCTAGAATCAATCACAAGGTCAGTTATTCTATTTTTGTCCGATGATGGAAGATTTTGGATCCCACGGGTTGATCGTTTTTAATCTTCATTTCATTCATCCTTGCATTCTATCTTTAGTTCTTTCTTTTTAATTTTAACTAAACCTCAAAACCCCCCATTTGATTCTTTGTGTTTACCAATTGATTTAAACCAACTGCGAATCCCTTGGGAGACGATCCAGTTGTCCCTATACGCAAATATTTGGTAACTTGGTTATTTTGTGGGAGCTCGACAACTCGCATCATGCAAGTACACCACATGGTTATCCGGTGTGATCATGGTTAAGAAGCCAAATGGCAAATTGAGGGTATGCACGGATTACAAAAACTTGAACAAGGTATGCCCTAAAGATGCTTATCCAATGCCCCGCATAGATTAGTTGGTAGATAATTCTTCGGGTTTTCAACTCCTTTCTTTTATGGATGCATACTCGGGATATAATCAAATTTCCATGCACCCGCGGATCAAGAAAAGACGACTTTCATGAATGAGAAAGCAAATTATTGTTACAACGTGATGCCGTTCGGATTGAAGAATGCGGGGCAAAGTACCAACGAATGATGAACAAGGTATTCGAGGACCGGTTGGGGAAGAATTTCGAAGTTTATATTGATGATATGATCGTAAAATTGGTTCAATCAGCAAGCCATGTCCAAGATTTACAGCAGACATTTGATAAGTTGCGAGCTTAGGATCCGGCTAAACCCCAAATGTGCGTTCGGCCCTTCCGGAAATTCCTGGGTTTTATGTTGACCAATCGAGGTATTGAGGCTAACCCGGACAAATGCCGAGCGGTGTTAGAAATGCGGGCCCCAAGGAATAAGAAAGAGGTACACTAACGGGAGAATATTTTGCTTTAACCCGGTTTACGCAAGATCGCCGAAAATTTGCTGCCTTTTTCAAGTTCTGAAGAAGGAAGCTCACGGAGAGTGGAATTCGGGATGTGACGCGACCTTCACAAAAATCAAGCAATGCTTGGCAGCCCCACCAGTTTTGTCAAGACCAGAACCAGGCGAGGGATTGATCCTATACTTGTCGGTAGGAGAAGAGGCGGTGAGCGCGGCGCTAGTACGAGAGCCAAAAAGAGGGACGGATGCCTGTATACTTTGTAAGACGGGCTCGCAAAGCTCGGAACTAAGATATTAGAAGTTAGAAAAAATGGCGTTCACTTTATCGACCACGGCAAGGCGACTTCGCCCGTACTTCCACAAGCCATCCGATTGTGGTCGAACAAATCGGCCCGTCGCGGGTGCTCAATAAGCCGGATTTGGCAGGACGAATGATAAGCTAGGCAATTGAGTTGTCAGAATTCGACATCAAGTATGAAGCTCGGCATGCCATTAAGTCACAAGCCCTTGCAGACTTCTTGGCAGAATTAACCCCGTCGAATTGTGGAAACTTGGGTGATGTCAGAGTCTGGAAAATATTCGTTGACGGTTCATCGAACGCCCGAGGAAGTGGAGCCGGGATCATTATGGAAAGTCCTGAAGGAGTGTCCATCAAACATTCCCTCCGGTTTAATTTCCACACTTCAAATAACCAAGCCGAATATGAAGCCCTTATCGCCGGTTTGCTTCAGGCGAAGGAGAATAGGGCTAAGAAAGTACATATATCTACCGACTCTCAGCTGGTGGCATCTCAAATCGAAGGGACATATCAGGCTAAAGGTCCCCTTTTTGATTAAATACCTCAAGAGGGTAAAGGAAATGATGGTAGAATTCGATGAAGTCACCGTGGTACATATTCCAAGGGGAGAGAACGTCAGGGCCGATATTTTGTCCAAACTTGCGAGTACCAAGGGTCCTGGAAGTCATCGAACCATAATTCAACAGAATTTGTCAGAGCCTAGTTGCGTCATGATTATCTCGGAATGTGGGGATTGGAGAAAGCCGATTACAGATTACCTTGAAAGAGGATTTCTACCTGATGATTCAGTTGAAGCAAAGAAGTTAGAAAAATAGGCAGTAGTGTACATGGTGATTGATGATCAACTGTACCGCAAGGGCTTGCATTCCCCAATGCTAAGGTGCCTCAATTCTGAGGAGGCCAATTATGTTCTCTCTGAGATACACGAGGGGATCAACGGACAACACATGGGCGCCAAGGCATTGTCCAGAAAAGCTTTAAGAGCTGGGTATTATTGGCCCCCATGATGGCGGACTTCAATGAAGAAGGCTTGTAGGCCGAATTTTGTAATCATGTACAAGCGACTATGTCACTTCCTTCTCTAGGTCTTTCCTCATGATGTCCTCCGCGCCTTCGCTTCCCGCACTTTTGTTTCAGCATCCTCCACAGTGGCCACTACAAGCTCCTCGGACTTGCGGATATGCTCCTTAAATGCCGATTTTGCTTTGTCTAGTTCATTGGCACGGGTATTTCGTATTCAGCGTGGTTAAGGCTTGAGGAAGTCCGGAGCCCCTTTACCCCCAAAGTTCCATATTATACAGATCGCGAAGCTCGGGATCTTCATATTTCTTTGGTTCAAAGAAGCGTTCAGGGAGACCGACCGCATGGATAAGCGGCACGGGCACCCCTCCATCCCAGATAACGCCATAAGGGAACTCGGGAGTCGGAGACGGTGAAGGAAGACTTGCGTTAGGAAAACCAATAGGAATTCCCATAGGAATTACTACATAAGAGATGGCGGGATTTTCACGGAAAGGGTCAAGCGAGATTTTCGACGTGGAAGGGACGGGAATCTCTCCCATAGATGGAGCGGCATGTTGACTCTTTGAGGTTGGGGCTGTTTTGTCGGTTTTGGGTTTCGATGAGCCGCCTGCTTTATTCTTTTACCCGCCGACTTAGACTCGGGCGCGGCTCGTTTTTCGCCGAAGTCCCCGTTTTGTTCGGAGAGCTGCCGCCCAAGCCGGTATTTGCTCCATCCTCGGATCATCAAGCACGAGCAAACAGTTAATGTTCTATTCAACGGGTTTGAAATGTGCGGTATGAAACAATAAAATCAAGAACATACTTGGTGATTTTTTTTTCGGTTCGGGCGTGGTTATATAGTCCGCCGACTTCAAAAGACGCCTCCCCAAGTTGTTTCCCTAAAACGGCTACCGTTTTCCTTTTGGCGAGACAAAGAATGGGCGGGAAAATCGTAGTAGGAAGGAGGCTTTTTGTGATGATCAAGAGTCCAGAGAGGGGAATCTTCCTTCTATTTCCCTGGACTCATAGCCTTGAAGAAACTAGGGCAATTGCCCAGCACGGCGATACTTTAAAGAACAAGTTCTTAAAACTTTTTTATGACTCGGTGAAAGGTACAAAAAGCTTGCGATTGCGGACACTTCGAAGAGATGTCCAACCTTTCTTAGTGGGAACCTCGCCAGCGATGGTTTCCTTTTCAGCATCTTTCTTGGCCTTCCCACGGTTAACGTCATGGATAAAGTAAAAATGGAAGAAAGCTCTAAGGGTACAAGTCAGGTCTTTTTGTTCACAGATTTTCTCAAAAGCAATAGCAAAGGCCAAACTGTTGGGATGAAGTTGGGAGGGAGCAAGGTTCAGATGATGAAGAAGAGATTATTTGAACGTGGTGAATGGGAAGCGCATGCCGAGCCAGGATATACAAACCTTGTAAAAGAAAAATAAATGGGGTTCGTCATCGCTAGCTCGACAGCTCGAGATAGATTCGGTTGGGCGTGGTAGGCGAAAGACATAATCCTGGCGATCACGGAGACCCGTCCGGAAATCTACGTAGCAACCATTGTGCTCCTCATTTTAAGCACCTCGTCAACCCGTGCGGGTGATGACTTGGGAGAATCGAAGTCCTGGCAAAGCTTGATTCCCCGTTGCGAGATAACTCGGTATGGTGTGAAGGTGAACCTATTTATACCTATAATGAAAAAGATATAAAATGCAAGTCAAAAACAGGAATTATACCTCGGTCAAAGAAATGGTCGTCAGAAAAATCAACAGGCGGTCGGCTGGGATCATCCATATGGGCTGGAGTAATAGTGTATGTTGGCATACAACCAAGAGTACAGGAGGCTAGCATCCTCTCAACTTCCGAATTACGGCCGCTATTGGCAAGTTCGATCCCCCAGAAAAGACACTCATCACATGGGTCATTGGTAATTTTGGCACGCGACCCAGGTTTATCGAGAAGTAGGTTTGATAATTGGGCCAAAGGAGAAGTCGAAAGGGGCCAGAGAGGATCTCGATTTTCTGCAGAAGAATTAAATGGGACCCTTGGAAAAAAGGCGTAGGAGTCTCAGTTTTTAGGCGTTGGTGGTCGGAGTTTGCTTTTACTCCTGCTCCCGCTGGATTGACGAAGTAGTGCGGCTTGTTTCTCTTCCTCGGTATGATCCATTGCCCACGCCTAGTACCTCGTGGAGCTTGAGGCCTTTTCTATCGCCTCTCTATCTTCTTCGGGGAATAGGGTTTCCGTACATATCCACAAGCGGAGGTTTACGGCATCCATGGTGACTCTAAAACGAGGGTGAACCCAGAAAACCCAGGAATCCTAGGGGGATATCCAGAAATTGATCGGCGAGGTTTGACGAAAACTTCAACGGGAAGAGAAGATGATAATAGACGAACCAAAATAACAATAGTGAAAAGAAAGGAGACAATGGGCGTACCTAATTTTGGGAGAGATAAAGGGAACTAGAACTCGTAGACGGTGGAATGGAAATGGAGAGGCTTACAAAGAAGAAGTTCTTCTAGCGAAATGGAGTAGAGCGTCTGACGAAAAGTATGACGAGGGGCGGAAAAGATGAATTTATAGACGTAGTGAATATGAAGAATCGGGGGTAATAAAGACAATTTATGCAAGGATCGGATTTTGAAATCCCAAAAGGCATAATAATGACTGTTGTGAAACGGAGTTAGCATTTAATGAGCGCGGATTTCAAAGGCGGCAAAAAGACGGTTCCTACGCCATGACATCAGCAATAAAGGCAAATGGAAATCGATTGGTATTCTTCAGGATTATGATATCCCGGACTGGGGGGAACAGAAATATGAGAATCCAGTAATCCGAGCTTAAGAATTGCCAAAGAAATCCATAATATCATAAACAAAGGAGATCTTAAAAAACGAGGTAACTCGGCATACTTAGCTAGAGGCAATCCGTGAGGGACTAAGTCATCTTCAATAAATCGTAGGGATAATTGAGAAAGCAATGCAGATGTCAATACGGGTTTGCCAGTCTATGAATCTCGGCCGTTCAGAACCCAAAACTCCCGAGCTTGGGAGCAACTGTTGTGGATTCATATTTTGGGCCCAGAAGAGATATGGCCCAATAGAAGCATATTGCAACTAAAGCCCTCCACAAGCAGGAGAAACACTAATTCTCCTGTAATCCCGGCACTAATATGATCGTACAAATAGTGGAGCAGAGGCAGGTAGTGGAGCAGGCATCTAGAGAACGTGGGAGGTGCACGCAAATGAGGCGGTAGACGTAGAACCAAGAGAAAGAAACCCTAGGTAATCTCTATAAATAGGAGATTACCCACTGAGTGCACACATTATGTTCATATCCTTTTAATATACTGTTACACTGTGCACACACCCCACTTCCTTTGGCTTCTCGCCATTCTCGTGTAGCACGGTGATCAAACGATACTCTTTGGTGTCTTCCTCATAGGCATCACTGAGTACTCATCTTCTCTTCGGTATTACTCATATACTTACCGGAGATCATTCAGATCCTATATTAACTAGATACTAACCCAGAGGTTAGACATTTGTGTTCGTAGAACTGAACAAAATCAAACGCCACACCAACAATGCGGGCACCATCACCCTCTTACTTCAAGACCTCGTCGTGGCCTTTGAGCTACCGGGATAATGGCAACACCTGGATCATTGTTAAGCCTGTGTCGGAGCCTTCCTCGTCAACCTTGGTGATCATGCCCACGTGAGTACCAATCTATCTCTTTCTTTTGTAAATTTTATGTAAATAATATCCCATTAATCCAAAAGAAACTTGATCAAATAAAAGCAATGACTAATAGCCAAAGGTATTTGTTATAGTGATAGACTAGTTAAACCATAAAGTGGGCGAACTAGTAAGTTTGAATCCAACCTTATTTAAAAGACACCTTAGCTTGAGAGAGATATTCGATTACAAATCTTCAACTTGCGGGATTAGTCTCGTTGTTAAGGTAATAGAATACGAGAAAAAACGTTGGGCACCGGATGGTGCAAAGCCTTATTAAAAAAAGCAATGACTAATTATTATGCCAACATTATTACAAAAGGTAGCTTTTAATATTTATACCATTATATATGTTGGTTTAAGAGGGAAAAATAAATTTCCTTGCCGTAATTTTGGAAGATTCGTTTTAAAGCGATGCCATAGAAACTCAATTTTCTAACTTTCTTTTATTACTAAAAACTTATATGTAAAATTTTTAAGGAACTAGAATAAAATAATTATAACATTTTCTACATTAATTTCATAAAAACCTACGTTTAAAAATATGAATAATCAACTTGCTGGAGTGAAACCATATAAATTTTATTTAAATTTTGTTAATATATGTGTTTCATTTATTTTAAATTCAATACAAACTTGACTTAAGTTTTATAAAAATGTCATAAATTTAAACCTAGTCAGTTTTATTTCTGAATCGTCATAAACTACCATCTCTACTCTCAAGAAATGAGAGGTATATTATATAAGAAATTATTGAATTGTACTCAAATCACATATTTTTTTTTTTAATTATACAGAAATTTTCTTTAAAAAATATAGGGAAAGCTTGTATAATTTTAGAAAACTCGAGAAGCGTCCGTATAGTTTTTTGTTATCTTGAAGTGAAATTTATGGAATTCATTTTGTAAAGTTAATTTTTTGGGTAGAATTGTTAGAGTGATTCCACAAACCGCCGAGAGACTCTTCCTAACCCCAATGCACATGGTTTGGGGGGTCCGGACAAGGATTTGAGACTTTCTCGGATTTTGGGTGGATTTTGCCGAAATTTGGGTGGATGGCTTCCTCCCGGCAAGTCCGGCACGTTCCAAACTTACCACCCTTACTCAAAATGAAATCGGCGCGTTACATTTGCGATTTTTTCGGTGATTCCACTCTTCCTAACCCCAATGCACATGGTTGGGGGGTCCGGCAAGGATTTGAGAGCGAAGGATTTCGGATTTTGGGTGGTTTGCCCTGGGCTTGCGCCCGGCGAGTCCGGCACGTTCCAAACTTACCACCCTTACTCAAAATGAAATCGGCGCGTTACATTTGCGATTTTTTCGGTGATTCCACTCTTCCTAACCCCAATGCACATGGTTGGGGGTCCGGGCAAGGATTTGAGACGGTCGGATTTTGGGTGGTTTGCCCTTGGGCTCGCCCGGGCGAGTCCGGGCACGTTCCAAACTTACCACCCTTACTCAAAATGAAATCGGCGCGTTACATTTGCGATTTTTTCGGTGATTCCACTCTTCCTAACCCCAATGCACATGGTTGGGGGTCCGGGCAAGGATTTGAGACGGTCGGATTTTGGGTGGTTTGCTAACCCTTGGGCTTGCCCGGCGAGTCCGGCACGTTCCAAACTTACCACCCTTACTCAAAATGAAATCGGCGCGTTACATTTGCGATTTTTTTCGGTGATTCCACTCTTCCTAACCCCAATGCACATGGTTGGGGGTCCGGGCAAGGATTTGAGACGGTCGGATTTTGGGTGGTTTGCCCTTGGGCTTGCCCGGGCACGTTTCAAACTTACCACCCTTACTCAAAATGAAATCGGCGCGTATCATTTGCGATTTTTTTGGTGATTCCACTCTTCCTAACCCCAATGCACATGGTTGGGGGGTCCGGGCAAGGATTTGAGACGGTCGGATTTTGGGTGGTTTGCCCTTGGGCTTGCCCGGCGAGTCCGGCACGTTCCAAACTTACCACCCTTACTCAAAATGAAATCGGCGCGTTACATTTGCGATTTTTTCGGTGATTCCACTCTTCCTAACCCCAATGCACATGGTTGGGGGGTCCGGGCAAGGATTTGAGACGGTCGGATTTTGGGTGGTTTGCCCTTGGGCTTGCCCGGCGAGTCCGGCACGTTCCAAACTTACCACCCTTACTCAAAATGAAATCGGCGCGTTACATTTGCGATTTTTTCGGTGATTCCACTCTTCCTAACCCCAATGCACATGGTTGGGGGTCCGGGCAAGGATTTGAGACGGTCGGATTTTGGGTGGTTTGCCCTTGGGCTTGCCCGGCGAGTCCGGCACGTTCCAAACTTACCACCCTTACTCAAAATGAAATCGGCGCGTTACATTTGCGATTTTTTCGGTGATTCCACTCTTCCTAACCCCAATGCACATGGTTGGGGGTCCGGGCAAGGATTTGAGACGGTCGGATTTTGGGTGGTTTGCCAAAATTTGGGCTTGCCCGGCGAGTCCGGCACGTTCCAAACTTACCACCCTTACTCAAAATGAAATCGGCGCGTTACATTTGCGATTTTTTCGGTGATTCCACTCTTCCTAACCCCAATGCACATGGTTGGGGGTTCGGGGCAAGGATTTGAGACGGTCGGATTTTGGGTGGTTTGCCCTTGGGCTTGCCCGGGCGAGTCCGGGCACGTTCCAAACTTACCACCCTTACTCAAAATGAAATCGGCGCGTTACATTTGCGATTTTTTCGGTGATTCCACTCTTCCTAACCCCAATGCACATGGTTGGGGGTCGGGCAAGGATTTGAGACGGTCGGATTTTGGGTGGTTTGCCCGGGCTTGCGCCCGGCGAGTCCGGCACGTTCCAAACTTACCACCCTTACTCAAAATGAAATCGGCGCGTTACAATTGCGATTTTTTCGGTGATTCCACTCTTCCTAACCCCAATGCACATGGTTGGGGGTCCGGGCAAGGATTTGAGACGGTCGGATTTTGGTTGGTTTGCCTAGGGCTTGCCTGGGCGAGTCCTGGCACGTTCCAAACTTACCACCCTTACTCAAAATGAAATCGGCGCGTTACATTTGCGATTTTTTCGGTGATTCCACTCTTCCTAACCCCAATGCACATGGTTGGGGGTTCCGGGCAAGGATTTGAGACGGTCGGATTTTGGGTGGTTTGCCCTTGGGCTTGCCCGGCGAGTCCGGCACGTTCCAAACTTACCACCCTTACTCAAAATGAAATCGGCGGGTTACATTTGCGATTTTTTCGGTGATTCCACTCTTCCTAACCCCAATGCACATGGTTTGGGGGTTCCGGGCAAGGATTTGAGACGGTCGGATTTTGGGTGGTTTGATTCCACTCTTCCTAACCCCAATGCACATGGTCGGGGATGGCAAGGATTTGAGACGGTGGATTTTGGGTGGTTTTTGGGCTTCGCCCGGCGAGCCGGCACGATTTTGGGCTTGCCCCGGCGAGTCCGGCACGTTCCAAACTTACCACCCTTACTCAAAATGAAATCGGGCGTTACAATTTTTTTTCGGTGATTCCACTCTTCCTAACCCCAATGCACATGGTTGGGGGTCGGGCAAGGATTTGAGACGGTCGGATTTTGGGTGGTTTGCCCTTGGGCTTGCCCGGCGAGTCCGGCACGTTCCAAACTTACCACCCTTACTCAAAATGAAATCGGGCGTTACATTTGCGATTTTTTTCGGTGATTCCACTCTTCCTAACCCCAATGCACATGGTTGGGGGGTCCGGGCAAGGATTTGAGACGGTCGGATTTTGGGTGGTTTGCCCTTGGGCTTGCCCGGCGAGTCCGGCACGTTCCAAACTTACCACCCTTACTCAAAATGAAATCGGCGCGTTACATTTGCGATTTTTTCGGTGATTCCACTCTTCCTAACCCCAATGCACATGGTTGGGGGTCCGGGCAAGGATTTGAGACGGTCGGATTTTGGGTGGTTTGCCCTTGGGCTTGCCCGCGAGCGAGTCCGGCACGTTCCAAACTTACCACCCTTACTCAAAATGAAATCGGGCGTTAGTTTCATTTGCGATTTTTTGGTGATTCCACTCTTCCTAACCCCAATGCACATGGTTGGGGGTCGGGCAAGGATTTGAGACGGTCGGATTTTGGGTGGTTTGCCTTTGGGCTTGCCGGCGAGTCCGGCACGTTCCAAACTTACCACCCTTACTCAAAATGAAATCGGCGCGTTACATTTGCGATTTTTTCGGTGATTCCACTCTTCCTAACCCCAATGCACATGGTTGGGGGTCCGGGCAAGGATTTGAGACGGTCGGATTTTGGGTGGTTTGCCCTTGGGCTTGCCTTGGCCGGCGAGTCCGGCACGTTCCAAACTTACCACCCTTACTCAAAATGAAATCGGCGCGTTACATTTGCGATTTTTTCGGTGATTCCACTCTTCCTAACCCCAATGCACATGGTTGGGGGTTCCGGGCAAGGATTTGAGACGGTCGGATTTTGGGTGGTTTGCCCTTGGGCTCGCCCGGGCG
The DNA here is from genome assembly GCA_019022615.1 of Acacia melanoxylon. Classification (NCBI taxonomy): domain Eukaryota; kingdom Viridiplantae; phylum Streptophyta; class Magnoliopsida; order Fabales; family Fabaceae; genus Acacia; species Acacia melanoxylon. The sequence goes on from JAFJYJ010000122.1 coordinate 1,004,149, forward strand.
AGTCCGGGCACGTTCCAAACTTACCACCCTTACTCAAAATGAAATCGGCGCGTTACATTTGCGATTTTTCGGTGATTCCACTCTTCCTAACCCCAATGCACATGGTTGGGGGTCCGGGCAAGGATTTGAGACGGTCGGATTTTGGGTGGTTTGTCCTTGGGCTTGCCCGGCGAGTCCGGCACGTTCCAAACTTACCACCCTTACTCAAAATGAAATCGGCGCGTTACATTTGCGATTTTTTCGGTGATTCCACTCTTCCTAACCCCAATGCACATGGTTGGGGGTCCAAGGGCAAGGATTTGAGACGGTCGGATTTTGGGTGGTTTGCCCTTAAGGCTTGCCCGGCGAGTCCGGCACGTTCCAAACTTACCACCCTTACTCAAAATGAAATCGGCGCGTTACATTTGCGATTTTTTCGGTGATTCCACTCTTCCTAACCCCAATGCACATGGTTGGGGGTCCGGGCAAGGATTTGAGACGGTCGGATTTTGGGTGGTTTGCCCTTGGGCTTGCCCCGGCGAGTCCGGCACGTTCCAAACTTACCACCCTTACTCAAAATGAAATCGGCGCGTTACATTTGCGATTTTTTCGGTGATTCCACTCTTCCTAACCCCAATGCACATGGTTGGGGGGTCCGGGCAAGGATTTGAGACGGTCGGATTTTGGGTGGTTTGCCCTTTGGCTCGCCCGGGCGAGTCCGGGCACGTTCCAAACTTACCACCCTTACTCAAAATGAAATCGGCGCGTTACATTTGCGATTTTTTCGGTGATTCCACTCTTCCTAACCCCAATGCACATGGTTGGGGGGTCCGGGCAAGGATTTGAGACGGTCGGATTTTGGGTGGTTTGACCTTTGATTCCACTCTTGGGCTTGCCGGCGAGTCCGGCACGTTCCAAACTTACCACCCTTACTCAAAATGTAATCGGCGCGTATCATTTGCGATTTTTTCAGTGATTCCACTCTTCCTAACCCCAATAAACATTGTTGGGGGTTCCGGGCAAGGATTTGAGACGGTCGGATTTTGGGTGGTTTGCCCTTGGGCTTGCCCGGCGAGTCCGGGCACGTTCCAAACTTACCACCCTTACTCAAAATGAAATCGGCGCGTTACATTTGCGATTTTTTCGGTGATTCCACTCTTCCTAACCCCAATGCACATGGTTGGGGGGGTCCGGGCAAGGATTTGAGACGGTCGGATTTTGGGTGGTTTGCCCTTGGGCTTGCCCGGGCGAGTCCGGGCACGTTCCAAACTTACCACCCTTACTCAAAATGAAATCGGCGCGTTACATTTGCGATTTTTTCGGTGATTCCACTCTTCCTAACCCCAATGCACATGGTTGGGGGGTCCGGGCAAGGATTTGAGACGGTCGGATTTTGGGTGGTTTGCCCTTGGGCTTGCCCGGCGAGTCCGGCACGTTCCAAACTTACCACCCTTACTCAAAATGAAATCGGCGCGTTACAATTGCGATTTTTTCGGTGATTCCACTCTTCCTAACCCCAATGCACATGGTTGGGGGTCCGGGCAAGGATTTGAGACGGTCGGATTTTGGGTGGTTTGCCCTTGGGCTTGCCCGGCGAGTCCGGCACGTTCCAAACTTACCACCCTTACTCAAAATGAAATCGGCGCGTTACATTTGCGATTTTTTCGGTGATTCCACTCTTCCTAACCCCAATGCACATGGTTGGGGGTCCGGGCAAGGATTTGAGACGGTCGGATTTTGGGTGGTTTGCCCTTGGGCTTGCCGGCGAGTCCGTGCACGTTCCAAACTTACCACCCTTACTCAAAATGAAATCGGCGCGTTACATTTGCGATTTTTTTGGTGATTCCACTCTTCCTAACCCCAATGCACATGGTTGGGGGTCCGGGCAAGGATTTGAGACGGTCGGATTTTGGGTGGTTTGCCCTTGGGCTTGCCCGGCGAGTCCGGCACGTTCCAAACTTACCACCCTTACTCAAAATGAAATCGGCGCGTTACATTTGCGATTTTTTCGGTGATTCCACTCTTCCTAACCCCAATGCACATGGTTGGGGGTTCCGGGCAAGGATTTGAGACGGTCGGATTTTGGGTGGTTTGCCCTTGGGCTTGCCCTGGCGAGTCCGGGCACGTTCCAAACTTACCACCCTTACTCAAAATGAAATCGGCGCGTTACATTTGCGATTTTTTTCGGTGATTCCACTCTTCCTAACCCCAATGCACATGGTTGGGGGTCCGGCAAGGATTTGAGACGGTCGGATTTTGGGTGGTTTGCCCTTGGGCTTCGCCCGGCGAGTCCGGCACGTTCCAAACTTACCACCCTTACTCAAAATGAAATCGGCGCGTTACATTTGCGATTTTTCGGTGATTCCACTCTTCCTAACCCCAATGCACATGGTTGGGGGGTCCGGGCAAGGATTTGAGACGGTCGGATTTTGGGTGGTTTGCCCTTGGGCTTGCCCGGCGAGTCCGGCACGTTCCAAACTTACCACCCTTACTCAAAATGAAATCGGCGCGTTACATTTGCGATTTTTTTCGGTGATTCCACTCTTCCTAACCCCAATGCACATGGTTGGGGGGTCCGGGCAAGGATTTGAGACGGTCGGATTTTGGGTGGTTTGCCCTTGGGCTTGCCCGGCGAGTCCGGCACGTTCCAAACTTACCACCCTTACTCAAAATGAAATCGGCGCGTTACATTTGCGATTTTTTCGGTGATTCCACTCTTCCTAACCCCAATGCACATGGTTGGGGGGTCCGGGCAAGGATTTGAGACGGTCGGATTTTGGGTGGTTTGCCCTTGGGCTCGCCCGGGCGAGTCCGGGCACGTTCCAAACTTACCACCCTTACTCAAAATGAAATCGGCGCGTTACATTTGCGATTTTTCGGTGATTCCACTCTTCCTAACCCCAATGCACATGGTTGGGGGTCCGGGCAAGGATTTGAGACGGTCGGATTTTGGGTGGTTTGCCCTTGGGCTCGCCCGGGCGAGTCCGGGCACGTTCCAAACTTACCACCCTTACTCAAAATGAAATCGGCGCGTTACATTTGCGATTTTTCGGTGATTCCACTCTTCCTAACCCCAATGCACATGGTTGGGGGGTCGGGCAAGGATTTGAGACGGTCGGATTTTGGGTGGTTTGCCCTTGGGCTTGCCCGGCGAGTCCGGCACGTTCCAAACTTACCACCCTTACTCAAAATGAAATCGGCGCGTTACATTTGCGATTTTTTCGGTGATTCCACTCTTCCTAACCCCAATGCACATGGTTGGGGGTCCGGGCAAGGATTTGAGACGGTCGGATTTTGGGTGGTTTGCCCTTGGGCTTGCCCGGCGAGTCCGGCACGTTCCAAACTTACCACCCTTACTCAAAATGAAATCGGCGCGTTACATTTGCGATTTTTCGGTGATTCCACTCTTCCTAACCCCAATGCACATGGTTGGGGGGTCCGGGCAAGGATTTGAGACGGTCGGATTTTGGGTGGTTTGCCCTTGGGCTTGCCCGGGCGAGTCCGTGCACGTTCCAAACTTACCACCCTTACTCAAAATGAAATCGGCGCGTTACATTTGCGATTTTTTCGGTGATTCCACTCTTCCTAACCCCAATGCACATGGTTGGGGGGTCCGGGCAAGGATTTGAGACGGTCGGATTTTGGGTGGTTTGCCCTTGGGCTCGCCGGCGAGTCCGGGCACGTTCCAAACTTACCACCCTTACTCAAAATGAAATCGGCGCGTTACATTTGCGATTTTTTCGGTGATTCCACTCTTCCTAACCCCAATGCACATGGTTGGGGGTTCCGGGCAAGGATTTGAGACGGTCGGATTTTGGGTGGTTTGCCCTTGGGCTTGCCAGGGCGAGTCCGGGCACGTTCCAAACTTACCACCCTTACTCAAAATGAAATCGGCGCGTTACATTTGTGATTTTTTCGGTGATTCCACTCTTCCTAACCCCAATGCACATGGTTGGGGGTTCCGGGCAAGGATTTGAGACGGTCGGATTTTGGGTGGTTTGCCCTTGGGCTCGTTCCAAACTTACCACCGGGGCGAGTCCGGCACGTTCCAAACTTACCACCCTTACTCAAAATGAAATCGGCGCGTTACATTTGCGATTTTTTCGGTGATTCCACTCTTCCTAACCCCAATGCACATGGTTGGGGGTCCGGGCAAGGATTTGAGACGGTCGGATTTTGGGTGGTTTGCCCTTGGGCTCGCCCGGGCGAGTCCGGGCACGTTCCAAACTTACCACCCTTACTCAAAATGAAATCGGCGCGTTACATTTGCGATTTTTTCGGTGATTCCACTCTTCCTAACCCCAATGCACATGGTTGGGGGTCCGGGCAAGGATTTGAGACGGTCGGATTTTGGGTGGTTTGCCCTTGGGCTCGCCCGGGCGAGTCCGGGCACGTTCCAAACTTACCACCCTTACTCAAAATGAAATCGGCGCGTTACATTTGCGATTTTTTCGGTGATTCCACTCTTCCTAACCCCAATGCACATGGTTGGGGGGTCAAGCGAAGGATTTGAGACGGTCGGATTTTGGGTGGTTTGCCCTAAGGCTTGCCCGGGCGAGTCCGGGCACGTTCCAAACAGACCACCCTTACTCAAAATGAAATCGGCGCGTTACATTTGCGATTTTTTCGGTGATTCCACTCTTTCTAACCCCAATGCACATGGTTGGGGGGTCCGGGCAAGGATTTGAGACGGTCGGATTTTGGGTGGTTTGCCCTTGGGCTTGCCCGGCGAGTCCGGCACGTTCCAAACTTACCACCCTTACTCAAAATGAAATCGGCGCGTTACATTTGCGATTTTTTTCGGTGATTCCACTCTTCCTAACCCCAATGCACATGGTTGGGGGTCGGGCAAGGATTTGAGACGGTCGGATTTTGGGTGGTTTGCCCTTGGGTGCTTGCCGGCGAGTCCGGCACGTTCCAAACTTACCACCCTTACTCAAAATGAAATCGGCGCGTTACATTTGCGATTTTTTCGGTGATTCCACTCTTCCTAACCCCAATGCACATGGTTGGGGGGTCCGGGCAAGGATTTGAGACGGTCGGATTTTGGGTGGTTTGCCCTTGGGCTTGCCCGGCGAGTCCGGCACGTTCCAAACTTACCACCCTTACTCAAAATGAAATCGGCGCGTTACATTTGCGATTTTTTCGGTGATTCCACTCTTCCTAACCCCAATGCACATGGTTGGGGGTCCGGGCAAGGATTTGAGACGGTCGGATTTTGGGTGGTTTGCCCTTGGGCTTGCGCCGGCGAGTCCGGCACGTTCCAAACTTACCACCCTTACTCAAAATGAAATCGGCGCGTTACATTTGCGATTTTTTCGGTGATTCCACTCTTCCTAACCCCAATGCACATGGTTGGGGGTTCGGGCAAGGATTTGAGACGGTCGGATTTTGGGTGGTTTGCCCTTGGGCTTGCCCGGCGAGTCCGGCACGTTCCAAACTTACCACCCTTACTCAAAATGAAATCGGCGCGTTACATTTGCGATTTTTTCGGTGATTCCACTCTTCCTAACCCCAATGCACATGGTTGGGGGTTCGGGCAAGGATTTGAGACGGTCGGATTTTGGGTGGTTTGCCCTTGGGCTTGCCCGGCGAGTCCGGCACGTTCCAAACTTACCACCCTTACTCAAAATGAAATCGGCGCGTTACATTTGCGATTTTTTCGGTGATTCCACTCTTCCTAACCCCAATGCACATGGTTGGGGGTCCGGGCAAGGATTTGAGACGGTCGGATTTTGGGTGGTTTGCCCTTGGGCTTGCCGGCGAGTCCGGCACGTTCCAAACTTACCACCCTTACTCAAAATGAAATCGGCGCGTTACATTTGCGATTTTTTCGGTGATTCCACTCTTCCTAACCCCAATGCACATGGTTGGGGGGTTCGGGCAAGGATTTGAGACGGTCGGATTTTGGGTGGTTTGCCCTTGGGCTTGCCCGGGCGAGTCCGGCACGTTCCAAACTTACCACCCTTACTCAAAATGAAATCGGCGCGTTACATTTGCGATTTTTTCGGTGATTCCACTCTTCCTAACCCCAATGCACATGGTTGGGGGTCCGGGCAAGGATTTGAGACGGTCGGATTTTGGGTGGTTTGCCCTTGGGCTTGCCCGGCGAGTCCGGCACGTTCCAAACTTACCACCCTTACTCAAAATGAAATCGGCGTTATTTTTGCGATTTTTCGGTGATTCCACTCTTCCTAACCCCAATGCACATGGTTGGGGGTTCGGGCAAGGATTTGAGACGGTCGGATTTTGGGTGGTTTGCCCTTGGGCTTGCCCGGCGAGTCCGGCACGTTCCAAACTTACCACCCTTACTCAAAATGAAATCGGCGCGTTACATTTGCGATTTTTTCGGTGATTCCACTCTTCCTAACCCCAATGCACATGGTTGGGGGGTCCGGGCAAGGATTTGAGACGGTCGGATTTTGGGTGGTTTGCCCTTGGGGGGGCTCGCCCGGCGAGTCCGGCACGTTCCAAACTTACCACCCTTACTCAAAATGAAATCGGCGCGTTACATTTGCGATTTTTTTTTTCGGTGATTCCACTCTTCCTAACCCCAATGCACATGGTTGGGGGTCGGGCAAGGATTTGAGACGGTCGGATTTTGGGTGGTTTGCCCTTGGGCTTGCCCGGCGAGTCCGGCACGTTCCAAACTTACCACCCTTACTCAAAATGAAATCGGCGCGTTACATTTGCGATTTTTTCGGTGATTCCACTCTTCCTAACCCCAATGCACATGGTTGGGGGGTCCGGGCAAGGATTTGAGACGGTCGGATTTTGGGTGGTTTGCCCTTGGGCTCGCCCGGGCGAGTCCGGGCACGTTCCAAACTTACCACCCTTACTCAAAATGAAATCGGCGCGTTACATTTGCGATTTTTTCGGTGATTCCACTCTTCCTAACCCCAATGCACATGGTTGGGGGTCCGGGCAAGGATTTGAGACGGTCGGATTTTGGGTGGTTTGCCCTTGGGCTTGCCCGGCGAGTCCGGCACGTTCCAAACTTACCACCCTTACTCAAAATGAAATCGGCGCGTTACATTTGCGATTTTTTCGGTGATTCCACTCTTCCTAACCCCAATGCACATGGTTGGGGGGTCCGGGCAAGGATTTGAGACGGTCGGATTTTGGGTGGTTTGCCCTTGGGCTTGCCGGCGAGTCCGGCACGTTCCAAACTTACCACCCTTACTCAAAATGAAATCGGCGCGTTACATTTGCGATTTTTTCGGTGATTCCACTCTTCCTAACCCCAATGCACATGGTTGGGGGGTCCGGGCAAGGATTTGAGACGGTCGGATTTTGGGTGGTTTGCCCTTGGGCTTGCCGGCGAGTCCGGCACGTTCCAAACTTACCACCCTTACTCAAAATGAAATCGGCGCGTTACATTTGCGATTTTTTCGGTGATTCCACTCTTCCTAACCCCAATGCACATGGTTGGGGGGTCCGGGCAAGGATTTGAGACGGTCGGATTTTGGGTGGTTTGCCCTTGGGCTTGCCCGGCGAGTCCGGCACGTTCCAAACTTACCACCCTTACTCAAAATGAAATCGGCGCGTTACATTTTGCGATTTTTTCGGTGATTCCACTCTTCCTAACCCCAATGCACATGGTTGGGGGTCCGGGCAAGGATTTGAGACGGTCGGATTTTGGGTGGTTTGCTTGGGCTTGCCCGGCGAGTCCGGCACGTTCCAAACTTACCACCCTTACTCAAAATGAAATCGGCGCGTTACATTTGCGATTTTTTTCGGTGATTCCACTCTTCCTAACCCCAATGCACATGGTTGGGGGTTCCGGGCAAGGATTTGAGACGGTCGGATTTTGGGTGGTTTGCCCTTGGGCTTGCCCGGCGAGTCCGGCACGTTCCAAACTTACCACCCTTACTCAAAATGAAATCGGCGCGTTACATTTGCGATTTTTTTCGGTGATTCCACTCTTCCTAACCCCAATGCACATGGTTGGGGGTCCGGGCAAGGATTTGAGACGGTCGGATTTTGGGTGGTTTGCCCTTGGGCTTTCGCCGGCGAGTCCGGCACGTTCCAAACTTACCACCCTTACTCAAAATGAAATCGGCGCGTTACATTTGCGATTTTTTCGGTGATTCCACTCTTCCTAACCCCAATGCACATGGTTGGGGGTCCGGGCAAGGATTTGAGACGGTCGGATTTTGGGTGGTTTGCCCTTGGGCTTGCCCGGGCGAGTCCGGCACGTTCCAAACTTACCACCCTTACTCAAAATGAAATCGGCGCGTTACATTTGCGATTTTTTCGGTGATTCCACTCTTCCTAACCCCAATGCACATGGTTGGGGGGTCCGGGCAAGGATTTGAGACGGTCGGATTTTGGGTGGTTTGCCCGATTTTTTGTGGCTTTCGCCCGGCGAGTCCGGCACGTTCCAAACTTACCACCCTTACTCAAAATGAAATCGGCGCGTTAAATTTGCGATTTTTTTCGGTGATTCCACTCTTCCTAACCCCAATGCACATGGTTGGGGTCGGGCAAGGATTTGAGACGGTCGGATTTTGGGTGGTTTGCCCTTGGGCTTGCCCGGCGAGTCCGGGCACGTTCCAAACTTACCACCCTTACTCAAAATGAAATCGGCGCGTTACATTTGCGATTTTTTCGGTGATTCCACTCTTCCTAACCCCAATGCACATGGTTGGGGGGTTCGGGCAAGGATTTGAGACGGTCGGATTTTGGGTGGTTTGCCCTTGGGCTCGCCGGCGGCGAGTCCGGCACGTTCCAAACTTACCACCCTTACTCAAAATGAAATCGGCGCGTTACATTTGCGATTTTTTCGGTGATTCCACTCTTCCTAACCCCAATGCACATGGTTGGGGGGGTCGGGCAAGGATTTGAGACGGTCGGATTTTGGGTGGTTTGCCCTTGGGCTTGCCCGGCGAGTCCGGCACGTTCCAAACTTACCACCCTTACTCAAAATGAAATCGGCGCGTTACATTTGCGATTTTTTTCGGTGATTCCACTCTTCCTAACCCCAATGCACATGGTTGGGGGGTCCGGGCAAGGATTTGAGACGGTCGGATTTTGGGTGGTTTGCCCTTGGGCTTGCCCGGCGAGTCCGGCACGTTCCAAACTTACCACCCTTACTCAAAATGAAATCGGCGCGTTACATTTGCGATTTTTTCGGTGATTCCACTCTTCCTAACCCCAATGCACATGGTTGGGGGGTCCGGGCAAGGATTTGAGACGGTCGGATTTTGGGTGGTTTGCCCTTGGGCTTGCCCGGCGAGTCCGGCACGTTCCAAACTTACCACCCTTACTCAAAATGAAATCGGCGCGTTACATTTGCGATTTTTTCGGTGATTCCACTCTTCCTAACCCCAATGCACATGGTTGGGGGTCCGGGCAAGGATTTGAGACGGTCGGATTTTGGGTGGTTTGCCCTTGGGCTGGGCTCGCCCGGCGAGTCCGGCACGTTCCAAACTTACCACCCTTACTCAAAATGAAATCGGCGCGTTACATTTGCGATTTTTTCGGTGATTCCACTCTTCCTAACCCCAATGCACATGGTTGGGGGGTCCGGGCAAGGATTTGAGACGGTCGGATTTTGGGTGGTTTGCCCTTGGGCTCGCCCGGGCGAGTCCGGGCACGTTCCAAACTTACCACCCTTACTCAAAATGAAATCGGCGCGTTACATTTGCGATTTTTTCGGTGATTCCACTCTTCCTAACCCCAATGCACATGGTTGGGGGTCCGGGCAAGGATTTGAGACGGTCGGATTTTGGGTGGTTTGCCCTTGGGCTTGCCCGGCGAGTCCGGCACGTTCCAAACTTACCACCCTTACTCAAAATGAAATCGGCGCGTTACATTTGCGATTTTTCGGTGATTCCACTCTTCCTAACCCCAATGCACATGGTTGGGGGGTCCGGGCAAGGATTTGAGACGGTCGGATTTTGGGTGGTTTGCCCTTGGGCTCGCCCGGGCGAGTCCGGGCACGTTCCAAACTTACCACCCTTACTCAAAATGAAATCGGCGCGTTACATTTGCGATTTTTCGGTGATTCCACTCTTCCTAACCCCAATGCACATGGTTGGGGGTCCGGGCAAGGATTTGAGACGGTCGGATTTTGGGTGGTTTGCCCTTGGGCTTGCCCCGGCGAGTCCGGCACGTTCCAAACTTACCACCCTTACTCAAAATGAAATCGGCGCGTTACATTTGCGATTTTTTCGGTGATTCCACTCTTCCTAACCCCAATGCACATGGTTGGGGGTCCGGGCAAGGATTTGAGACGGTCGGATTTTGGGTGGTTTGCCCTTGGGCTCGCCGGCGAGTCCGGCACGTTCCAAACTTACCACCCTTACTCAAAATGAAATCGGCGCGTTACATTTGCGATTTTTTTCGGTGATTCCACTCTTCCTAACCCCAATGCACATGGTTGGGGGGTCCGGGCAAGGATTTGAGACGGTCGGATTTTGGGTGGTTTGCCCTTGGGCTCGCCCGGGCGAGTCCGGGCACGTTCCAAACTTACCACCCTTACTCAAAATGAAATCGGCGCGTTACATTTGCGATTTTTTCGGTGATTCCACTCTTCCTAACCCCAATGCACATGGTTGGGGGTCGGGCAAGGATTTGAGACGGTCGGATTTTGGGTGGTTTGCCCTTGGGCTCGCCGGCGAGTCCGGCACGTTCCAAACTTACCACCCTTACTCAAAATGAAATCGGCGCGTTACAATTGCGATTTTTTTCGGTGATTCCACTCTTCCTAACCCCAATGCACATGGTTGGGGGGTCCGGGCAAGGATTTGAGACGGTCGGATTTTGGGTGGTTTGCCCTTGGGCTTGCCCGGCGAGTCCGGCACGTTCCAAACTTACCACCCTTACTCAAAATGAAATCGGCGCGTTACATTTGCGATTTTTTCGGTGATTCCACTCTTCCTAACCCCAATGCACATGGTTGGGGGTCCGGGCAAGGCAAGGATTTGAGACGGTCGGATTTTGGGTGGTTTGCCCTTGGGCTTGCCCCGGCGAGTCCGGCACGTTCCAAACTTACCACCCTTACTCAAAATGAAATCGGCGCGTTACATTTGCGATTTTTTCGGTGATTCCACTCTTCCTAACCCCAATGCACATGGTTGGGGGGTCCGGGCAAGGATTTGAGACGGTCGGATTTTGGGTGGTTTGCCCTTGGGCTCGCCCGGGCGAGTCCGGGCACGTTCCAAACTTACCACCCTTACTCAAAATGAAATCGGCGCGTTACATTTGCGATTTTTTCGGTGATTCCACTCTTCCTAACCCCAATGCACATGGTTGGGGGGTCCGGGCAAGGATTTGAGACGGTCGGATTTTGGGTGGTTTGCCCTTGGGCTTGCCGGCGAGTCCGGCACGTTCCAAACTTACCACCCTTACTCAAAATGAAATCGGCGCGTTACATTTGCGATTTTTTCGGTGATTCCACTCTTCCTAACCCCAATGCACATGGTTGGGGGGTCCGGGCAAGGATTTGAGACGGTCGGATTTTGGGTGGTTTGCCTGGGCTTGGGCTCGCCGGCGAGTCCGGCACGTTCCAAACTTACCACCCTTACTCAAAATGAAATCGGCGCGTTACATTTGCGATTTTTTCGGTGATTCCACTCTTCCTAACCCCAATGCACATGGTTGGGGGGTCCGGGCAAGGATTTGAGACGGTCGGATTTTGGGTGGTTTGCCCTTGGGCTTGCCGGCGAGTCCGGCACGTTCCAAACTTACCACCCTTACTCAAAATGAAATCGGCGCGTTACAATTTGCGATTTTTTCGGTGATTCCACTCTTCCTAACCCCAATGCACATGGTTGGGGGTCCGGGCAAGGATTTGAGACGGTCGGATTTTGGGTGGTTTGCCCTTGGGCTTGCCCGGCGAGTCCGGCACGTTCCAAACTTACCACCCTTACTCAAAATGAAATCGCGTTACGTTTTGCGATTTTTTTCGGTGATTCCACTCTTCCTAACCCCAATGCACATGGTTGGGGGTCCGGGCAAGGATTTGAGACGGTCGGATTTTGGGTGGTTTGCCCTTGGGCTTGCCGGCGAGTCCGGCACGTTCCAAACTTACCACCCTTACTCAAAATGAAATCGGCGCGTTACATTTGCGATTTTTTCGGTGATTCCACTCTTCCTAACCCCAATGCACATGGTTGGGGGGTCCGGGCAAGGATTTGAGACGGTCGGATTTTGGGTGGTTTGCCCTTGGGCTCGCCGCCGGCGAGTCCGGCACGTTCCAAACTTACCACCCTTACTCAAAATGAAATCGGCGCGTTACATTTGCGATTTTTCGGTGATTCCACTCTTCCTAACCCCAATGCACATGGTTGGGGGGTCCGGGCAAGGATTTGAGACGGTCGGATTTTGGGTGGTTTGCCCTTGGGCTCGCCGGCGAGTCCGGCACGTTCCAAACTTACCACCAAACTTACCACCCTTACTCAAAATGAAATCGGCGCGTTACATTGCGATTTTTTCGGTGATTCCACTCTTCCTAACCCCAATGCACATGGTTGGGGGGTCCGGGCAAGGATTTGAGACGGTCGGATTTTGGGTGGTTTGCCCTTGGGCTCGCCCCCGGCGAGTCCGGCACGTTCCAAACTTACCACCCTTACTCAAAATGAAATCGGCGCGTTACATTTGCGATTTTTTCGGTGATTCCACTCTTCCTAACCCCAATGCACATGGTTGGGGGTCCGGGCAAGGATTTGAGACGGTCGGATTTTGGGTGGTTTGCCCTTGGGCTCGCCGGCGAGTCCGGCACGTTCCAAACTTACCACCCTTACTCAAAATGAAATCGGCGCGTTACATTTGCGATTTTTTCGGTGATTCCACTCTTCCTAACCCCAATGCACATGGTTGGGGGTCCGGGCAAGGATTTGAGACGGTCGGATTTTGGGTGGTTTGCCCTTGGGCTCGCCGGCGAGTCCGGCACGTTCCAAACTTACCACCCTTACTCAAAATGAAATCGGCGCGTTACATTTGCGATTTTTTCGGTGATTCCACTCTTCCTAACCCCAATGCACATGGTTGGGGGGTCCGGGCAAGGATTTGAGACGGTCGGATTTTGGGTGGTTTGCCCTTGGGCTCGCCCGGGCGAGTCCGGGCACGTTCCAAACTTACCACCCTTACTCAAAATGAAATCGGCGCGTTACAATTTGCGATTTTTTCGGTGATTCCACTCTTCCTAACCCCAATGCACATGGTTGGGGGGTCGGGCAAGGATTTGAGACGGTCGGATTTTGGGTGGTTTGCCCTTGGGCTCGCCCGGGCGAGTCCGGGCACGTTCCAAACTTACCACCCTTACTCAAAATGAAATCGGCGCGTTACAATTGCGATTTTTTTCGGTGATTCCACTCTTCCTAACCCCAATGCACATGGTTGGGGGGTCCGGGCAAGGATTTGAGACGGTCGGATTTTGGGTGGTTTGCCCTTGGGCTCGCCCGGGCGAGTCCGGGCACGTTCCAAACTTACCACCCTTACTCAAAATGAAATCGGCGCGTTACATTTGCGATTTTTTCGGTGATTCCACTCTTCCTAACCCCAATGCACATGGTTGGGGGGTCCGGGCAAGGATTTGAGACGGTCGGATTTTGGGTGGTTTGCCCTTGGGCTCGCCGGCGAGTCCGGCACGTTCCAAACTTACCACCCTTACTCAAAATGAAATCGGCGCGTTACAATTTGCGATTTTTTCGGTGATTCCACTCTTCCTAACCCCAATGCACATGGTTGGGGGGTCCGGGCAAGGATTTGAGACGGTCGGATTTTGGGTGGTTTGCCCTTGGGCTCGCCGGCGAGTCCGGGCACGTTCCAAACTTACCACCCTTACTCAAAATGAAATCGGCGCGTTACAATTGCGATTTTTTCGGTGATTCCACTCTTCCTAACCCCAATGCACATGGTTGGGGGGTCCGGGCAAGGATTTGAGACGGTCGGATTTTGGGTGTTTTGCCCTTGGGCTCGCCCGGCGAGTCCGGGCACGTTCCAAACTTACCACCCTTACTCAAAATGAAATCGGCGCGTTACAATTGCGATTTTTCGGTGATTCCACTCTTCCTAACCCCAATGCACATGGTTGGGGGTCCGGGCAAGGATTTGAGACGGTCGGATTTTGGGTGGTTTGCCCTTGGGCTCGCCGGCGAGTCCGGCACGTTCCAAACTTACCACCCTTACTCAAAATGAAATCGGCGCGTTACATTTGCGATTTTTTCGGTGATTCCACTCTTCCTAACCCCAATGCACATGGTTGGGGGGTCCCGGCAAGGATTTGAGACGGTCGGATTTTGGGTGGTTTGCCCTTGGGCTCGCCGGCGAGTCCGGCACGTTCCAAACTTACCACCCTTACTCAAAATGAAATCGGCGCGTTACAATTGCGATTTTTTCGGTGATTCCACTCTTCCTAACCCCAATGCACATGGTTGGGGGGTCCGGGCAAGGATTTGAGACGGTCGGATTTTGGGTGGTTTGCCCTTGGGCTCGCCAGGGCGAGTCCGGGCACGTTCCAAACTTACCACCCTTACTCAAAATGAAATCGGCGCGTTACAATTGCGATTTTTTCGGTGATTCCACTCTTCCTAACCCCAATGCACATGGTTGGGGGTCCGGGCAAGGATTTGAGACGGTCGGATTTTGGGTGGTTTGCCCTTGGGCTCGCCCGGCGAGTCCGGGCACGTTCCAAACTTACCACCCTTACTCAAAATGAAATCGGCGCGTTACAATTGCGATTTTTTCGGTGATTCCACTCTTCCTAACCCCAATGCACATGGTTGGGGGGTCCGGGCAAGGATTTGAGACGGTCGGATTTTGGGTGGTTTGCCCTTGGGCTCGCCCGGGCGAGTCCGGGCACGTTCCAAACTTACCACCCTTACTCAAAATGAAATCGGCGCGTTACAATTGCGATTTTTTCGGTGATTCCACTCTTCCTAACCCCAATGCACATGGTTGGGGGGTCCGGGCAAGGATTTGAGACGGTCGGATTTTGGGTGGTTTGCCCTTGGGCTCGCCGGCGAGTCCGGGCACGTTCCAAACTTACCACCCTTACTCAAAATGAAATCGGCGCGTTACAATTGCGATTTTTTTCGGTGATTCCACTCTTCCTAACCCCAATGCACATGGTTGGGGGGTCCGGGCAAGGATTTGAGACGGTCGGATTTTGGGTGGTTTGCCCTTGGGCTCGCCAGGGCGAGTCCGGCACGTTCCAAACTTACCACCCTTACTCAAAATGAAATCGGCGCGTTACAATTGCGATTTTTTCGGTGATTCCACTCTTCCTAACCCCAATGCACATGGTTGGGGGGTCCGGGCAAGGATTTGAGACGGTCGGATTTTGGGTGGTTTGCCCTTGGGCTCGCCGCCCGGCGAGTCCGGCACGTTCCAAACTTACCACCCTTACTCAAAATGAAATCGGCGCGTTACAATTGCGATTTTTTCGGTGATTCCACTCTTCCTAACCCCAATGCACATGGTTGGGGGGTCCGGGCAAGGATTTGAGACGGTCGGATTTTGGGTGGTTTGCCCTTGGGCTCGCGCGGGCGAGTCCGGGCACGTTCCAAACTTACCACCCTTACTCAAAATGAAATCGGCGCGTTACAATTGCGATTTTTTTTCGGTGATTCCACTCTTCCTAACCCCAATGCACATGGTTGGGGGGTCCGGGCAAGGATTTGAGACGGTCGGATTTTGGGTGGTTTGCCCTTGGGCTCGCCGGCGAGTCCGGGCACGTTCCAAACTTACCACCCTTACTCAAAATGAAATCGGCGCGTTACAATTGCGATTTTTTCGGTGATTCCACTCTTCCTAACCCCAATGCACATGGTTGGGGGGTCCGGGCAAGGATTTGAGACGGTCGGATTTTGGGTGGTTTGCTTGGGCTCGGCTCGCCGGCGAGTCCGGCACGTTCCAAACTTACCACCCTTACTCAAAATGAAATCGGCGCGTTACAATTGCGATTTTTTCGGTGATTCCACTCTTCCTAACCCCAATGCACATGGTTGGGGGGTCCGGGCAAGGATTTGAGACGGTCGGATTTTGGGTGGTTTGCCCTTGGGCTCGCCGGCGAGTCCGGCACGTTCCAAACTTACCACCCTTACTCAAAATGAAATCGGCGCGTTACAATTGCGATTTTTTTTCGGTGATTCCACTCTTCCTAACCCCAATGCACATGGTTGGGGGGTCCGGGCAAGGATTTGAGACGGTCGGATTTTGGGTGGTTTTTGCCCTTGGGCTCGCCGCGCCGGCGAGTCCGGCACGTTCCAAACTTACCACCCTTACTCAAAATGAAATCGGCGCGTTACAATTGCGATTTTTTCGGTGATTCCACTCTTCCTAACCCCAATGCACATGGTTGGGGGTCCGGGCAAGGATTTGAGACGGTCGGATTTTGGGTGGTTTGCCCTTGGGCTCGCCGGCGAGTCCGGCACGTTCCAAACTTACCACCCTTACTCAAAATGAAATCGGCGCGTTACAATTGCGATTTTTTCGGTGATTCCACTCTTCCTAACCCCAATGCACATGGTTGGGGGGTCGGGCAAGGATTTGAGACGGTCGGATTTTGGGTGGTTTGCCCTTGGGGGCTCGCCGGCGAGTCCGGCACGTTCCAAACTTACCACCCTTACTCAAAATGAAATCGGCGCGTTACAATTGCGATTTTTTCGGTGATTCCACTCTTCCTAACCCCAATGCACATGGTTGGGGGGTCCGGGCAAGGATTTGAGACGGTCGGATTTTGGGTGGTTTGCCCTTGGGCTCGCCGGCGAGTCCGGGCACGTTCCAAACTTACCACCCTTACTCAAAATGAAATCGGCGCGTTACAATTGCGATTTTTTCGGTGATTCCACTCTTCCTAACCCCAATGCACATGGTTGGGGGGTCCGGGCAAGGATTTGAGACGGTCGGATTTTGGGTGGTTTGCCCTTGGGCTCGCCCGGGCGAGTCCGGGCACGTTCCAAACTTACCACCCTTACTCAAAATGAAATCGGCGCGTTACAATTGCGATTTTTTCGGTGATTCCACTCTTCCTAACCCCAATGCACATGGTTGGGGGGTCCGGGCAAGGATTTGAGACGGTCGGATTTTGGGTGGTTTGCCCTTGGGCTCGCCAGGGCGAGTCCGGGCACGTTCCAAACTTACCACCCTTACTCAAAATGAAATCGGCGCGTTACAATTGCGATTTTTTCGGTGATTCCACTCTTCCTAACCCCAATGCACATGGTTGGGGGGTCCGGGCAAGGATTTGAGACGGTCGGATTTTGGGTGGTTTGCCCTTGGGCTCGCCGGCGAGTCCGGCACGTTCCAAACTTACCACCCTTACTCAAAATGAAATCGGCGCGTTACAATTGCGATTTTTTCGGTGATTCCACTCTTCCTAACCCCAATGCACATGGTTGGGGGGTCCGGGCAAGGATTTGAGACGGTCGGATTTTGGGTGGTTTGCCCTTGGGCTCGCCGGCGAGTCCGGGCACGTTCCAAACTTACCACCCTTACTCAAAATGAAATCGGCGCGTTACAATTGCGATTTTTTCGGTGATTCCACTCTTCCTAACCCCAATGCACATGGTTGGGGGGTCCGGGCAAGGATTTGAGACGGTCGGATTTTGGGTGGTTTGCCCTTGGGCTCGCCGGCGAGTCCGGGCACGTTCCAAACTTACCACCCTTACTCAAAATGAAATCGGCGCGTTACAATTGCGATTTTTTCGGTGATTCCACTCTTCCTAACCCCAATGCACATGGTTGGGGGGTCCGGGCAAGGATTTGAGACGGTCGGATTTTGGGTGGTTTGCCCTTGGGCTCGCCCGGGCGAGTCCGGGCACGTTCCAAACTTACCACCCTTACTCAAAATGAAATCGGCGCGTTACAATTGCGATTTTTTCGGTGATTCCACTCTTCCTAACCCCAATGCACATGGTTGGGGGGGTCCGGGCAAGGATTTGAGACGGTCGGATTTTGGGTGGTTTGCCCTTGGGCTCGCCGGCGAGTCCGGGCACGTTCCAAACTTACCACCCTTACTCAAAATGAAATCGGCGCGTTACAATTGCGATTTTTTCGGTGATTCCACTCTTCCTAACCCCAATGCACATGGTGGGGGGGTCCGGGCAAGGATTTGAGACGGTCGGATTTTGGGTGGTTTGCCCTTGGGCTCGCCCGGGCGAGTCCGGCACGTTCCAAACTTACCACCCTTACTCAAAATGAAATCGGCGCGTTACAATTGCGATTTTTTCGGTGATTCCACTCTTCCTAACCCCAATGCACATGGTTGGGGGGTCCGGGCAAGGATTTGAGACGGTCGGATTTTGGGTGGTTTGCCCTTGGGCTCGCCCGGGCGAGTCCGGGCACGTTCCAAACTTACCACCCTTACTCAAAATGAAATCGGCGCGTTACAATTGCGATTTTTTCGGTGATTCCACTCTTCCTAACCCCAATGCACATGGTTGGGGGGTCCGGGCAAGGATTTGAGACGGTCGGATTTTGGGTGGTTTGCCCTTGGGCTCGCCAGGGCGAGTCCGGGCACGTTCCAAACTTACCACCCTTACTCAAAATGAAATCGGCGCGTTACAATTGCGATTTTTTCGGTGATTCCACTCTTCCTAACCCAATGCACATGGTTGGGGGGTCCGGGCAAGGATTTGAGACGGTCGGATTTTGGGTGGTTTGCCCTTGGGCTCGCCGGCGAGTCCGGGCACGTTCCAAACTTACCACCCTTACTCAAAATGAAATCGGCGCGTTACAATTGCGATTTTTTCGGTGATTCCACTCTTCCTAACCCCAATGCACATGGTTGGGGGGTCCGGGCAAGGATTTGAGACGGTCGGATTTTGGGTGGTTTGCCTGGGCTCGCCGGCGAGTCCGGCACGTTCCAAACTTACCACCCTTACTCAAAATGAAATCGGCGCGTTACAATTGCGATTTTTTCGGTGATTCCACTCTTCCTAACCCCAATGCACATGGTTGGGGGGTCCGGGCAAGGATTTGAGACGGTCGGATTTTGGGTGGTTTGCCCTTGGGCTCGCCCGGGCGAGTCCGGGCACGTTCCAAACTTACCACCCTTACTCAAAATGAAATCGGCGCGTTACAATTGCGATTTTTTCGGTGATTCCACTCTTCCTAACCCCAATGCACATGGTTGGGGGGTCCGGGCAAGGATTTGAGACGGTCGGATTTTGGGTGGTTTGCCCTGGGGCTCGCCCGGGCGAGTCCGGGCACGTTCCAAACTTACCACCCTTACTCAAAATGAAATCGGCGCGTTACAATTGCGATTTTTTCGGTGATTCCACTCTTCCTAACCCCAATGCACATGGTTGGGGGGTCCGGGCAAGGATTTGAGACGGTCGGATTTTGGGTGGTTTGCCCTTGGGCTCGCCAGGGCGAGTCCGGGCACGTTCCAAACTTACCACCCTTACTCAAAATGAAATCGGCGCGTTACAATTGCGATTTTTTCGGTGATTCCACTCTTCCTAACCCCAATGCACATGGTTGGGGGGTCCGGGCAAGGATTTGAGACGGTCGGATTTTGGGTGGTTTGCCCTTGGGCTCGCCGGCGAGTCCGGCACGTTCCAAACTTACCACCCTTACTCAAAATGAAATCGGCGACAATTGCGATTTTTTCGGTGATTCCACTCTTCCTAACCCCAATGCACATGGTTGGGGGGTCCGGGCAAGGATTTGAGACGGTCGGATTTTGGGTGGTTTGCCCTTGGGCTCGCCAGGGCGAGTCCGGGCACGTTCCAAACTTACCACCCTTACTCAAAATGAAATCGGCGCGTTACAATTGCGATTTTTTCGGTGATTCCACTCTTCCTAACCCCAATGCACATGGTTGGGGGGTCCGGGCAAGGATTTGAGACGGTCGGATTTTGGGTGGTTTGCCCTTGGGCTCGCCCGGGCGAGTCCGGGCACGTTCCAAACTTACCACCCTTACTCAAAATGAAATCGGCGCGTTACAATTGCGATTTTTTCGGTGATTCCACTCTTCCTAACCCCAATGCACATGGTTGGGGGGTCCGGGCAAGGATTTGAGACGGTCGGATTTTGGGTGGTTTGCCCTTGGGCTCGCCAGGGCGAGTCCGGGCACGTTCCAAACTTACCACCCTTACTCAAAATGAAATCGGCGCGTTACAATTGCGATTTTTTCGGTGATTCCACTCTTCCTAACCCCAATGCACATGGTTGGGGGGTCCGGGCAAGGATTTGAGACGGTCGGATTTTGGGTGGTTTGCCCTTGGGCTCGCCCGGGCGAGTCCGGGCACGTTCCAAACTTACCACCCTTACTCAAAATGAAATCGGCGCGTTACAATTGCGATTTTTTCGGTGATTCCACTCTTCCTAACCCCAATGCACATGGTTGGGGGGTCCGGGCAAGGATTTGAGACGGTCGGATTTTGGGTGGTTTGCCCTTGGGCTCGCCCGGGCGAGTCCGGGCACGTTCCAAACTTACCACCCTTACTCAAAATGAAATCGGCGCGTTACAATTGCGATTTTTTCGGTGATTCCACTCTTCCTAACCCCAATGCACATGGTTGGGGGGTCCGGGCAAGGATTTGAGACGGTCGGATTTTGGGTGGTTTGCCCTTGGGCTCGCCGGCGAGTCGCACGTTCCAAACTTACCACCCTTACTCAAAATGAAATCGGCGCGTTACAATTGCGATTTTTTCGGTGATTCCACTCTTCCTAACCCCAATGCACATGGTTGGGGGGTCCGGGCAAGGATTTGAGACGGTCGGATTTTGGGTGGTTTGCCCTTGGGCTCGCCAGGGCGAGTCCGGGCACGTTCCAAACTTACCACCCTTACTCAAAATGAAATCGGCGCGTTACAATTGCGATTTTTTCGGTGATTCCACTCTTCCTAACCCCAATGCACATGGTTGGGGGGTCCGGGCAAGGATTTGAGACGGTCGGATTTTGGGTGGTTTGCCCTTGGGCTCGCCAGGGCGAGTCCGGGCACGTTCCAAACTTACCACCCTTACTCAAAATGAAATCGGCGCGTTACAATTGCGATTTTTTCGGTGATTCCACTCTTCCTAACCCCAATGCACATGGTTGGGGGGTCCGGGCAAGGATTTGAGACGGTCGGATTTTGGGTGGTTTGCCCTTGGGCTCTCCCGGCGAGTCCGGCACGTTCCAAACTTACCACCCTTACTCAAAATGAAATCGGCGCGTTACAATTGCGATTTTTTCGGTGATTCCACTCTTCCTAACCCCAATGCACATGGTTGGGGGGTCCGGGCAAGGATTTGAGACGGTCGGATTTTGGGTGGTTTGCCCTTGGGCTCGCCCGGGCGAGTCCGGGCACGTTCCAAACTTACCACCCTTACTCAAAATGAAATCGGCGCGTTACAATTGCGATTTTTTCGGTGATTCCACTCTTCCTAACCCCAATGCACATGGTTGGGGGGTCCGGGCAAGGATTTGAGACGGTCGGATTTTGGGTGGTTTGCCCTTGGGCTCGCCGGCGAGTCCGGCACGTTCCAAACTTACCACCCTTACTCAAAATGAAATCGGCGCGTTACAATTGCGATTTTTTCGGTGATTCCACTCTTCCTAACCCCAATGCACATGGTTGGGGGGTCCGGGCAAGGATTTGAGACGGTCGGATTTTGGGTGGTTTGCCCTTGGGCTCGCCGGCGAGTCCGGCACGTTCCAAACTTACCACCCTTACTCAAAATGAAATCGGCGCGTTACAATTGCGATTTTTTCGGTGATTCCACTCTTCCTAACCCCAATGCACATGGTTGGGGGGTCCGGGCAAGGATTTGAGACGGTCGGATTTTGGGTGGTTTGCCCTTGGGCTCGCCGGCGAGTCCGGGCACGTTCCAAACTTACCACCCTTACTCAAAATGAAATCGGCGCGTTACAATTGCGATTTTTTCGGTGAT
This sequence comes from Acacia melanoxylon, assembly GCA_019022615.1. Classification (NCBI taxonomy): domain Eukaryota; kingdom Viridiplantae; phylum Streptophyta; class Magnoliopsida; order Fabales; family Fabaceae; genus Acacia; species Acacia melanoxylon. Next base: position 1,025,958 of record JAFJYJ010000122.1, read on the forward strand.
TCCACTCTTCCTAACCCCAATGCACATGGTTGGGGGGTCCGGGCAAGGATTTGAGACGGTCGGATTTTGGGTGGTTTGCCCTTGGGCTCGCCCGGGCGAGTCCGGGCACGTTCCAAACTTACCACCCTTACTCAAAATGAAATCGGCGCGTTACAATTGCGATTTTTTCGGTGATTCCACTCTTCCTAACCCCAATGCACATGGTTGGGGGGTCCGGGCAAGGATTTGAGACGGTCGGATTTTGGGTGGTTTGCCCTTGGGCTCGCCCGGGCGAGTCCGGGCACGTTCCAAACTTACCACCCTTACTCAAAATGAAATCGGCGCGTTACAATTGCGATTTTTTCGGTGATTCCACTCTTCCTAACCCCAATGCACATGGTTGGGGGGTCCGGGCAAGGATTTGAGACGGTCGGATTTTGGGTGGTTTGCCCTTGGGCTCGCCGGCGAGTCCGGGCACGTTCCAAACTTACCACCCTTACTCAAAATGAAATCGGCGCGTTACAATTGCGATTTTTTCGGTGATTCCACTCTTCCTAACCCCAATGCACATGGTTGGGGGGTCCGGGCAAGGATTTGAGACGGTCGGATTTTGGGTGGTTTGCCCTTGGGCTCGCCGGCGAGTCCGGGCACGTTCCAAACTTACCACCCTTACTCAAAATGAAATCGGCGCGTTACAATTGCGATTTTTTCGGTGATTCCACTCTTCCTAACCCCAATGCACATGGTTGGGGGTCCGGGCAAGGATTTGAGACGGTCGGATTTTGGGTGGTTTGCCCTTGGGCTCGCCCGGGCGAGTCCGGGCACGTTCCAAACTTACCACCCTTACTCAAAATGAAATCGGCGCGTTACAATTGCGATTTTTTCGGTGATTCCACTCTTCCTAACCCCAATGCACATGGTTGGGGGGTCCGGGCAAGGATTTGAGACGGTCGGATTTTGGGTGGTTTGCCCTTGGGCTCGCCCGGGCGAGTCCGGGCACGTTCCAAACTTACCACCCTTACTCAAAATGAAATCGGCGCGTTACAATTGCGATTTTTTCGGTGATTCCACTCTTCCTAACCCCAATGCACATGGTTGGGGGGTCCGGGCAAGGATTTGAGACGGTCGGATTTTGGGTGGTTTGCCCTTGGGCTCGCCAGGGCGAGTCCGGGCACGTTCCAAACTTACCACCCTTACTCAAAATGAAATCGGCGCGTTACAATTGCGATTTTTTCGGTGATTCCACTCTTCCAACCCCCCAATGCACATGGTTGGGGGGTCCGGGCAAGGATTTGAGACGGTCGGATTTTGGGTGGTTTGCCCTTGGGCTCGCCGGCGAGTCCGGGCACGTTCCAAACTTACCACCCTTACTCAAAATGAAATCGGCGCGTTACAATTGCGATTTTTTCGGTGATTCCACTCTTCCTAACCCCAATGCACATGGTTGGGGGGTCCGGGCAAGGATTTGAGACGGTCGGATTTTGGGTGGTTTGCCCTTGGGCTCGCCGGCGAGTCCGGGCACGTTCCAAACTTACCACCCTTACTCAAAATGAAATCGGCGCGTTACAATTGCGATTTTTTCGGTGATTCCACTCTTCCTAACCCCAATGCACATGGTTGGGGGGTCCGGGCAAGGATTTGAGACGGTCGGATTTTGGGTGGTTTGCCCTTGGGCTCGCCCGGGCGAGTCCGGGCACGTTCCAAACTTACCACCCTTACTCAAAATGAAATCGGCGCGTTACAATTGCGATTGCGATTTTTCGGTGATTCCACTCTTCCTAACCCCAATGCACATGGTTGGGGGGTCCGGGCAAGGATTTGAGACGGTCGGATTTTGGGTGGTTTGCCCTTGGGCTCGCCCGGGCGAGTCCGGGCACGTTCCAAACTTACCACCCTTACTCAAAATGAAATCGGCGCGTTACAATTGCGATTTTTTCGGTGATTCCACTCTTCCTAACCCCAATGCACATGGTTGGGGGGTCCGGGCAAGGATTTGAGACGGTCGGATTTTGGGTGGTTTGCCCTTGGGCTCGCCGGCGAGTCCGGGCACGTTCCAAACTTACCACCCTTACTCAAAATGAAATCGGCGCGTTACAATTGCGATTTTTTCGGTGATTCCACTCTTCCTAACCCCAATGCACATGGTTGGGGGGTCGGGCAAGGATTTGAGACGGTCGGATTTTGGGTGGTTTGCCCTTGGGCTCGCCGGCGAGTCCGGCACGTTCCAAACTTACCACCCTTACTCAAAATGAAATCGGCGCGTTACAATTGCGATTTTTTCGGTGATTCCACTCTTCCTAACCCCAATGCACATGGTTGGGGGGTCCGGGCAAGGATTTGAGACGGTCGGATTTTGGGTGGTTTGCCCTTGGGCTCGCCGGCGAGTCCGGGCACGTTCCAAACTTACCACCCTTACTCAAAATGAAATCGGCGCGTTACAATTGCGATTTTTTCGGTGATTCCACTCTTCCTAACCCCAATGCACATGGTTGGGGGGTCCAAGGATTTGGCAAGGATTTGAGACGGTCGGATTTTGGGTGGTTTGCCCTTGGGCTCGCCGGCGAGTCCGGCACGTTCCAAACTTACCACCCTTACTCAAAATGAAATCGGCGCGTTACAATTGCGATTTTTTCGGTGATTCCACTCTTCCTAACCCCAATGCACATGGTTGGGGGGTCGGGCAAGGATTTGAGACGGTCGGATTTTGGGTGGTTTGCCCTTGGGCTCGCCGGCGAGTCCGGCACGTTCCAAACTTACCACCCTTACTCAAAATGAAATCGGCGCGTTACAATTGCGATTTTTTCGGTGATTCCACTCTTCCTAACCCCAATGCACATGGTTGGGGGGTCCGGGCAAGGATTTGAGACGGTCGGATTTTGGGTGGTTTGCCCTTGGGCTCGCCCGGGCGAGTCCGGGCACGTTCCAAACTTACCACCCTTACTCAAAATGAAATCGGCGCGTTACAATTGCGATTTTTTCGGTGATTCCACTCTTCCTAACCCCAATGCACATGGTTGGGGGGTCCGGGCAAGGATTTGAGACGGTCGGATTTTGGGTGGTTTGCCCTTGGGCTCGCCGGCGAGTCCGGGCACGTTCCAAACTTACCACCCTTACTCAAAATGAAATCGGCGCGTTACAATTGCGATTTTTTCGGTGATTCCACTCTTCCTAACCCCAATGCACATGGTTGGGGGGTCCGGGCAAGGATTTGAGACGGTCGGATTTTGGGTGGTTTTGCCGCTTGGGCTCGCCGGCGAGTCCGGCACGTTCAACTTACCACCCTTACTCAAAATGAAATCGGCGCGTTACAATTGCGATTTTTTCGGTGATTCCACTCTTCCTAACCCCAATGCACATGGTTGGGGGGTCCGGGCAAGGATTTGAGACGGTCGGATTTTGGGTGGTTTGCCCTTGGGCTCGCCGGCGAGTCCGGCACGTTCCAAACTTACCACCCTTACTCAAAATGAAATCGGCGCGTTACAATTGCGATTTTTTCGGTGATTCCACTCTTCCTAACCCCAATGCACATGGTTGGGGGGTCCGGGCAAGGATTTGAGACGGTCGGATTTTGGGTGGTTTGCCCTTGGGCTCGCCAGGGCGAGTCCGGGCACGTTCCAAACTTACCACCCTTACTCAAAATGAAATCGGCGCGTTACAATTGCGATTTTTTCGGTGATTCCACTCTTCCTAACCCCAATGCACATGGTTGGGGGGTCCGGGCAAGGATTTGAGACGGTCGGATTTTGGGTGGTTTGCCCTTGGGCTCGCCCGGGCACGTTCCAAACTTACCACCCTTACTCAAAATGAAATCGGCGCGTTACAATTGCGATTTTTTCGGTGATTCCACTCTTCCTAACCCCAATGCACATGGTTGGGGGGGGGTCCGGGCAAGGATTTGAGACGGTCGGATTTTGGGTGGTTTGCCCCCTTGGGCTCGCGCCCGGCGAGTCCGGCACGTTCCAAACTTACCACCCTTACTCAAAATGAAATCGGCGCGTTACAATTGCGATTTTTTCGGTGATTCCACTCTTCCTAACCCCAATGCACATGGTTGGGGGGGTCCGGGCAAGGATTTGAGACGGTCGGATTTTGGGTGGTTTGCCCTTGGGCTCGCCCGGGCGAGTCCGGGCACGTTCCAAACTTACCACCCTTACTCAAAATGAAATCGGCGCGTTACAATTGCGATTTTTTCGGTGATTCCACTCTTCCTAACCCCAATGCACATGGTTGGGGGGTCCGGGCAAGGATTTGAGACGGTCGGATTTGGGGTGGTTTGCCCTTGGGCTCGCCCGGGCGAGTCCGGGCACGTTCCAAACTTACCACCCTTACTCAAAATGAAATCGGCGCGTTACAATTGCGATTTTTTCGGTGATTCCACTCTTCCTAACCCCAATGCACATGGTTGGGGGGTCCGGGCAAGGATTTGAGACGGATTTCGGATTTTGGGTGGTTTGCCCTTGGGCTCGCCGGCGAGTCCGGCACGTTCCAAACTTACCACCCTTACTCAAAATGAAATCGGCGCGTTACAATTGCGATTTTTTCGGTGATTCCACTCTTCCTAACCCCAATGCACATGGTTGGGGGGTCCGGGCAAGGATTTGAGACGGTCGGATTTTGGGTGGTTTTGCCGGGCTCGCTCGCCGGCGAGTCCGGCACGTTCCAAACTTACCACCCTTACTCAAAATGAAATCGGCGCGTTACAATTGCGATTTTTTCGGTGATTCCACTCTTCCTAACCCCAATGCACATGGTGGGGGGGTCCAAGGAGGTGAGACGGACGGTCGGATTTTGGGTGGTTTGCCCTGGGCTCGCCGGCGAGTCCGGCACGTTCCAAACTTACCACCCTTACTCAAAATGAAATCGGCGCGTTACAATTGCGATTTTTTCGGTGATTCCACTCTTCCTAACCCCAATGCACATGGTTGGGGGGTCCGGGCAAGGATTTGAGACGGTCGGATTTTGGGTGGTTTGCCCTGGGGCTCGCCCGGGCGAGTCCGGGCACGTTCCAAACTTCCCACCCTTACTCAAAATGAAATCGGCGCGTTACAATTGCGATTTTTTCGGTGGCACGTTCCAAACTTACCACCCTTACTCAAAATGAAATCGGGGCGTTACAATTGCGATTTTTTCGGTGATTCCACTCTTCCTAACCCCAATGCACATGGTTGGGGGGGTCCGGGCAAGGATTTGAGACGGTCGGATTTTGGGTGGTTTGCCCTTGGGCTCGCCGGCGAGTCCGGCACGTTCCAAACTTACCACCCTTACTCAAAATGAAATCGCGTTACAATTGCGATTTTTTTTCGGTGATTCCACTCTTCCTAACCCCAATGCACATGGTTGGGGGGTCCGGGCAAGGATTTGAGGCAAGGATTTGAGACGGATTTCGGATTTTGGGTGGTTTGCCCTTGGGCTCGCTCGTCCGGCGAGTCCGGCACGTTCCAAACTTACCACCCTTACTCAAAATGAAATCGGCGCGTTACAATTGCGATTTTTTCGGTGATTCCACTCTTCCTAACCCCAATGCACATGGTTGGGGGGTCCGGGCAAGGATTTGAGACGGTCGGATTTTGGGTGGTTTGCCCTTGGACCCTCCGGGCTAGTTCCGGGCAAGTTCCAAACTTACCACCCTTACTCAAAATTTTTTCGGCGCGTTACATTTGTGATTTTCTTTCTTCATTCTCTCATACTCATCCCCCCCTAGATGTGGGGGTGCCCGGCCGCCCGAGCCGCCGCCCGTGGTGGCCGTTTAAGGCGTCACAAGGGTAAAAGGGAAAAATTCATGAAATATTCTACGAGTGGCCAAAAATTCTGAAACTTTGGGGATCATCTTTTGGTGTTATGCCAAGGATCTCTGCAAAAAATCACGTGAAAATTCGATCTGTAGCGCTCTCTAGAGCCCTCTACATTTAGTTGTCATTTGAGAAAAAAGTATGTCTGTTCGTGGCACAAGGGAAAAAGTCCAAATTGCATATATAGGGGGGAGACCTCACCCCCCCCTCCCCATGGCTCACACACACCCAGGAGTATGCATAGTCCCTTTGGGACCAAAAAGTGTGTGAGCCATGGAGTCTTACGGGGTCTTACGGGTTCGTCGTACGTCGGCACCACCCGTGGTGGGCCGGCGGCGGTGGCCCGGCCGAGTGAGGCGGCTCCGGCGACTTTTCCGGCGAGTTTTCCGGCGGACCCTAAAATGTGTTGGATTTCATATGGGATGGTTGGGGGCACGTATTTGGGGGTTCTTGGGCCTCCCGTGAGCGAGATACTCATCAGACCCGCATCCGGGGGGGACTTGCGCTACCTACCCGCGATCGGATGGAAACCGCATGATTCCTAGGCTATGATTCCTAGGCTAGGGGTGGTGGGTAAATCGCTGTTGTGTTGCACATGTAGCCCGATTTGTTGTTGCTTCATGGGACTCTCGTGCGTGGGACTCCTCCCCACAACCTTCATAATAACGGGGCGGCGGCGCGTAAGTCCCGCGGCTCTCCTATTAAGTTGGTTGTGCAAACCTTTCATAACGGTGGCCGGCTGGCGCGTAAGTCCCGCGGCTCTCCTATTAAGTAG